>CM060952.1:61490716-61548216 GCA_030765055.1 Mantis religiosa | reverse complement strand
TTTACAAATTTTCTGAGCTACAGAGAGCTGTTTCGCAGAGGTTAAGAAATTTTGAGAGTCTCTTGCTAATAATGACATTATATGCCATGCCAAACCAACAGTAAATACTACATTGTCTGTGGGTAATGTTAATTTTCCTCTGTCCAAGTCCTTTACAAAGTCATATGAAGAATCGACTTCCACTGGTTTATTTAATTGGAGCCATGAACTGCATATATTACACTTAGATTTACGTAACACTTGTCTAGATGCAAATCCCCCCAAATATGTCAGTATTGGCACTGTATCATAAGGAATTACTTGCATTTCAAACTCTTCATCCAGAATATCAGAAAAACCATTCAGGTCAATATCATTATCATAATTTTGTTGGGTAGGTAGCAGTTCCTTGAAATTTACACTACCATTATGACCAGCAAACAACACAGTATTTTTAAATCTCAATTTCCTCTCATTTTCCAATACCTGTAAGTAAGTTATATAGTAATTTGCACCACTTAGCTGTCTGTATGATCCAAAACGACCCTCCAAATTATCACTCTGAAATTTGCTTAGCAAAATGTAATCAATGTTGTATTTCTCAAATAGATATGGAATGATTTCCAGGAAAGTATCCAGCTTAGTAATCAAGGACTGAAATGTCTGCGGAGTTAAAGCATTTACTGATGGAACAGACACCCTCCAAATTTTTAGCCAATGACACATTTCACTTAGAAATTCAAATTGCATATGTCTTTGGCTTTTAATGGCCTCTCGGTATGGATCATTGAATCGTTTCCCTTCGAACACACTTTTAACATCAACTATTTTCCACCAGTTAATAATGATATTTAAGAAATTTGCAGTCTCATCAATATCTTCAGAAACACCAAGATCTTATGTGAAAGGTTTCAAGGCCACAATGTTATTGTCATTGAAAATTTTCAATGCCAAGCTCACATTCTGCTTCTGAATTGACAATGGATATAACACTTTGGCGGAAAGTGTGTGCCCATACTTAACTAGGTTTTTCTTTTCTTTTTCATACATCAACTCTAAGTGCCTGTATTGAGCTGAAAGTATATTGGAGTGATGATTGAAATCAGGAAAATATAAGGTCTTATTTGCATTTCTTTTGGTCTCCCAATTATTTCTGATACATTTTTAAATGTGGATGGTGTCAAATATAAAGAAAAGCCTTCTTGATGAGTCTAGTGGGTGAGTAATGCTAGGCTGCAAAATTTTATTTGGGGTCATAAGTTCATATGCTTTTCTGTTCACAATATTATTGTCTGCAATTAAACTAATAACTGTAAAGCCAATTATTTCCAACATACCCAGAACTTCTATAATGTATGTCTTCAGCTGTTCACTTGTTAAACTGATAACTGGTATAATGGAAACGACATCAACATATTTAGAAAGTAGTGAGGATAGCATGAAGACTTGAGCAGTTTTTGCATGTTTCTGAGAATCAGTTGCACTACTGCGATAAATCACACCTCCTTTAAATGACAGTTGTGGCTGAATATATATTTCATCCACATGACTATTTAAATGTTTAAATCTGTTTTCCAAGTAAGAACTACTTTCCAAGGACAATTTATAGAATGAAATTAGTTTCTGCAGTGTACGTGGGTGTGGCAAAATCAACATATCACATTTTCTTAGTGCATTTTAGGCGGATGATGAATGGACATACAGAGTGGAAGCAAGAATCATGCATTTGTTGCCCTAACACCTGTTATTCTTTTGAGTCTGTGACAGACTTAATTGCTCTACAATAAACTTCATATGCTCATTCTCATCATGGTTTAGTAGGGACTGTAGCAGCTGGATAGCAGATTCTATTTTATCTCTAACTGTGGGTAATATTTCACCATTTTCAATTTGTGTTATAATACTATCCAAAACATTTAATGAATTCAATTTTTTCACATTATTAGTACTAGAAGCATTGATGCAAACGTTTTCCAATACAACAGTATAAGTTAAATCATCTTTGACTGTTATAAAAGAAATGACACTAGGTGTGCCAATATTTATACCCATTAAACAAATATAAATTGTTCCCTCGCCCTTAATTACTGTCCAATTAGCCTTACTGGAATTGATTGTTCTTATATCTACAAAAGAAATAATGCTATCTACATTATTTATTAAATCCCTTTCCACGTGCTGTTTATTTGATTGAATGCTGTCTCGAAATGCCTGGACCAAATTTTCGTCTTCTTTATCAGCAACACGTTTTATTTTGGGAAAAGTTTTAGAACATTAAGAGGGTGTATTAGGAAATATTGTTGGTACAGCATTTTCTGTGAGTTTAGGGATTTTCCTTTCATATTCTATCAACTCTCCCTTTGAAGTAGAAATCCTGTCTATTCTTACAAACACACGACTCCTCAAAATGCTTTATGCACACAAAATGATTTTTTAATTTCGAAAAATCCGTCGGAATATGCCGTAGCCAGAACTTACGAAGATTTTCGTCTTTTGGCAGTGAAAATGTTGTACGTTTTTCACTTTCTGTGTCATAATTTGATCTACACCAAAAGACACTACAATTTGATCTACACCAAAAGACACTACAACGTCGAGGCATTTTTTACAACTCTGAGTACCTAAAAAGGAAAATAATAGTAATAATAACATTAACTTGTATCCACCATGTGTTGAACGCAGAAGTTATTTCGTTCAATAATGGAGATAATTTTTTTGTACATTTAAACACAAGATAGAACTATGTAATATCACACGTATAATAAAGGAATAAGCAGAATTTACTAAAATAAATGCTTCAATCTAGATTCAAATGAGAAGATGCAGTATGGCATCGAAGCCGTTAGAACGTTCCCAGAGGTTAACTTACAGCCTACTTGAAAACACTACTAAATACATAAAATTTACGAACAAACTGGAATATGTGTTAACTACATGATAATATAACACTTTTTCACTAACCTGAACCACTAAATATTATTAATTTCACTAGTTAAAAAGTAAAACAAACGTAATATCACACGGACCACACGAACGACATACAGTTCAAAGCCTATACTGTACAGGTTAGGACTGCTGTTATCAGCTGATTCAAACGCACCATAGCCTGTCTCTTTCGTTAGCCTCGAGACAATTCGAAGAAAGTCGACACAAAAGGAGCGTTATCTCCACAGGAAGTCGAATCAGTACTCGACAAAAGAGAACCTTAGTGGAATGGGCAAGGCGTATTTGTGAACCTGCCACGCTTAAACAGGAACTGAAACACTTACACCAAACTCTGCAGAAGAATGGATGGTATCAGTAGGGAACGGATTTTTATGCGCTAAATAGTTAAGTTTATTTATTTGTATTGTCTATTATAAATTCCTGCTGATTGCCATGTAGCTCTTCCCGGTATTGGGAGACTGATGTCTAAGCCATTATCATGTAATTCTTGCATGTTTCATAAGAGGCACGTCACTAGTACTTACACCCTTGATGGTCTTCTAGAATTTGGGAAAGTTGCCTCATAATTTGAAAACCTATATTTTTTACAACACTGACTTGAATTTCTTTCTTAAAGCTTTTAAGCCTTCGAGTGAGTTGATTTTCGTTCCTACATTAACGATTTCTTTAACACATTCTATCAAGAGATTAGCTGTTGCTTCTAGTTTTTCTTAATGGAATCGTAGAATAAACAAATTAGCAGCAATATACGCCACGTCATATTTTAAACAACTGTAATAGCAGATTTTGAACAATTGCTATAGATGAGGCATCGTCTCTGTTCAGTTCATCGATAACCGATTTAAAGCTATCAAAATGTTCCATGGAAAACTAGAACCGTGGGGGATTCCAGGTGGCCTTGACTTTGTGTAATTTGCGTGTTACCGAGTCTCTTGACATTTTTATAATTTATCAGTGATTGTGAACTTATTTAGAAAGCTGAAACGCCATTGTTTAACATAAACTAATAGTGTTACCAGTGGCTAAGTATAATCCAGAATTGTGGTGGTGTCAGTGCGTCAAAGAACGAAGTTCATTTATAACCTCAACTAATCTTTGCTTCGTTCTCCATGCGTTCCGTTTACAGTCAAATAGTGCTGTTTTGCGAGTGACTATCCTACATTCTACTAGTTTTTATTAGTAATTTCACCAGCTGTCATGGCCTACGCGGCACATGATACTGGCCAGTTAGTTCGCACATCTCTAAATGTGGTTAACAATATGGATATTACCTCCGAATCATCAACATTACAGTCTTCATCGTTAGAACAGATGGAGAGCAGGTCCACACTAGAAATTATGTCATCTTATCCTCCACAAAATCCACAGACTTCGTTTCATCAAGCTTCATCACCTTCTACGAGCTCTGGTATAACTACTGTTTACAGTGTAAGTAAATTAGTTCTTCGGTCACCTCAGCTTCAGCTGACACAGCCAACTCACTCACTCGATTCTAGTGTACCGCATGATGCTAACATGGACATTGACATAGTCAAATTGGTATCGCTGAAAATGCAACATTGAAATGTGTGTTTCTAAAGAAATCAACTTTCTTAGGGGGTTTAACAAACACCCTCTTTCCATTGGATATTAATTTGACCATATTGGGTTAGAGTGACCAAACAGTTTCACATACCCTATGTAGCGCATGCAAACGCCAGTCACATGTATCATTTTGGGATAGCTAACCCTAAGTGATTCTGTTGCTTTCTTCATATAAATTGCTGCGTCGGTAAGGAAAATAAGCATATTATCGTGCTTAATACCATTGTTAGCAATATTAATGTGATTTGCTGCAGTCATTTCATTGAAAGTCACTAAAAACGCAGTGTAGAAACTGTCTCAACATTTTTAAGAACATCTACCACTACGTTTCCTCTTTTCTTCCTGTTGAGTCTTGAGTTTCATCAGTACACGACCATATTTGTTTAATTTTCGTACGTAGTCCTGATTTTTCGTAATGTTTCTTCGTGGTGGAAGGTGGTGTTTTCTTAAGGTAGGTTTATCTCGAGCATCAAAGTTCGTATACTTCACAAGAAAAGCTTTAACCTCTGGATTGTTCACGTTAAGTAGAGGGATATCCGCTGAAACTAAAGTTTGACATAAATCTGAATAAAATTGATGACACTTGAAAGGACCGGAATGTGAGCTGGAAAATCCTACTTCACATAAATCACCTGCTTCATAGGGGAAAGTGAAGCCGCTAAGATATGTTTGATGCCGGATAAATGCTGCGTTACTTGAGAGCGTTGATCGGCCATTATAGACTATTCACAAGGTTGATAATTATCTAATAATCCTTCAAAGTGCTGTCGCAACCGAAAAGATAGTCAGCGTAGGTCACAGATCTCATTGGAAAACTACTAGGAAAGGCCAATATTAAAACTATTTTCAAACCGAAAATTCAAATTGGCAAAGGACAAACAGGATCCCCTTTCCTTGCAAGGAGTCTACCATGCGCCATGCAGTGTTGATCAAGTGTACATCGGAACCACCAAGTGGAGGATAAGTACAAGAATAAAAGAACATGACAGTAACTGCTTGGAACATACGGAAAGATCAGCAGTAGGCGATCACGTGTTATTAAGGGACCATGAGATCAGTTCCGACGAAACCACAGCTCTCGACACCACAGCCCATTAGCATGCTAGAAACTACCGACAGGCTATAAAAGTCTTCAAACTGACGAACAACTTCAACAGAAAACAGCACGTTATCACAGAGCATGGATACCAGTACTTTCTAATTATCTTGAGGTGGCAGCTGGGTAAAGATGTACAGTAAATGAATTAGTCTGTTACCAATTCTGAAAGGAGGCTGAGGATGATTTTATACATTTGGAGGCATTACTGGTACATGTATCAACTACTCCATATGTATAAATCATCTTCAGCCTTCTTTTAGGACTGGCAACAGACTAATTCTTTTAGTGTACATTTTACTCAGCTGCCAGCTCAAGTTAATTGGACTATACTGGCTCATACGTGTACAGCCATACAGCTGTACGTGTAACTTGAAGCAGGCCACTGCTTGGTTGGTGCGCTGCCAATGGTAGTAGATGGAGTGGTGTCGTCCATATATATAGACCATATCCATACTTCTGAAGAAGACACTCAAACCCAGAGCTTCGAGGAGGGATCACCTTCCCAAAAATGGGAAAGAAGAAGGACGCAGCAGCACGAAAAAATTTCAGCCAGGAAGCGAAACTGAAGTCTCCGCAGCCTTCACCTGACAACTCCCGGGCACCGTCTCCCACCTCACTGCCAATACCGGCGGTCTGGAGAGAGCCAACCACCGAGTTGACCGGCAAGTGTTGGGCAAGTGTTGCCTCTTCACGGAGGTCTACCACACCAACAGGACCTGACGCCCACCGGACAGTAGCCCAGCCGTCAACCGCACAACAGTTTCAACTGGTAACTGGACCCTCCTGCCTAACGCAGCCAGTCACAGGTACCACACAGCAAGTCAGTTGAGTCCAGAGGTTCTACTCCCATTAGTACTGGACTCGTAGGACCAAGACCCGGGCCTCTTTCAACCAGGGAGTATCCGAGCTGTCCCAAAGGGCGCCCGGACCACACAGCAAGTGGTGCCTGTACCTACAGCTTCATCGCAGAATCTTCTATAGACCCACCAGTATATCTATCCAGGCAGCTGCCCTAATCCATTCGCTGCCACCCTAGCACCACCATGAACAAGGAGAATACCATCTCCTCCAACGCTCAACACACAAACGGGACTTAACACGCTGTCATCGTCGGGGCGCCCTGAGACTTGCCCAGCAGATTCTTAGTCTCGACCGCACAGCAGAGGTACCGCTCAGTAATGATAGCCACCTGAATCTCATCAAGAAGGGACTCCATCACATTTTGTGCACCTGCAGTCGCCGATGCAAGGGACAGACACGCTGCCTTAAGGATCAACCTGCCCTTGTTGGATGGTGCCTGAAAATCAAGGCCAGCAAGCTTGAGCGACAGACCAGAAACCACCACTGCACCCAGCAAAAGCAGCCACTACCACCGCCGGCGCACACGGAGATGACATCCGGGACATCCTTCACAAGCTCCACATTGAGGTACAAAGATTAAACGCCCGGATGTCTACACTGGAAGCCACAATCTTCGCAGTCGACACATCTCAGCCCTCTAGGGCTGAGCTCCAAACTCATCCTCTGCATCCGGACCTTCACGCGGAGGTCCTAAATATCAAACAGACTGACCGATCTCGATGACCTGCCCTCTACATTGACTTGCTACACTCATAACCTTAGAAGGTATTAAGACCTGACTCGATGCCAACCGAAAGGAACTACTCGACAGCATCACAGCCAGACCACAAGAGACGACAGACAGCACAACCGACACCAACAACTAAGCAACAGAAAAAGACACCAGACACAACACTCAGACTGGACTCAAATACTTCCACAACACTTCAACACACTGCTACATAGACTCGAACAACTCCATGCCCTCCTCTTCACTAGGGGCGGCAGACTCCCAGAACTTCAATTAGACCATATAAACATCGAACAGAGACTCACGGTGCCAATTCCAGCATGGAAGCAACCGGTTTCAGAGTAGACTTTAACTTAACAACATTGTCCACAGACGCAACACGAAAGGACATACGCCATCAAGCTCAAGGTTTTACATGAAGAACGAAAAACAGAAAAATAAAATTAAAACCTCTTCATTCCTTCAAACCCACTCTTCCTCCCGGCAGTCCACCGAGGGTCTCTAAGGTCATGGTTGGAGTCCCGGAATTATCCCATGATCCACTCATGCCCTTCAGGCACCAGCATCCCAATAACCGATACTACAGGGAGTGCTTCCGCGGGACCCCATCACATTGATCTTAGATTCCTACACAAAACTCTTTAACCCCCAAAAGGAAATTGAAGAAGGGGAGGATGGATACGGCTTAAGGTGGCTAAATAAGCCGTTAAATAGCCTTGGGTGAGATAAACCCAGAATCCCCTAGTAGTAGTACGAACAGTAGAACAATTTGAAGCACTACCCACATCCATTGGGCAATAGTTTCGTTTTAAAGAAAATATCCTAACTGCGGTAAAACCTTATTATGGTTCGGTACGCAGCAAGAACTCTTCCGGATGAGAATAGTCTAACAGGACCACTGTCGGTCTGTTAGTCGGTCGTTCCGAACACTGCTTCAGCTACTAGCTGAAAGTAATCACTAAACCTCTGAGAATGCCTATTGTAATAACAGCGAAATGTCATATGTTCCCACATCGAATGGACCACAGCCAAGAAGCTTAGAAACATTTTACTGGATATTTATTAACTGTTGTTCACAATATGATGCTAAAACTTTGGGTAATTGCTGTGAATTTCGTACAGCTACTCCTTTACTAACAGAAATGATGAATATACATGGGTCACAGTCCATGGGCATGAGCATAAATGATGCAGGGTCAGAAGCAAATCATGTTTACAGTAAGTTTCACTCCTTTTCTACGAACTACAATTTCATTATTTTATTATTGGTTTGTATGATGAACTACTTCTGAATGGTTTCTCTGGGGCAGCACCATGGCTCAGTAGTTAGACCGCTTGGCTGTCACCAAGGCGGCCCGGGTTCGATCCCAGGCGACCGCAAAGTGAGATTTGTCGTGGACAACACGGGGCTGAGGCGGTTTTTCTCCGGGATCTCCGGTTTCCCCAGCCATCTCATTCCACCGGTGCTCCATCTTCATTTCATGTACCATCAGTGTCACCGCCTGCGTTAAACACTACACACACACACACACACACACACACACACACACACACACACACACACACACACACACACACACACACACACACACATACACACACACACACAGTTTCTCTGGTTTCATATGCTTACTTATTTCAATTAATCTCTCTAATCTGCCCATCTGTCATATTTACAATATTTGCGATATTTACAATAACATGCAGAAACGCAGCCCAGTACTCATCTCGTCATTTAACTACTGACAGCGAAATGTTCAGTTAAATTGCGGCTTCTGCATTATTGTTAGTTTACTATGTATATACTTAATTCTAAATGTAGTATGTGTGTATTGTATGTTTCGACGTGGGTGTTTGGGGACGTGTTTCTTCCTCCCTCTTGCAAATGTTTACTTCATTGCGGTGGAGTTAAATAAAACAAGTGAGAAACATCCGAGACACTTCTTTCCTCCACTTCTCTCAGGTAATCCAAACGGACTATGTAATATCACGCAAATGATAGTAATATCATTTTTTCTTAGCTAGAAACGCGGACCGTTTATACGAGTAGGTCACAGTGTAAACCACAACCTCAGAAAATGGTTCTTTTTTAGTATATTTTAAATAAATGAGCAGGTATAAGGGCAACCACGACTTTAATTTTCGAAATAAAAAATACGGCTTTGTCAAATGTGATATTCGTAAACCATGGTGATCGCATTGAGGGTAAAGATCCCTATAGGAATGTGCAAGCCTGATGGGGAGCTGGTTGTATAGTGACCGCGCTTAAGGATCCCCAGGCGGTTAGGTTTGTACGGAAAAACTGTTCTCACCCCTAACCACAACGTCATAAACATCTTAGGATACACTCACCGGGATGGAGGGGTGAAGAATGTTAGGCACGTGTTTATAGCTGAGAATACCTAGGGTTGCCGCTGTTTAAAATACCATTTAGAAGAAAAAAAGTCAAGCTGATTTCTCTGTACGAAATAGTCATTTGGTTTACTTATTGATATTTTCAAATAAAGTTTAATTATGTATCCTATAATACATGTTATAACGCTTTATAACATAACTGAAAACAGATATATTACCTATGCTGGTATTAGTACTTATATTACCCAAAGAACTAAATGCGTAGGTATTATTAACATAATATCCAAGGAAAGCTTAGTAAAACACTCCGATACCTCGTTGTAGCACCATCATTACAATTTTAAAAGGGTTAAATTGCACCAGTGTGCATATATATTCGAGGGATATTTACTTGGAAATTTAAGAAGCACTTTGGATATTCTGGTAGTTAATAATTTATAAGCAAAGACTGCACGTTAGAGCTTTGTTTATTGCAATTGGGCACCGATTTAGCCTAAACGCATTTTCTTATATTCTGCGGCAGCTACAGGAGGTGAATCAAATTTCATTTGATTTAACAAAGCAGTAAATACATCAAAAGTTAAAAAAAAAAAAGGAATTAAAGAAAAACTAATAAAGAAAATTTATTACTCCTTTTAAATGTTGGAAGTCTTTTTACAAGGATATCTGCTAATTTTACAAGTTTGAATAAAGTTAAGTAGTGTAATTTTTTTTTTGGGGGGGGGGGTCCCTTCTTTTAATCGCAATTTAAATAAATAATCTTGTACATTCCGTATAATATTTAAATATGTAATAAACGCTTTAGAACTCGAGAAAGGTTAGAAATACTTTTATGTATATATTACAAATATGAATGGAAATCAAGGTACATTGAAGTCCCGAGGACACAAGAAAATATTGCAACAGCACTTTAACTGCAGTGAGAAGGACCACCCCATATATTTGAAGGTGGAAGATCATTATAATTGCTTCCATATGGGATCTATGGTCAGAAGTGAAAGCTCTGCTCTGCTTTGATGTCGCCGGGGATGGAATGAACGCGGTTATCATACCAGCTGGCACCCGGTTAGTTTCTACCTGAAAAAACGCAAGAACTTACCCTGTGCTCAGTCTGTAGGTTCCCCCTGTCTCCTCTTACCTTGGTCCGGAGGTCATCCTGTAAGGAAATAGGCGTAAATCGTCTCCACAGGTTGAGGTGCTAAGGCTTTTCCCTTCAGGTCATATGTCTTGCGTTATAGAGGGAAATAAATAACTTCTTTCTCTCTATATTGGGCATTGAAGAAAAGTTACTTTCTTTTGTACCATTGATCCATCCCCAGTTTAATTTATTATAAATGAAGTTGCAGAATAGACTTTGGAACTAATAAAAACAACACTCCAATTTGACAGGCGTATCGAAACATAAATTCTTGAGCATAAAGAAATGATAAGAGAAATGTCAAAGAGAAATGTCTATCAACCTATGTAGACACGCGTTAATACTTTTTACTCAAAATCTTCCTCCCGGCCTTTTCCAGTTTTGTATTAGTAATTTTTTCAGATAAACGCACATGTAACCGTATTATGTATATTAAAGCATTTGTGTGGAAGTTCCCTATCACCATAAGAAAAGTCTGCACTCATTTTGTGTATACCGCGACTTTGGCAGTTGTCACTTTGCTTTTGTACTAATGAAAATGAATGAAAATGAATAGCACGCTGGGTGGGAGAGCTCCTTATCTCCTGTCTGGAATGTCGCGCCAATCAATTGGTAACTGGGGACATAGCTGCCTGCGTCTTTGTGCCATGAATATGTTAATTTACAGCTGTATACGATTGTTTTAAAAAATATGATGTGTTACAGTTGCAGTAGTTTCTCTACTCATATGCAAACTAATCTTACAAACACTATTTACTTCATAGGCTTGAAGCTAAAGTAAAATGTTTTAAGAGCTAGTCGCTAAGTGGCTTTGAAATTGCATCCATTTGCATGGCTAGGATATGAAAACTAACGTCTTCCGTTTTGAGAAATGTATGAGCATTTGAAAATTCGAATCAATAACAAGAAATATCTAGTGCGTTGGGGATAGGCAGTATCAGTGTGACATCAGCTCACACCGCTGTACATGTGACGTCACCATCCTCTGTGCCGCAAGGGAGCAGGAAATAGTTAAAGCCATGCGGGAAGCAGCAACTTAAGTAGGACAGGAAACATAACACAACGTCTTGGGTAAGGTAAAGTTAATGTTTACTATTTAAATTGCTTAATGGGTTACAAATTATACACAATTACGGCTCTAGTATGAGTATATATATATATAAGGAAACTAATGTTATAAAGAAAACAGAACAGCATACATATATTATTTTCTCTGGGAATTATAAGACGGCCATACAGAGCAATAAAACTGCATGGGCAGTTTTCGCGCCTCATATTTCACTTACTTTAACTAGTTTATCAGTGTTACGACGTAATCTCTGGGAAATTTGTAATCAAACGCAGATACTGTATTTCATCTCAGAAATAATTGTATATGATGTAATTTATTATTGGGATCATATTCTCGTGTGTGTGTGTGTGTGTGGGGGGGGGGGAGGAGAGTTTGGCAGTTGCCCTCTGCTAGAGAGAGCTAAGTGAGTAATAGTGCATACCCCTTCCAAGTGTCTTGCGTGTGTCCGCGACTTGGTAAAAAAAAAAAAAAACTGCAATACTTCGCTTCCGGGTCCTTGTCCTGGCCCTGGGCAAGGGCTGCGGTTTTTACTACGGCTCTTGGCTGAGAGGAGGTAAATAAAATGACCGACAGAGATAGAAAAAAGATTTGTTAGTGGTGAGGCAGGGGAAAGAGAAGGTTTTATTCCAAGAAAATCATTCTCCATAGGTTATAAGAAGAGGTGATGCAGGTATCTCAAGGGAAGTAGGAGTAGATAAGGATATCAAGGAAGTTACATATGAATATCAAGACACATTAAGTGCAATACATGAACTAAATATGATAATTACAAACGAGACCAAAATGTTACAAAATAATAAGCAGCAGGCTTTCTCAGTTCTAGTCTGATTACCGAAAAGGTAAATGCCATTCAAACTGAAAATATAAAATTAAGGAAAGAAATTAAGGTCATGAAATTACTGAATGTTCCAAATTACCACAAGGAACCGATAAAGGACAAAACACCGTTTCAAGACTACTTACCAATACCACAAACCAAGTTTTTCCCAAATTACTACAAACATGCTTAATTTTCTCGACTTTTTATCAAAAATCTTTAGGGGAATGTTAGTTGGGATGCCGACAAAAATCCGTACGTAAAACTGAAAATATAATCATGCACTACAAAAGTAATTTACTACAGTATTTGTATCGTATTGTTACATACAGGGTTGTAAGGGGCTAAAAGGAAGGGTTTTATTTACAGGGGCTAGGGGCTAGGAAATTTAGAATGGTAGACTCCCTGGTTCTTGAAGAGATCAGGGGTGCTCTAGCAATATTTAAATACATAGTAACGTTTCCTTGCGTCATCTGTTGGTTATAGGGCTGAATATTGCCCAGCTGGCAAGCGATGTTTGAACCGGTCACAACCCGCTGACGATCTAACTTCGAGAAGCACTTCCACATAAACTCTTGTGCAAGTTCACTGAGCAATCTTCCTGCATCAAGTTGACCCAGCATAAAGCCCAGCTTAGAAGGCTACCAGCATAATGACCTCTCGTATAATGACCAGCATTTTCTTTACTGGAGACTTTTACATTACTATCTGATTCCATATATGCTTTTCTTTTATGTTCTTATTTAATGGTTTTGCTATGCATCTTTGTTATAAACTACTATTTTATCTCTAAACTTAATTCGGAAATACACTGAAACTCCACGGTTGTTAAAATTGTTTCTCAAAACTGTTGCTTCCTTGTGTCAGCATTATTTTAAATAGGAAAAGAAAATAATAAAATCGATGTGCAGGGATGGCGCATGAATCTTTTTCTGGTTCTTGAAAAATTTACAATTATTAATTAATCATCCTTCAACGTTTCAAAATAACCTACATTTTGTACAATTTGTAAAACCCTTTCCTATGTTCTGAAACATTATTTGAAATGTAATATGTTGTCTCTATAGAAAGTGTTCGTGTTCATTTGTAATCAGTAATCACTTATGCAGCTGTGAGCCAAATTAGGGGTAACTTTGATGCTTTCATCCTTTTCTCCTCATGTTGGATGAAAGTCTTAGCAGCAGCATGAAGGATTAAATCTTTGTGGTACTTAGTTTGAAGAAGTTTGTGATGTTATTACACTTTACATAGCGAGGCGGGATACCTCTGAGATACCTGCGCCCACAAGATGATCGGTTGGCACGGTGCGATTGTGCCTCTGGTTCGAACACCATTCTCGGTATCTTCTGGTACGGATGGCTGTCTTAGTTGTCCAGGGGAAGGCAGTTTCGAGAGTTGTGACGTATTTCAGCCGGGAGCGAGGCCTGCAGTGCGTGTAACGTCAGGCAAGAGCCGTGTGGTACCAAGTTGCCTATATAAATAGCGCTGTGAGTACAGAATCTGAGGATTCAGTCAGGTGCAGTGCACTCGATAGCTGCCACGTACCAAATGGAACTGTTAAATTTACAATGTTACCATTTATTGAAGGACAAATATACACACAAGAAAGACTTGGCTGATTTTTATGAGAATGTCCCCCAAATCAGATTTCCGAGGTTGTATTCACTTGCCGCACGGACATTGTGTATGTCTGGCTCAACTTATGCATGCACAATTTTTTATATTATGAAATTAGTTAAGTCCAAACCTCGAAATACCTTGTCGGATCACAATTTAACATGCAGCCTTCGATTACAAATTTTCCAGACATTTCGTCCTAACATTGATAAAATAATTAAAGAAAAACGAAACAGAAAAGTGTCGAAAAATGTCCGAGTAATTTTTTTCTGAATTGGTCTCCTCTAATTTGCAGAGAAAATTACCTTGTTTTATTTTATTTACTATATAACATGCCTGACTTTAAGATAAACTACGAGTTGAAGTTTCATATATATTCCCATAGCACAGAGCCAAAATATAATTGTTTATAAACGGCGACCAATTGTGTAATTAAAACAGTTAGCAATAATATTACAACACCCAAGATGTAAGTTGTACATATTATTAATACCCGATACGTTTCCTATCTTTCCTACGCTGTTGGAATCCCAACACATAAAATTATTCCTTCCTCTTGGGCAACAAAAATCAACGCGGTGACGTCACGCGCTAACCTGCCTTTCGTTCGGGGGCATATTTGGCGATTAGAGCTGACGGAGCTGACGTCACACTGCCACTGTCTGTCTTCCCCTGTAGTAGACACTTTTTCGGGTGATTCTATTGCATCATTTACCACCTCAGTGGAGATGCAAGGATCTTTGCTTTAGATATGTAGAAACAATGGATATCTCAGGTCCCGGAAATAGGAACAGGTGATATAAGCGAAGAAATCTTGCCGATATAACTTCTATTGTATTTTCTTGTTTCACTTTTATTTAACACACACCGAAGTTATAGATGTTCCTGATGTACTCCGATTTCCCGGAATTAAAATACACTGTTTGAAACTTTCTATTAGCGGCAGGTAAAAACTTAATAAGCGCATCCCCTTTCTTTTGCTTCGTGATTCCTATTAACTGTAGCCCGAATTAAATTTAATTAAACTTCAGCATGCGGACATTTCGGGAAACACTTATATTACATTATCCCCGAATACACCTATGCCTCTTGCTGACGTGGGCTTCCGAAACACTGGCAATAACTGATTGCAAATGACCACTGGGACTGGAGTTAGTCTACGATTTTTCATTGCTTATATTTAGTAGTGGTGATTTTTCGCAAATGCGATATAGCGCGATAAAGTGCGAAATTGACTCAAAATGCGATATAAATCGAAGATTTTCCCAAGAAATTACTTTTCCCCAATGCTCTTTCTTCTGGAAACTTTAACTGAAGAGTCTGTAGAACCTTTGCATGTTTAGAAAGATAAAGAGTAAGTGTGTAAATAAGAGTGGTTCTTATGGAATGTGGAAAGCATCCCTTCCCGCTAAATTAGCTTATTGTTCCACGATTTCCCATATTAGGTATGTTTGGTACCTAAAGCTAGTTCACTTGTTTCACAAAGGAAATCCCTCTTACCCCTCTTATGACTCTCAAAAGCTATCTTCACAACTCAATCCTTGTCTCTGAAAACCAATAGCAACCCTAATTTTAAGGAAGTGATAAACACATGTTAATTGCAGTTGGAGTTGTTAGTTGCCAAGGTTCCGATTTTCACTGTTCTGTTCGGTTTTACGCGCAGCTTTCATTCATTCTATGCGTAGGTCACGTCAGTAAGTGCGAAAATACCAAACAGCGGGCAGATGCGGGAAATGTGACAAATGTCTTTCTCCAAGACGTTGGTAAGCTTTTTAATTCTGTCACTGCTGGCAGAGTAACTACAATAAATTACACGATTTTAAGTAAATGTATGTATTTGGAATCCTACCAACAGTGTAGATGCTGAAGGATAATTGAGTAAATATAATTTGATTTTGAGTGACAGGAGGACTCAAATGACAGAACAGAACGTTGAAATATGTTCAATGCTTTCATTCAACAGGTTTACTGAATTATAAACTGGGCTAATTTTGTGCACTTTCTTTTTATTGTGTTAGTTTTACATTAGTATGGATTAATCTTTTTATGTTATGCAGTATGCTTTAGTCTGTATCAGATTGTCCTATATTTCTGTGTATTGCTTTAACTTATATTAATGAAAAATAAATTGACACTTTATGCACTTTTAACTCACCATCATTAATAACCCTCCATAAATGTGTTTCAAATTTCATACAAGTAATATTATGTAATATTCATATTTAACAGAATAAACTCAAACCTTTTTCAAAATGCTAAAAAATGCTAAATGGCAAATGTATAAATGCTTAAAGAAAGCTAAACGTAAAAATCAAAATGCTAAATTCCTGACTTCAAAATGCTAAATATCACTACCCCTACTTATAACCGTAAGTTCAAAGCACTTTTACTGCACTGGATATGTTTTCCTGCTGTCGAACGTGTCGGTTCACTACGACATCATTTTAATCTCCTTTCATTGACTTCGGTACCACACCACATGACTTCCTTTACCAAGTGACAGGGGATTTTCCCTAACTTAGGATATTTCTTCCACGCCTACTCCGGATCACGTACAGAACGAATAACAATAGCACAGAATAACCTTACCCTTCCGTGTAATACAAAGTACATTTTTCACCTTGCAAACCTCTGCCTTATAGGTTCAAAAAGACACTTTTAAAGCTTTGGAAACCACGGAACCAGGGATATTTTAACACAGGTGGATATTTTCTATATATAACATTTAAAATTTACATTAAAAATTCACTACTATAATATTAAATATGTACATATGTACGATCCCTGTAATAAATTACAACACATAAAATTATTTCTGAGATGAAATACGGTCTGAATAGAAAATGTCTATTTCTGCTTCTTTAAAACTGTTTATTTATAGTTCTGCACAATTAATGTGTACCTGGTGAGAATAATTAATTGAAACATGTGATTTGATTTATTTTTAATTACTAATCGACAAAGATAGGCTTTTCTATTTGTTTAAAGTTTACCTCGTTTAATTGGATATATCATATCGGGCAGTAAATGCATTAAATAATTGAAACGGACCTCTTATATGCCGAAAACGGAAATATTTTTCGGGAACCGTTTGCGTAAATAACCTGATTAAAACGGGTTACTTTATGTTAATGGGTTCAGGATTGGAATTTCATTACGTAGGGGATTCGGTACGTAGGCCACCATGCTGGGCCCATTGTTCCAATGCTCCACCCCCGGGAGGAAGGATGACGCGAAGGAGAAAGAGGGCGGCCGACCTAAGGAGCCACGACAGTACAGAGGGTAGGGTCCCTACAGTTTACTTGGATAGAGACTTCCCCCGACAGGCCAGGACAACGAACTCGCTCCCCCACAGCAGGACGGCAACGAGCCCAGCAGCTGAGCACTAATGGTCCCAGCAGAGGAACGGAGACCGGCAACCGACCTACCGGAGGAGGAAGTAGTTTTCCTGCACCGCCGAGACACCCGCCGACACTTATACCCTGAAAGAGACCACCAGAAGAGAGATGATATGAAATGATAATGGAGATGAAATGGAGGGACAGGAAGTTCGGGGGATGTAATTAACCTACCCAGTATTCGCCTAAATACCCGGGAAAACTCCGAAAATACCCATGGGTCAGGTAGGTCGGTCATCGAACCTGTACCTCCCGAATGCGGGCCACAGATGAAACCGTCTGAGCCATCCCGCTCGGTTGTAACCCCATATGGGTTACAACGGAAGTATTTTAAAAAGTGCAATAGTTTTGAGGGTAACTGTACTTGTACCGAAGTTCAATGAACCATAAAGTCATAAACTGTAATCCTTTGAAGAAAAGGGAAACAAACCAATAGCTTTCTCAACTCTCTTCTAACACACATAGTCTCAGTCGGTAGAGCACCTGCCTGCCGTGCTAGGGGTCCCGGGTTCGATTCCCGGCGGTGGGGATGGGGATTCTTCTCCGACCAAGATATTCCCCATCTTCCCCAGAGTCTGGAAGTATGAATGAGAGTGTGAATGTGTGTGTGATGTAATGATTAAAAACCTAACGAAAACGAGTTGAACAGCTTCGATATGTTTCAAAGGAGAACGGCCGCCGATATGACCATTGTAATTAAAGGCGGGGTATAAATGGAACAAGTTAAAACACACACACACACACACACACACACACACACACACACATATAGTAAGGGTGCAACCGTTTAGCTGTGTATTCATTCTTAGTTCTTTTTTTGTGATTTACGTCCTCCAACATTTAGTCATATCGGACGATGAATGAAATGGGTGAAATGATGCTCAGCGTCCGGGGTCCATGGAGCTTAGAGTTATCCGACATTCATCTTTCAGGAAAAGGGAAAACTCCGGAAAAACCTTATCCAAGTAACTCACCCTGACCGAGATTCAAACTCGGGACCTCTTGAACATTCTTAGTTTCGTTGTTACAAGTGATAAATACGAGTTATTGAAAACTGTTAACTTTGGTGAGTTTTAAAAACATAGTTTTCTGTACAAATTCTGTAAAATGAGTTCTAAACATAACAGGTTATCATGGAGGGGGAAAAATGGAGGTTACTGAAGAACACGAAAAGAGCAAACGTCCAACTAAAGAATTAGCTGTATTGTTTACAGTGGGGAAATCTCAGGTTTAAAAGATTTTAAAAAATTAAAGCCAGTGGTTAAAGGGAACATCAGGGCATGTGAAACCCATTACAAAATCTACAGCGTTTGACGAGCTAAATCGTGCTGTGTTCGAGTAGTTAGTGCGCGCGCTAAAAATCCTGGACCATTGCTTTAGACTTAAGCTTTAGACCCAGCAAGAAAATTAGGCAAAGACAATTTCAGAGCTTCCAACGGCTCGAGAGTTTCAAACATTGCCATAACATTGTTTTGAATACTGTGTGTGATGAAGCAAATGATGTTGATATGCAGACTTTGCAGATTAGAAAAGGAAAATTGAAAACGACAGAGAAACTAGGCGCTAAACTGCAATTATTGTATGTAGCTTAAAAATATAGCATATAGTACATATCAGTCAATTATTATTTACACTTGTAACACAACTCTCTGTAAGACCTGTGTAAAAGGAAAATAAAGGCCGGAAAAATCGCGTTCCGTTTTAGAGAGGTTTTACTGTACTCAAATGGCTCGGAGTCTCTGTAAGTTTTTAGCTAACTGACATTCATTTTCCCTGGATAAGAAATTCCCCGGGGAAATCTTTATCCAGGTGGCACACCCTGGCCAATATTCGAATCTTGGCGGGGGTGGTTCTTCCTTGAAGTGTTTGAATCGTCGAGTCACCTACTTGTTTTTTAAAAACTTATATTGTCATGTTTTATTTAATTTTCATTTATAAGAGTTCTCCAAATTATATTTTGTAATGGAGCCGCTCTCTTGGCGCTCACGCGTCGATAATGCAGCTAGCTTACTTCCCCATCAGAGATTCGTTATTAAAAGGCCAAAGCCCAAAGTGACCGTAACACATGTGCTGGGCGAGTAGAGGTTGGAGAGGCAGAATGGATTGCTGGTTACCATGACTACGGATTCGATTCATAGAAACCGTATATCCCGTACCAACTCGCGTTGCCAACACAATACTGGACTTTCTTCGTACTTTTTCTTTATTTGAAAATAAATTTGTTGGTAGAAGTGGTAGCCCGCTTGAAGAGAGCCCCACGTGTCATGGTCTACTGTTTATTATAACTTAGCATCCTGTGTAAAAACGTAATTTTTTATGTGATCAGTGATTATTGTGTGATATGAGAAGTGTTTAATTTTTCATATTTAAGGGATTTGCAAAGAAACCAACACACGACTTGTTGTGTTCCATTCTCCAAACACCCTTTCTTTATGGAAAAATGATGATAAACGCTACGTGGTAAATGTCGATAGACCAACACCAGTGCTATGTTTAGCAAAACTTTGCGGCAGAGCATTTTCAAAATGCACTAGAACATTTAAGTCTCGTTGGAATGAGGAACATACTTGCAGACACTCTTCAGGAAAGCTCACGTCTGTATATTGTAAAATACAATGAGAACGTTAAGCTTGACAGGTTTTTCATGCAATATCCCATTAGGGAAATAGACAAGAAATGGCATTTCGTGGACTTAATTAAAGCGAAGACTCTTCAAATAAAGGTAACTTTAAGGAACTTTTTGATTCATATATAGAGGGAAGCCCCATTGAAATTCTAAACCACCATTCCAGTATAAAATCCGTTTTTGTGATGCTGATTTTGCGAATTTAGGTTAGCCAATTTTCCGAATCACCTAATCAATTCGCCCACAGTCGCCCCTGAATCTCAGAGCTGTTAGAGTGCGCGGCAAGTCCATTATCACTATATTACAGAGCACAATGGCAGGTTTGTTGCTAATTTTCCAAACATTATGGAACATAATTATACAGAAATAACAGAAGTGTCGAATGATTCTCATTTCTTAATGAAACAGTGCAAGCAAAGCTACGGATTCCGCTAGTAAGAAAACAACTTTTATACACCTAATAGAGCCTTCATTTTGCTTAGTCAATTTTTTTAAAAAGTTTAAAATGATTTTAGCTATGCAGATCGTTGAGTTTTGTACTTTTTTATCCTTCGGATGTATAGGCTTATCAGCGACAAAATTGTCTTTATCAGTAAATAAATTGCTTCCTGACCTCAAAGCAAATTGTTTTGTGAAGAATATATCAAAATCTGTAGTGATTGTCGTACTTACTTGTTAATAAACCTGGACAGATCACGTATAAATAACACTTTAGACATCTGTGAGCTGCCTTGCATCATTTAGCTTCAACACATCCAGACTGCACTTCCAGGAAAGAGTTACTGTGGGAATTTGCACTTCCAGTACTAAAAAATAGCTTACGTCTGTCTGCTTTGATTGCTGATAAACTTAACATGCCACCGCTAAATAGGAAGTAGGACTCCCTGAACAAACACTAACGGTAGAAGTCATTGCTAACATGGGAACGATTAATCAGCCTGAGTGGAAGCTTGTGGCAAAACTTTTTCTGTTGTTAAATCGAGCGAGTCAGTTAACCTGACAGCAGCAGTTCTAAGTCACAATAACAGTTGCAAATCTGAATAGCCACCGTCAGCTGTTAAATGTCACCGTGCGCTGCGGTCTAACATCTTTATACACAATGATAATTATGGCTCGAATTTTAAAGCACTTATTTGAAAATTATTTATAAAACAGCCTCAAAGTTTTGTTTTAAAATGACATTGTGATAAAAATGACTATAACTATATTTAATTCATTAAAAGTAATGCACAAGAAGTTAGAAATCGATTTTTACATTGATATAACTGTTATAAAAGCAAGAAACACGATATAATTTAGACATGATTTTAAAGAAAAAAGCTTATGTGTTGCCATCACATGATTTTCTATGCTCAGTATTATACGAACTACTCTTACAAATCCTCATTCTTATATTTGGTTCACGTTAAGGGAGATGAACATTTAGAGAAATTGTGTTGTATTACATATTTCCTAGTTTATTAGAGGTATAAAATGGGCTTAAGTTATAGTAAAACTTTATAAGCTGTATAACAACTTTGAAATTACTTTCCTTCTTTGTAAGGCTAAGAAGAGAAATTTATATAATGCGTTACATTCATATATGTATCGACACATTCACAAAAAAAGAAGAACGTGTTCTTAAAGAGGATTTCATTTTAACTAACTTTACTGTCATAAAAATTAAAAAAAAAAATGTTTTATTACATAATTTCTAGTAGCTACAAATGGAAATAGGGAAATATTTTAAGCAATAGTGAAATATTTTGAGAGCAGTCGCTACGTGATGGCTTTGAAATTCCATTCTCTTCATATAAATGAAGGTAAAAGTTTTAAGAAAAGCATAAGTACTGAAGAATTCAAACCAGTAATAAGAAACATCTTAAAAATGGTAAATTTCACAAAAATTGTGATAAATATAAAGTGTATAGTTTAAGAGGTCTACATTTTTTGTGTAGCAACATTTTGTATATCCCATACTAAGTTACGCAAAATTAATTCAGTTTGGAGACTTCAGAGGTCATTTTCAGAAAATTGAATATATGCATTTCATTTATTAAGCAAACATACTAAACATATGGTACTCTAAGAATATGTATGACTGAAATTTCATGAACATTTTCAAAATATCACCTTTTCCTCTTTTTACTCCATAAAATACTGTAAGCCTTCCTGAATCCAAAGAATGTTTAGATAGCATCCGCCAGCTAGTTTTAAATGCTATAATCTAGTTTCAAAGTTACGTGAATGTTATTGTTAGATATGCGTTCTAATTCTTTATCCTTGTTTCTCGCTATTGAAAATTTCATCATTTTTAGTCATTTAAAATGCTCCTTGCGTCACAGTTTTAGTGTTATACTAATGAAACTTGCTACACACTTAATAGAGACACCTTAAATAGAACTTGTCCTGAGTTTTATTGCGAGATGCATTTTAAGCACACTTTCTTAGTACAATTATCTTGAGGTGGCAGCTGAGTAAAGATGCACAACAAATGAATTAGTCTATTACCACACCTGGAAGGAGAGTGAGGATGATTTCTACATATGGAGCCATTGATGATGCATGCAACAACTGTTCCACATGTAGAAATCATCTTCACTTTCCTTCCAGATAATAGACTAATGCATTTGGTATGCATCTTTACTCAGCTGCTACCTCAAGATAATTCGACTGTACTTCGAAACACAAATATATCAAACGTTGGGCAAAAAAAAAAAAAAAAAAAAAAAAAAAAAAAAAAAAAAAAAAAAAAAACTTTAAAAATTTCTGGAGCCTAAAGTTGAGACAAAGAGAAACCTAGGGAAAATTCCAAAAATGGATGTATTGCGAACCTGTTGTTAAAATATTAGACTAAAACGTAAGTTATTTTGTCGCAAGGGACGTTTTAGGTGACTTAACCAAAAATAAATAAATTTGACCATATTTTCCAAACTATCAAAGTGAAATTGACAAAATTTTGGCTGTATTATATTTGTACTAAGTTACATCTGTAGTATAAATCTTAAGAAGCTAGTTCAGGATTTCAAATTTTCAGTCATAGATATCCTTAATAAAAAGCGTTAGAGCCAGTTTTGAGAAAACTAAGCTTTGAAATGTTTTCCCCGTAAAGGGTATTTTGCGGTGAGGCATTATCTTGAAAATCCTTGGTCGCATCTTTAGAAAACATTAACTTAAAATATCAATTTTGGTAATTAATCGACTATTCTTTTTGGAGCTACGCTGTTCAAGTACCTATATTAAGACGCAGATCTCTTTCTAGAAAGCTTATATGTTACACTAGTATTATTTTCTCTACCCATTTTTCAACTAGCTATTCTTAAACACAGACTTTTTATCTACTTCCCGTTAAACGAGATAAACATTTACGGAAATAATTTTATTATTATTATTATTATTATTATTATTATTATTATTATTATTATTATTATTATTATTATTATTATTATTATTATTATTATTATTATTATTATTATTATTATTATTATTATTATTATTAATATTATTATTATTATTATTATTATTATTATTATTATTATTATTATTATTATTATTATTATTATTATTATTATTATTATTATTATTATTATTATTATTATTATTATTATTATTATTATTATTATTATTATTATTATTATTATTATTATTATTATTATTATTATTATTATTATTATTATTATTATTATTATTATTATTATTATTATTATTATTATTATTATTATTATTATTATTATTATTATTATTATTATTATTATTATTATTATTATTATTATTATTATTATTATTATTATTATTATTATTATTATTATTATTATTATTATTATTATTATTATTATTATTATTATTATTATTATTATTATTATTATTATTATTATTATTATTATTATTATTATTATTATTATTATTATTATTATTATTATTATTATTATTATTATTATTATTATTATTATTATTATTATTATTATTATTATTATTATTATTATTATTATTATTATTATTATTATTATTATTATTATTATTATTATTATTATTATTATTATTATTATTATTATTATTATTTTATTATTATTATTATTATTATTATTATTATTATTATTATTATTATTATTATTATTATTATTATTATTATTATTATTACTATTATTATTATTATTACTATTATTATTATTATTATTATTATTATTATTATTATTATTATTATTATTATTATTATTATTATTATTATTATTATTATTATTATTATTATTATTATTATTATTATTATTATTATTATTATTATTATTATTATTATTATTATTTCCTTGTCGGTATTAAAATTATGGAGATAAATAAAAATGTTTTCTTGTTTATAATGCTGTAAATTACCAAGATCATTCCGTCTCGTATTTTTTTAAGTGACAGACTCGTCCTTCTCTTTATTTACTTCTGTTTTTATAGGTTAATTTCTACAAAAGTAGGAGCTTACCCAAGGAATGTAAAAATAACTAAGATAAATGGTCACTCTACGCAACGCAAAGCTCGTTTTCTGCATTCTGAAAAGCCAATTAATATTTCTTTATGTTTGTTTTTTATATTTATGCTATATGAATTTGATATTTTATTTTATAAAATATAAGGAAGTTAAATAATAATGTATACTGCTTCTAATATTCATGCTTACCGCTCAGATTTTCATTTCCAAAGTATAAAATATTACATTAGGCTCGGGGAATTCATCCTCAAATCCATTTCTTTGAGTATGCCGCAAGGTCAATTGACTAATATTTCATCTGCATCAATATTATTCATTATATATAGTGCCTCATAAGGCAATTCATTAACTTCCGTTATATTTTGTATTTTACTGCATTCAAAGAGCCATCTCTGATGCTTTCAGGTATTTTTGCTATATTAAAGTATCTTGCAACTATTCGCTACATTATAGTCTGTTATTCTGGTTTGATTTATATCGCTGCACATACATGTTTCTTGTAAGTAATCTTATGGTGCTCTCAGATATAGTGCGATCCATATAAACCTGAACCATTTCAATAGCACATAACTTTTGAACCAATAATAGGACACACGTGCAACTTTTGTAGAATATAATACACAAATGGGAGATTAAATCGCACTATTTACATCTCAGAGAAATGTTGGAAGTGTCCTACACCAGCATCTATACGTGTTTGCACACGTCTCACCATATTCTCTGAAGTTTTACGGAGATTATCCTCGCCAATGTTACATATTTCGGTTGGAATGGATTCCTTGAGAACATCTATTGTCAGTGGCCTATTCTTGTACACTGTCTCTCATACAGTTTTTCTGATAATTGAATAATCTGTAAAGGTCCATGATCCCCCAGATCCCCTGACCTAACCTCACCGGAATTTTTCTTAAAAAAAATACAGTGTGCAAGAATAGACCACGGACAATTGATGTTCTCAAGGAATCCATTCGAACCGAAATAAGTAACATTGGCGAGGATACTCTCCGTAAAACTTCAGAGAATATGGTGAGACGAATGCTGGTGTAGGACACTTCCAAAATTTTCTCTGAGATGTAAATAGTGTAATGTAATCGCCCAATTGTGTATTATATTCTCCTAAAGTTGCACATATGTCCTATTATTGGTTCAAAAGTTATGGCTTATTGAAGTGGTTCAGGTTTATATGGATCGCACTGTACTTCGTCTGTTTTCATAATTCTGCAATTTAATATAGTGTCGCTTTTGTGTACGGGTGTGTATGTATGTATGTATGTATGTATGTATGTATGTATGTATGTATGTATGTATGTATGTATGTATGTATGTATGTATGTATGTATGTATGTATGTATGTATGTATGTATGTATGTATGTATGTATGTATGTATGTATGTATGTATGTATGTATGTATGTATGTATGTATGTATGTATGTATGTATGTATGTATGTATGTATGTATGTATGTATGTATGTATGTATGTATGTATGTATGTATGTATGTATGTATGTATGTATGTATGTATGTATGTATGTATGTATGTATGTATGTATGTATGTATGTATGTATGTATGTATGTATGTATGTATGTATGTATGTATGTATGTATGTATGTATGTATGTATGTATGTATGTATGTATGTATGTATGTATGTATGTATGTATGTATGTATGTATGTATGTATGTATGTATGTATGTATGTATGTATGTATGTATGTATGTATGTATGTATGTATGTATGTATGTATGTATGTATGTATGTATGTATGTATGTATGTATGTATGTATGTATGTATGTATGTATGTATGTATGTATGTATGTATGTATGTATGTATGTATGTATGTATGTATGTATGTATGTATGTATGTATGTATGTATGTATGTATGTATGTATGTATGTATGTATGTATGTATGTATGTATGTATGTATGTATGTATGTATGTATGTATGTATGTATGTATGTATGTATGTATGTATGTATGTATGTATGTATGTATGTATGTATGTATGTATGTATGTATGTATGTATGTATGTATGTATGTATGTATGTATGTATGTATGTATGTATGTATGTATGTATGTATGTATGTATGTATGTATGTATGTATGTATGTATGTATGTATGTATGTATGTATGTATGTATGTATGTATGTATGCGCGTGTGTGTGTGTGCGTGAGCACCAGCGCCCATTTTCCCGGTGGCTAAATTATTCAACACTTTTAGAAGTAATAATTTAATTCATTTGCCTCATTGGTTCTGTTAATTCAACTGAAACTGATCTCGTAGATTCTTTCTGTCCACAAATAAAGCAAATTCAAAAGCAAGAGCTCTTATATTGGAGTATCCACCACAGATGGTATATCGCCAAATGCTATTTCTCCAACTCCCCCAAAAGAAAGGACAATTTTCATTTTCTGTTGCAGCTTGCTATCGACTCAGCCGAATATTGCACTTTCAACCCTCTATATGTCATCAATAATAATCATTGTTAAACAATTAAGTATCATTTAAGTACCATCTATCCATTGCATTGGTTACGCTACTTGATAGAACTGCACGTTGCGTATTGTGTAACAGGTAACGCGAAAATTGTGTGCAGTGTGACTCTTATTAACATTGATGGACAATTTTATCCTTATCGCCACCCGGTGAGCTGTCATAGTGATACGTTATCACCTGAATAAACGTATTTATCACACTTTATCCTACTCTAAACCGCTTAGAAATATTTTCATTAGCATTTCATTGGCAGTTTGTTGGTTTTGATACTGTTAAGTATATGTGTATGGCAAATTTTCTATTTTCAATTTAATTTGCGGAATATTCAAACAGATTTTCTCCCGATACTCTGTTAGTAAGCGTGCATCCATTTATGTAGCATCCTTCATTCTTCTGTTAAATATTTCTATCGTCATTCTGAAATTCCGCATCACATGACTCTCTGTTTTCCGCTGAGTTCGGTAAAAATCCACAAGATTTCCTAAGTTGTAAATCTATTTATGTCTTATTTATCAGCCGCATCCAAGCTTTCTTGAGCCCAAATATCCAGTGTTTTTATTCTAATATTCAGTCTGGCTGTACTCACCCAAACCTTGGCCTACACTCGACTAGTGTAAAAGAAATGATTATTTCCATAAATTTAACTAAAAATAAAACATAGTGGTTTAACTATGAAGCCTGGAACTTAAGTAATTACAGCATAGTAAGTCGCCACAAAAAGGTGCGTGTCTCATTGTATATGAGAACCCCTAGTGGTCTACCGGGAAATATATGAGACAGTTGGAGAATTTAATGTCATGTCGGCACGTTGGCCATAGTAGCTCAGTGGTTTAGAGCAACCGCACAGAGAGCGGGAGATCCGTGGTTCAAATCCCGGTTATGGCATTGAATTATTTAGTCTGGCTCTACTCATCCAAACCTTGGCCTACACACGGCTAATGTGGAAGAAATGATTATTTCCAATAAATAATAAACCTGGCACGACAATCCTAAGAGGGTCAAGGTCTACCAACCTGACTGCCGGCCTCACGGCCACTTACGGTAGAGGTGGATGATCATCCAACCGATATGGAGAGGAGATGTGGTCAGCATCTCGCATCCCACAGCCTGGATGTTGGTTTTCGTTGCTAGGGCCGCTTACCTAGCGTATTACCCACGATGCTGGGTGGGTACCGGTCCTTAACCGTGACTTAAAATCCCCACCCCGTGGGTGGGATCGAACCCGGGGCGCTTTCCGTGGCCAGGCGCCAAGGAGCATGCTGCCATAGCCCACTACGCCACGGATCAGTACATTTTTTATGCTGTATTTCTGAATTTTGTATGGTAACGGCTATCAAGATTACAAATTATGAGCTGTCCATAAGGTTTCTTCCAGTGTTTCATTTATTTTAATAGAAATTTGGTTACAACGTACTTCCATTTGCTCTAAGTTAGCGTAATGAAATTCCTAGCAGTTGTTGCTCTCAATGACACAATCTAATCACTTAACATCATGAACAACATTTACTTTCTGTAAAATTATCAGTATCTTGCCGCTGCTGCTGTACCTGTTTCTTTTATTGCAGCTTCTGCTGTACCCTCATCAGCTAGGATCTTCATGATCTATTCTCCTCTAGATTTATAATAACTAGCTACCAATTCTGCTAAAGCCGCTCATCAGCTAGGATCTTCATGATCTATTCTCCTCTAGATTTATAATAACTAGCTACCAATTCTGCTAAAGCCGCCTTGGTAGCGTAGATGGTAGCATGACTGCCTTACGTTCTAGAATTCTCGAGTTCGAATCTCGGTCAGGGTGATTTACCTGGATAAGGTTTTTTCCCGGGTGTTTCCCTTATCCTGAAGGACGAATGTCGGGTAACTCTAAGCTCTATGAACCCTGGACACATTTGGGCATCATTTCATCCGTTCATTCACCGTCCGATATGATTGGAGGACGTAAAATTATAAGAAAAAAAAAATCTGCTAAACATACTTCCTCTGAAATGTTTGGGACGTTCAGAACATTTCTATGTCTCATCTTACACTAAAATCTTCTGAATTTCCTGATAGCCGTTTGAGATGACCTTCAGCATTCAGCAACAGCACTTCTCTTGAGATGGATTGTGAAGCAACCTTCCTGCTGCTCTCTGAGACAGGAAGAGCGTGCAAATTTTGTAGCTTCCTGAGCTGACATTAAAATGCTGTTTTTTCCTCTTAAGCTCTATTTCCCTGATTGTGCAACTGTAGCTCTATTTCTCGAATGTTAGTAAACTTCGTTTTCTGTAGCTTGTAGCCTAGGCGCTTTACTTTTTCACGTTCCAGCTCATTGAAATCTTTACCTAAACACAGTAGTTTCATATCATCACATGACAATCCTCCCATAAAGAGATAAAACATAAGAAACTACAAATTATGAAATGTGAGTTTGACCACGGAATGTATGGATATTAACTTCCACTTCTTTATTACTTTGTGCTAGACCACCGAAGACTTCTTTTGATCAGTTCGACTAAATTAAATAATGTAGTGCTTTTTTGTATTTTTAAACAATAAATAATGATGTGAGTAAGAAGAAAAAGTTGTGCTTCTTAAATATCACAGTCCATTTGCGCATTTGTATTATTACTCTATGACCGATATAGAAAACAGATCGACTAATTACGTTATGAATCCGCACTTGCTTTGTCATTTTGTGAGACGATGAAAACATAAGCAATTCTTATGTTCGCAATATCCAGGCTACCACAATTATTACAGATGGACATGTGAAGTGTCCTCTATACCTAACGTGGTTCGCAGTCCATGGTATAAGCTGTAGGTCCTCTCGCTTCACCGTCATCTTCATTATCACCCTATCATTGGAGGTAATGGAGCCGCCCTCTGGGTGTCTCCACCTGAGAAATGAGTCCGGTTATCACGCGGTGGGGCAAGGTTACCCCGAAGGCCAGGGTGGCCATGTGATGCATGTTGGTAACCAACCAACCTAAGAATATAGATGGCCATGCAGCCATTTGTAGGTATTACATAAAATTAAATAAGTAATTGTATGAATTGGGTTGGAAATTTTAAGCTTGGCGGTAATTTTCGCCTTGGGTAAAAGGTTATCTATGTCACGTTTGTTTGAGATCGGTGCAACAGTTTAGAAGCCTTTAAAGAAGACACACACAAATAAGTTTTAAGGTGTATAACTTCAGGATCTAATAATTCCTTAAGCATTATTTTATGCTCAAAAAATTTGTTAGCTTCAAAACTGTTGTACACAAAAGATATCAGTATGAATGACCCGTTAAAGTAATTAGCTCCTGCAAATTTGTTTTCTGTTAAGTTTAGTAAATCATTCAAGTTCTGGAAAGAAAATAGAATAGCTACAATTTATCGAACAAATCTCTAGCATTACAATTGTATAGATAAAACGACCAATTTATTTATCTATTCTTACTAAGAGTATATACTTTAACTCTGAAATAAATACACTGCACCCATAACAATGAAATAATATTTCTGTCCCACTGTCTAAATCTCTCTGAACTATACATTGAAATGCAAAATTACCTAGGACGGACTTGCAGATTATTTTTACATCATCTCTTACAATATTCTGCAGTTATCAGTGCATAATTGAGGTTGATGTGATGTAATTCGAAATTAATGTTAGATATAAATTATTACGTAAATATAGAATTTTATAACTAACATGAGAACTCCAAGTATTAATATTTATCACAGTTGATAAACATAACCTGTGTATTGTGTGTTGCTCACCACGCCAAATGTATCATTTTGTCTAAGAGAACCAATTATCATTTTATCAAATTTTTGGAAAAGACTTCTTAATACTAAAATTAAGGTTGGCTCACTTCTTACTATTCATTATGAAAAGTATTAAAATAAAACGTTTGTGGTCTAATGGTAACATGCCAGCATTTGGATAAACACACTGATAAACACACCTCTGAGCAAAATGATGTAGTCTTTAACGTTCAATACAAATTGGAACGCTGAGAACCACAGCTTGCGCAAATTGAAGCTGAACTTATTTGACAAATAGTGAAAATGAAAGTACAAAAGAAATCTAAATGACAAAATGAAAGCAGCAGATGCTCTAACATAACAAATATGAATTAAACTTTAAATTAAATTTGTCAAATCAGATCCCTTTGAAGCAAAAGCTGCGGACAGAACTATCGCAAAATGCATCTTAAACATTCCTACCATAGCCATTTTTATGCATTAAATAGTTTTTCTCCACGCAAGAATATGCAACTGTCAATAATTTATGTGTAACCAAAAGCGCAAATAAAGATGTCCCTCGTTACATATCTTGGTTTAAACAGTACGTTTTACTTTTCATACCAATCCCGTACTACCTACGCAGATACAAAGGCCCATTTTCATGTTCGTTTCATATTAATCAAAGAATACGCCAAAGTTCTTAGTGCCTGGAGGATTAAAGTGCTACAGATACAATCCCAGAAAATTCATCAGTGGTATCCATTGAGAAATCACAAAGGGATTTTGATTCCCTCTTCTTTCTTCTTGGCACAATATCCAGTCACGTTACGTGTTACATGATTGCACCTGAACAGAGTTTATATACTCTTGACTCTTCATGTATGTGTGATAAGCTCACGTAAGCATGTCTGTTGTTGGCATATTTTCCGGTACGCCTCCATATAGCATTTATTTCTAGTGTTGCACTCTTGTATCATCGAACATCCAATTTTGACTTTCATTCTTACCTGTTAAATTTGACACACACACACACACACACACACACACACACACACACACACACACACACACACACACACACACACACACACACATTGTATCACATTTTTTTAGTTTTGCTTAAAAATCATGTTCTGGAAAAAAATTCAAGAATATACTAAATGTTTACCCAACACAAAACTGTTCCTAATAGGGCACTCAGGAATTTATTTTGATTCATTAACAATTTCATACACATCAGAAATGCAGCTGACCATACTTTATTTCCCTACTGCACTTCTATTTATTGCCAAAAATAATATTAAACATAAAACCAATATTTGTTGCAGTCACTACATGTAATTGGAAGTTAAGGTTACATTTAATATTCTCCAGCTCATACGAATATAACTACTCCTGAATATAATTATTCGGTTATGATTATTTCTGTAGCAGAGTTAATTTGAACGTGTATTCTTTGACTTCAAGAACAATACTTGCAGCTTGACGGAAATATAGAACCACTTCGTTTCATTTCTTAGAAGCATTTGCAAAACTTGAGAGGAATATAAAGGAACGATGTGCGTATAAGAGAAGTACAAAATATCACAATTTCAATTTTCATTTTATTGAATGTTGGGCCATGTTGATATACATATCCAGACAGATGATGTAAAACATTTTTAATAAATAAAATTTAATGACTAACATATATTTTTTTTTCAAAATGCTTTTATTATTTAATGTTCTTGAGGATATAATATGCCATATCCTTCAAAGTATCGCTAATTTAGAATAAAACATATACAAACATATATATTGCATGAATATAACAAGATTTCCTGTAATGATCCACAACTTTATCTGGAGTAATATATGTAAATTAAGAGAATATGAAGTTTATCTTCGAGAAGGCTCTTGAGGAATAAGTCTCCGAAGTCTTTCAACGAAGTCCAGAGATGGCTCTTCGGAAGCTTCTGGAAGTCCACTTTTTGGAACGTCAGCGTGCGGCAAATAAAACTGAAAAGAACATAAAGTATCATCATGAATAGAGAGGAATTATGCAGTAAAATACCTACTTCCATAATATTTCACTGGACAATCATTTTATTGCAAGGAGATCTCAGTGATTTTAGGATGTTTTTAATAAGCTGAAAACTAATATAATAATGACTTTTCTTGATCGTCTTTAACGTTTGAGATACCATAAATTACTATGAGAAAAAAGAGCAACAACAAGAAATAATCATTTGTTTCACATTAGCCGTGAGTAGAGTCAGACTGAACAATTCAATGCCATAGCCGGGATTTGAACCACGGATCTCCCGCTCTCCATGCGGTTGCTCTAAACCACTGAGCTACTATGGCCAACATGCCGACATGAGATTAAATTCCCCAGCTGACTCGCATGCTTCCCGGTAGACCACTGGGAGTTCTCATATGCTATGAGACACGAACCTTTTGTGGCGACTTACTATGCTGTAAGTACTTAAGTCTCAGGCTTCACAGTTAAACCGCTATGGTTTTATTTTATGTAAATTGATGGAAATTACAATTTCTTTTACTACACTAGCCATGTGTAGGCTAAGGTTTGGATGAGTACTAACAACTAACAACAACAAAATGGAAATTAAAAGTATCATCCACTAATAGCATCAGAACCAAGCTAAATATACCGAATCATTATAAAGGAAATAGGTATATCATGATATAACGGGAATTATAACAACACAACAGCAGAGCATTCACGTACAGCATTGAGTGCCACGCTCAATCTGCATGATTTTCTCCAAAATGTGATATGAAGGCTTGGGAGATTCCAGCTAAGAATGTGACACATATATGCTTGTTCCAACTTCCTTGACACATTTCGTTCATAACTTTGATACTTCGACGGAACCGCTAGCCTTGTTGCTCACTGAAATTATTCCAGTATTGACAGGGAACCTATATGGCTATGGAGGAAGTGCACCCATATGCTTATATTAGCCCCTAAACTAGTTTTTAAGTCTGTGAGCACCTGTGACCAATTCCCCATAGTTATGTACATGTTTCGTTCGTCCGTGTTGCTGGCTGGCTGTATAAAGCCAGAAGGTTTTTGCTGCGTGCTCATCCGTTAAGGGTTTTACCGCAGGTTGGGGTATTTTTTAGGGATATTGTAGGTTGGGTTGTGGGTTTTTAGGAAGAATTTTGTTGTGAGGTAACATAACTTTTCTGTTCCTCTGGGTGTAGGAAAGGATGCAAAAAATATTGCACCCTGGTGTTCTATTTAATAAATTTTAATTAGCTTGAAATCTACTGACGCCAAACAGCTTAGAAGAATTACGTAAAGCTCAGCTTTAGCTCTGGGTTATCTCGGGTGCTCGGAACAGCGTAAATTGGCGTCTAGTGGGATCATAATCTCCCAATGATCTAACAAGGATGTTTTTATGAGATGGTAAAGTTGCGTAAAATTTTCATGTCCGACGCCTAATTTCATCCTCCACGTATGGAAGACCCGAGGCTTCGTGAAGCAACCTGGTAGGGAAAGAGTGACCCACAGAATAGATGGACCGAAGTCCTCTATCTGTGCACATTGAAGCCATGCGAATCAGCTGTCTGCGGCTATGCCGCAGATCTCGCAGGCATATAGCATCAATTAGATTATCAGCGATCGGAAGCGCTGTAACTTCAGGCCAACCGGATGTACATGTTTTATGGTTGTCCAACAAATTTATACGAACACGAAAACTTTGATGATGTACTACAGCATTGCACTAAAACTCATTTGTTAGTGACAAAACTAAAATTAGCTTATTCCTGATTAAATCTGAACTAAATACAATTTAAAGTGTCGCAGGATCACCAAATACCTTCCAGTGTTCACATTGGGTGCGAGAAAGTTTTTAATTTTGCTCAGGAATTTTCTTATTAGGCTTGAGGTTCATTTATGTGAATCAACGACACAAAACCACCAGTTTTACTTCCCATCCGAAGGAAGCATGCTGAGGATTCTATATGCATGAAAAATAATCCATCACCGTCCTACAGGTTTGAAATTATGATCTCTTTTGTTGTCCGTGCTGGTGTTCTAGAACTTTCTATTTTGGCAGATCTGGAGGATTCGACTTAAACAGTATTCCATTTCTTCGTCTTAGAGTTTCAGGTTTCCCAAACGTTCTTCTGTGAACGGCAGGTATGAAAAATGTGCGCAAAAGCCAGCCTAAGGCTATTCAGGGTTCACTTGCCAGTTGAGTTGACCAAGGAGTATCGGATCGGTGTTGTGAATCTGCTGGCCGGAGCAGTTGTCAGTTTGAATGAGTATTGGTCCGCAAGCAGTTAACGTCAAGAACTGTCAGTGATTGTAAGATAACACTGGGCTAACGACTTAAGTGATAAATAAAGTGTGTCTGGTGCAACTTTAATTTTAATGAGAGTGGATATTTTGTTTAATTCTGAGATATAGCTCTTCATATTTTTTTTTTCTAAATTAATGACTAGCAAAACTTAATTGTTTAGACTTGTTACCGTAAATACGTTGCCAGAGTAATAAAATGTATTAGGGAGCTTTCATTTTCTCTAACTTCAGTGTCCGTTTAAAGTTGCGGTATAATTTAAAAAAAAAAAGAGCATTAAATGTTCCCTCCAGCGCTAAAGGAGTTATTGAAAAGCATTTATAAAATTACTGCGTTGTGTTCGTGGAAGTATCTCGCATTGGCTATGTTTTAGAAATATAAGCTCCTTGCCAATTGTTCACTACACAAGGAAAATGTACCAACTAATCCTGTACTTGACTTTTATGTCCACGTTTTGCATGCCGAGTTTTTGTTGCCAGAAGACATTAACGAAATGTGAAACAAATTCAGTTTTTATGAATCAAACTAACAAAATAAAACATGGAGCCACCAAAGGCAATAAGCAGGTACAAAGTAAAGCCCTAACTTCATGGATGTGTACTTGGTATTTGAATTATTTTCTACGTTAGTAACTAATTACAAACAAGAGAGGAAAGCATAACCATCAATATGCCCTAAAGATATTCGGAATTTTTTCCTTAGAATTCGAAAAAGGTTTTCAGGTTTATACGTAATCATTCAAACAACGGAAGTGAATATGGATTTTTTTCTCTTTATATTGTATAACTATAGGTATGCGAACGATTGACTGAATTTTTAATTGATCGAAATGAATGACAGAGAAAGGGATTAGGATGTCATTACGGAGGGGATTCGGTACGTAGGCCACCATGGCCTAGGCTCATTGTTCCTATGCCCCAAGTGGGGCACCCTCGAGAGGAAGGATGAGGCGAAGGAGACAGAGGGCGGCCGTCCCAAGGAGCCACGACAGTACAGAGGGCAGAGTCCCTACAGTTTACTTGGATAGAGACTTCCTCCGTCAGGCCAGGACAACGGACCCGCTCCCGTATTGCGGGACGGCAAGGAGCCCAGTAGCCGAGCCCCAAAGGTCCCAGGCAGGCGATCCGAGCCCCAAAGGTCCCTGGCTGGCGATCCGAGCCCCAAATCCGCACCCCAAAGGTCCCTGGCTGACGGTCCCGATATGGTCGCAGCAGAGGAACAGAGACCGGCAACCGACCTACCGGAAGAGGAAGTAGTTTTCCTTTGAGAACCAGGCAAGTTAAGACATGTTCAGTATCGCCTACCGCTTCAATGGAGGCAACATGCAGTTAAAGTTGATGTTAGAGGAAGATCCGGAGTTTCTTTCAAACGTAATCACTGCTGATGAAAGTTAGCTACATCATTTTGATCCTGAGAGCAAACAGGAAAGCTCAGTTTGGAAATATCCTTCATCACCAACCCCCAAAAAGCAAAAGTGGTTGCTTCTGCTGGGAAAGTTATGTTCATCTCATTCTTTGATATTCATTGAATGGTTTATCATCATGTTGTACCTGTACACACTTCAGTAACTGGAAAATACTACAGGAATGTCCTGAAAACATTGCAAGTTCATATCAGGCGCAAAAGACATTTCCGTAAAGCAGGCTGCATGCTGCACCACGATAATACGCGGCCGCATATTGCCAATGTTGTTGCTGAATATCTTGCATCCCTTACCCTCCATATAGTCTGGATTTATCCCCATGTGACTTTTTTCTATTCCCAAACTTGAAGAAACGCCTTCGTGGGAGGCATTATCCATCATCAGAAGCAGTGGTAAAGGCTGCGGAGACGATTTTGAAGGATCTCTCAAAAATGGTTTCCAGCATGTCTTTGAAGACTGGCAGAAACGCTGGGACAAGTGCACCGCATTCAGGGGAGACTATTTTGAGAAGGACTATCAAAATTATGAGGAAGAGTAAAGGTACGTTGTCAAAAAAAAAAAAAAGTGATCGTTCTTTATTGAACAACCCTCGTACTTCGATTTTTTTTTTCATTTACGTCCGCCCCAATGTTAAGTTAATGTTTGTATTGCTTCTAAAGAATTATGGTAAAATTCGCTACTCATCGTGGTTAACTTTACACAAATCTTCAATACTGCTAAGATTACTGTGGGAATTTCTAGCTTCAAGTGGGTCAGTAAAACAAATTTTGTTTTGAAAAAATTATGTTGATTAAATCATTTTGGAACGCTAAATATCACATTGCATTATACTAAATGAGAAAAGGTGTTGCGAACGCCGCAGTTAAAATTGTGGAACACTTATATCAGCAGTAAAACAATTCCAAATACGTAAACACATACATGGAAAACAATGGCTTCTGAACAACTAAGGATTGTTTGCTTTAAACTCAACAGTTGACGTCCTGCAAACTAATACGTAACTTTACCGCGAATATAACCCAGGTACTAACGTCAATTATTATGGAAATTAAATGTTCTTCCACACTAGCCATGCGTAAGCTAAGATTTGGATAGATAATAGTTGTTTAGCTATAATCTTTCGCTGTAACAATGGAGGAAATGTCAAAGAAGCAGGTGGCGAAGATGAGCCACATTGGCTGGCGATACTCCCGTATTCTTCCACAATATAGTTCCGCCTTTTATTAAGCTTCTTGCTTTACCTGATTTTAATAAACCATTCAAGTTGTTGTTATAATATAGTATCAACGTTATACCATAATTACAGTAGAAACAATGGCTCTCAAAAGTTCAAAAATGCACTGGTTGAGTAACAACAAAAATACCAGTTAAATTCCGGTGACGGTATTGCCGTTTTGGTGCGCATGCGCAGATGGTACGTATAACCAATGACGTAATAAGAAGCAAAGCTCATAGCGGAATGCAGAGTAATACTTTATTCTAACAGTGAACAAATTATATGAACCCTGAGACTTATGTACTTACAAGTAAGTCGCCACAAAACGGTGCGTGTGTCATTGTATATGAGAAGACCTAGTGGTCTACCGGAAAACATACGAGTCATTTGGAGAATGTACTGTCAAATCGGCATGTTGACCATAGTAGCTCAATAGTTAAGAAAAGCCAGACGAAGATCGGGAGATATTTGGTTAAAATCCCGGCTATGGCATTGAAATTTTCGGTGTGAGTATCTATTCTAACGCCAATTATGGTCATATGTTCACCATGCATATATTTTAGGAGCAGTCGAAGGCGCACATGCTAACTGAGCAAAAAGAATGTTACCAAACGTAGCCAAAAAGGTCGGTAATAAGGAAAATGTGTGTAATGGAATTGAATTCTAATAGCTTGTATTTTTATCTTAGCTGTAATTATTAATAAAAATATATTTCAACACAAAATATCCATCCGGTTGTGGCTTCTATTTGTTCTTGTTGCTTCTGGTGGCTTTATGTTTTATATTTTCAGGTTTACTCATAACAATTGAGTTTGTTTCACATTTCGTCAAAATTTAAAATATGGCCATGTAGTTACCAAAATAAGCAAACCAGAAAAGGGAAGCAGATGATTAGTGAATTACATCTTTGTGTGACAGAAATTAATTATAATTGGCAAGTAGTTTACAAATCTGTTGAAAATAAAAATAATGGGAGATGTTTCAACAATCACAATAATGCAGAAATTTTTATACCTTTTTTCGACGGTGACGTTCAGTTTGTGAAAACATTTTACGCCCTATTTAAAAAAGGTCATTGCCTTTGGCGGATAATAACCATATCTTAGCAATTTTCGTATATTATTTTACGCAAAATAAATCACACAGTGCTGGAAAACTCAATTTTTCTTATTAGTTAAATTTAAAAAATTATAACTGTTATCTCAGTTCAATTGAAATACGAATTTATATGCATAGGCAACTTTTAAGCTAAACAGAGGAGCTAAAGAAACTGAAAAATAAATACCTTAAGTTATTTGTATTACTAGTTCTCTAACTTTCAGTTTATACGAGTTCAAATTATACATTTCAAACTGATTTGTTTATAAACGTCTTGTAAGCAGGCGTAATGCTGAGGAATGGCCATAATTTTAGTTATGTAAATAAAACTTGAGTTTCAGCGAGTTGTTTAGGATGTGTACAAAGTGTCACATACCTGGGTAAATTAATTAATTGGATGCTTAAATAATTAGTGATTGCAATTTCTTGTAATATTCTTCAGTAGTGCAAATTTATTAGTAGCGATCAGTTATTTTGGTGGGGAGTTACAAACACTATTCACTGGCCTATTCTTATTTTGGAACAACCAGTGGCCGCTGCTTTGAAACTTCGAAACAGATATATTGACAAGCAGCCTCATTTTTTGGTGATTTCTGGCTCTTAATTGAGTGCAGAAGTCACTTAAAATCTCGCAGAGGCAAAGCATAAGAAACTATAGAAATATTGTTCATAATATAGTCTCAGCTTATATTAAGGATATTAGAAAAGCCTATGAGTTTTTGGTGTGCTAGTAAGGCACTCTGTCCTCGAGTTGGAAAACCCGACTGCAGGTGCCTTAATCTTTTCCAGGCAATGGCTTCACACTCACAAAGAATGTGTCATGCCATTAATGTGAGCCTCATACATTATCGTGTAACCAACTCGTTCACTTATTAAATTATTAAGAGATTTAGTTAAAAGGTCAAAGGCATTTATGACGGTCAGATCATGGCATTGGATGACCAAAGGATGTTTTTATCATCTGAAATAACACATACCTGGAATGGGCAGTGGACCATAAGCCACCGCATGGCCTGTAACTTGTTACATGGATTTTCCTCCATGGAACGTTTCTTTCCATTTGTCCAGCCTCGAGAATACTGGAATGTTTGAGCCAATGCCACACTTGCTACACAGCAGATCACCAGAACTCGAAGAAATGCGGATGTCATCTCTGAAAAAAAGTCATCAAATCAATTAAACGTGGATATACGTAGCTCTAGTGTATCATATGCATAGCTTTCACAAATTCTTCTCAGTTACACTTGGTGTTACGTACATATTCGGCCGCGGTCACTAATGCCATTTAAGCGGATTAGGAAAAGCCTCTTCTGCCTCTACACCCGGAAGAATTGCTCAAAATTAAATCAGAGATCTCCATTATTCCAATAACTGATTAGAATGGACTATATCCCGTCCGTGAGACACATTGTTTGGAACACGATGCTCCTAATCCTCACCAAAAGCACACAAAGGCAAGAGACTTCCTCCTATAGGATGTGAAATTTTCCCTCCTTGAATCGGAGAAGTGCCTACTCGGTAGACATCTACCTGTATAGGAAAAGATATGGTTGGTAACGGTATATGGATCACAATAACTAACGTTCCGATAGGTAGACGTGTGGTTATAACCACAACGCGTTCCCATACATGAACGAACCCACTTCTGTCATGTGAATGTGAGCGTGTGTTAGGAGGTCGATTTGGTAGGCCTTAGCTGTCAATGGTATGGTCAATTTTCAATAATTTTATGATTAGTATTATCATCATCATTATTATTTATACTATTATTTCGCTTACTGAATTCTTAGGATTTCTTTTGCTCCTAAAATAATAAATCTGCCCCTAATACTTATAAATATTATTTTGCCAAGGACCTTTTCTTTAAGTTTAAGGTCCCCTAAACTAATGGCCATATTGAACGATGAATGAATAAAATAATGTTCAAATGAACCCCGGGACTCGCAGATCCTAAAGTCATCTGACGTACTTCTCAGGATAAGGTAAACTCTCTTATTCGGGTAACTCATTCTAATGAACATTCAGGATCTCTTGAATGCCAGGTAGACACTCTACCTCCCAATAACAGACATGCTAAAGGATATCTGTTGCTTTCAAGTAATTATGCATGGATGAAATGGTGGCACAAATGAAAGAGCAAAGAAATTATGAACAACTTAGAGTTCATTGCTTTCAGTTTATCAATGTCAATTCATTAAAATTATTACTATCCTTATTTATGCTTCCTCGAAGGAAGAAAGAACAAGGGTAGAGAGGGAGGGAAGAAAGGAGGGAGGGAGGGAGGGAGAGAGGAAAGAAGGAAGTTATATATATTTAAGACTACTATAATTGATAATGTGATAGAAGAAAGCATGGAGAAGATAGTGAATATGCTTAAAGAGAACAAACTGTATCGAAATTATAAACTACAGTTTCTCTCTTCTCTCGTTTTCCAAATTCAGTAAAAATGAAGTCAGTTGCTGCGAAGTACTCAAAATATTGCTCTGTCGTACAAAAACTCTTCCCTTGTAGAATAATTACAATTGCACATATAACAGAAGACGGTGTGATTACTGAAGCGATATAGAACCTGGTTAAAGGCGCTTGGGAATTCTCTGCAGATAAACCAATCATGTTTTTCGATTTCTTGCCCTCAAGAATAAAATCGGTTTTACGACAGGAGCACTCAAAGGAGATTAAACTGTGTCTCTAAGCCTCAGGCATCTGCTGTTCTTTCATATTACTTTCTCTGCCATTTACCTATAAGCAATTATATGTACCACAATCTGACCAAAATTCAATACAGAGCACATTTTAGGCTCCCTACATGAAAAAGAATTTAAATAAAGGCATTTTAGAGAAAGGTATGTGTGCATGCATGTGTATAAAAGGAACGTTTTCAATAACCAATGAGCATTATTTGTTACTCAAAGTTTGTTTTATTACAAATCCAAATTCACAATATTATTCATCAATAAATTGGCTACAGGTACCTTTATTTTACATTGTATCTATTCATTTCTATGACTCTACGCCATCTAGATGTCAACCGTGTATGCCAGTACGGTACCATTCAGTTGGTTTCGCTATCAGCCACGTTCTGATATTTCGTATGGGTTGGTTGTCCTATCGCATTCATCGGATGGCATCATTCAGGAATCCAAACATTTATGGACGTTAGAAGGAGCAAGGTCCAGGCTGTATGGCGAGTGAGGAAGGATAGTCCACCCAATATTTGTAATCTCTTGACCGGTGTGCGGACTACAGTCTGAATTTTAAAAGAAGATACGTTAAAGCCATCAGACAAGGGACGGGAAGGGTAAGAAGGAAAGGTCGTTGTAATGGTAACGTTAACAAAGGTTGCCAGATTGGATCGTGGTGAAGTTGCTAAATCACATACTCCTCAGCTCAGTTATCGCTAGTTGTATGCGGGAAACAGAGTTTGCCTAGTTGCGCTGTGTATTGTTAACCTACTTTGTTAAAACACAATTAAAATACATTTTTTATGGAAGCAAGACGTAATGACGGTAGGATTAGATCAGCTTACGGTCGGGTTGTTACATTGCGTAGTCAAGCTAGAGAATTTGTCTGTTCTCTTAGAGAATTCTTCCAACAGGATGACGAGAGTTTGCTCCTTACCAATGAACAGTGTATTCCTTTTATCCAAAAGCGACAGTCCCATGTCAGTAGATATGGTTGTACGTAAAAGAATTCCTGTGGGTCAAAATTCCGGCATATCGGCGGCGTTTATATGACCATATCAATTAACAAAGTCGTTAATAATAGTATATTGCGATATTAATGTATACGGAACAAGGAAAGGTTTAAAAAAAAGAGGCGTTTGCACCGAGTTTTTTCAATTCTTGAAATTACATCATGTGCTTACCACATGTGTGTTGCACATTACTTTTTCCACTATGTGTATTTATATCAGAGTTTCAGTAGTTAAGATATTAGCTGAAATATTAATAAATATAATTAAAGGTAAATGTTAGATTTTAGAACGTGCATCGCGTATATGTGTTTCTATGGAGAAATACCACACTATTGCGGTATATTGCTATTACGATGCATAGCAATAACAGTATGTATGGAATATTAGTTACATAGTGCAAACAGTTATTTAAAAGAATTCACATGTAAAGACGCTCCAACTCAGTGATTTTGTTTGGTAGTTTTACGTCCTCCAACGTTGAGTGATATCGGACGATGAATGGAATGGGTGAAATGATGCTCAAATCAGTCCGGGGTCCATGGAGCTTAGAGTTACCCGACATTCGTCTTTCAGGATAAGGGAAACCCCGGAAAAAACCTTATCCAGGTAACTCACCCTGACCGTCAGTGAATGTGTGAACAACTTATTAATGTTTTTAAAGTAGGCTAATACAGATTAACTGTGCATATTTTTCTTGGGCTGAGATAACTCGAACCCTTGTTTATGTTTCGAGTGTTGAGAGGATAAATAAAGGGGATCTGGTGGCAGCATTGCACTACCCACATGGAGAAACAGATGACCTTCACGTGTGTTCTTTTAAAAGTTAGACTATAGTATGTGGCTTCGCATTATCATGTTGAAGGGAAATTTTTCTAACATTTTAAGGGGACGAACACGCTTGAATCGTGTCTTAAACTTTCTAAGCGTTTTTTATAAACCTTTACGAATATTGTTTCAGCAATTGCCAATGGCCTTTAGAATGCCAAACGAATGTGGCCATAATTTTGCCGGCTGAGGGTACTGATTTAAACTTTTTATTCCTAGGGGAATTTTTGAATTCACTCCGTGGATTGTGGTTTGCTCTCAGGTTCGGGACAGTCTTGGATAAAACATTTTTATCAAGATCGTGATATCCAAGCAACTCCGCACAAATGGCCCTACTTTGTTATTTATAGTCATTTAAGCACTTTGGAATCTAATGGGCACAAACTTTGAATACCGGTGGATAACTGTATTTGCAATATCTTCGGGATGGTTCGTTGAACTGGCGCTGATGCCAGAACATATGTTCCTTCCGAAGCGTTGCATTTCTCAATCTTCATTTACTTAGTTTTTCCTCAACAGTTTGGTAACTCAACGATTAACTTCTATACACTGTTTGATTTCCATAGACTTCTGTAGGCATCTGTATGTTTGACATTGCTTACTGCTTCGCAGAAAAAGATTGCAGACAATCCTCTGCTTTGTACAACTGTCAAAGGAGCCGCACTGGTTGGCAAACAATGAAACTTGGAATTGTTATCAAGGAAGGATTGAAGATATGTTTTCTAAGATTTTCATTCATTTCTTATGCAAGTTTCTTGAGAGATAAAATTATATGCACTGTGTATTTAATGCTACAGTTATGTACATATCTGCGACTGTGCTATTTTAGAATTTCTGTTATAAATAACGCCAACTATTTTAATTAAAATACTACAGGTTTAAGATACTTGCATGATAAATAAAATGTACAACTTGAGTGTTCTGTGAGCATCTCCTAACTCTAATGACATTTTGTAATTAGTAAACCGTAGCTGCAAAAATAGTTTTATATTTATATTTGAATACATTTAAAACCAGAAATAGAAATAAACTGAGTTCTAAAGGCATCTGATTACTGAAGCAAGTCCTCCAAACGTCGTCCTCTTCATTTAATACGCATATGGATGCGCGTTTGTGAAGTTCTTGTGTTGCATATGTGTGATGTAGCGCACCTGCAGGCTTCACTGATCAGCAAGCATAATTTGACTTGGGTTCTGTGGTTCTTCTGCATGGTCCCTGAAATCAGGATATCTAGCCGGTCTAGCGATAGGGATCCTCTTCTAGCTTAATTTGGGCATTGTGATGATTTGTAGTTCCTTTATTGTGGCTTCATCTCTAAAGGGTATATTACTAAAGGAGCCCTCGTAAGTTTCCAAGTATTGCATTAATCATTGTGAAAACGCTACTCGCACTTGGTGGTCCTCTTCATGGATGGCTTGCTGCAGCTGTAGGTGGAAGCGATGAAATTTATTGCAGTGCAGTCTTACAACACTGATGTCATATCCTCTGCTACGGCTCTAGAACAGCATATCAATTGTTTTCAGTTGGTTAAGCACCGTTCCTTCATTAACTCCTGAAATCATTGGAGCATCCCAAACAGGAAGAACCTTTATAATGATCCTGTTTCATGGAGGTGCCTTTCAGCTCTTCGAAACGTATCCGTAGATGATCTTTCTGGAAATAGCTGTTGGTATGGCTTCTATTAACTACATCTTGCTTCATGACATAGCAATAGCATATCCGCACATTCGCTATCATTGTGTATGTCTTAAGATAGAAAGTTTAGAAGTAGGTACTGCATAGAACACAGAAGATTACGTTATGCAAGATTTCGACACAGGTGACTGGACACTACACATTTCGGAACGGAACGTCTTCGTTGAATGGGCGAAGCTATTGCCGATATGTGCTATAAATTTCCTTTTATATCGACATGCATGTAGAGCATTGCGCTTTCGTTCCCTGCCATGGAATGCTCCCAGGTTCAATCCCAATCCTAGGGGGTGCAGATTTTAAGCTCCGAGTATAAGATCAGTGCCCACTCAGCGTGGCGAGAAAATTGAGGAGCTACGCTAGGTAGAGAACCCTGGTCTAGAAAGTCAACTTTCGGGCTGGGGGTGCCGTGATGCTTATTCCCGTATCGGTTGGATGATCGCCCACCTCTGCCTTGTGTATGTGGGCGTGAGGCTGGCAGTCAGGTTGGCAGGTTCTGGTCGCTAACGGGCTGTTCCGCCATAGGTTACGTTAGCATGCATGTGCCGCAAAGATGCATGTAGCATTCTCATCTATTTAATGTAATTCATTTGTAATTGTGATAGAATTATATTTTGCTTTTAAACACCTAATCATTGGTAGAACGAAGTAAAGAGAAGGATTAAAGATAATTTTAATCATTACCCGATATTCCAAACCTATCCTTCAAACATCTCTCTGACCAAATACTTTATATACTTTCAAACTATACAATATATACAAATATTTATATACAAACTATACTTTCGCTTGGACATCACAAACTTAGATGTATTAACTTCTAAACTCCTATGCCAGATGAGGTTATGCTTTAACTATCATTCACTTCTTAAATTTACCATTATGTTATAACCTTTTAGAGTAATTTCAAGTTTCTTTCGGTGTTTTACCTTCATCAATATCATAGTTGAAACTACTAAACTTGTGTTCAAACTGTAGTTCAACAGAGTAAAACCCTTTGGCCTATGTATTGGATCAGTATTCAAGAGAAATAATGAGAAATGGGTGGGAAGCAAGTGGCATATCATTGAAGTAAATAGACTAATATGACGTTGTTTGTCTTGTGATAAATAAAAAGCTATAACGTTAGCTTAAATTCTCTAAGATATTTCTTAAATAGCACAGATTCGAGATGATAATGATTATGTGTGATTGTCTTCATATAAGAAGGGTTAATGCCGCTAGTTTTCTCTATAAAACTTCAATTGAAGAATTTGTATTATGAAAATCAATGGGACGCCTTTCCTTGAGAGATGGGAGAGTGAAGGCTACGAAATGCTCTTAAAAGTACAAATTGGAGAATGTTGTATATCAGTATTGCATGTATGTGAAATGCTATTGTTAGTTATATTCAAACACCTAGTTTTGCACCTGTATACCCTGTTACAGCAATCCATAAACTCAGCATTTTTGCTGCAATTCTGTTGTGTCTAAGTCAGTGTTTCTCAAACTCTTCTGCCTCAAGGACCCCCTTATCAACCAACAATTTGTTCGCGAACCCCCGTAGTTTGTCAACTCAATTTATATAAACGTGTGCACTTTTGGTTGAATGTTATAATTGGAATTTAAATAATTACTGTATATATAATTTAAGATATTGTTGTATACTTTAGTTTTAAATTTAATTATTGATAAAATAAAAATTAAAGTTAAATTAAATAAAATAAACTTGTGTATAAAATGTATTTTAAATTAAAAAATATGTTTTTAAATTGTCTTTATTAAAATTATTATTTTTTTTTCACTTTGAAGTAAATTGTATACAAGTTTGCCCAACTAGATTTTTATTTCACTTTAGCCTTACATCAGTAAAAATTTGAAATACCACACTCTTTTGATTACCCAAGGATTAATAACATTACGCACATGTTATAACAATAAATGAATTTTCCATGTAAATAAACTATTTTTATACATGTAAAAAAGTTATTAGTAATGTTCTGAATCCACCATTTCACCATTTCAACAAAGTTAGTATTGGGTTACGTGGCAAAAGCTTGAAACTTTGTTCTTTGGAATGTATTAATATGAACAATGCAACCGTTTTTTTTCTTAATAAGCCCATTTAAGCAGCGCTTAATGTTGGTGATTTTTACTCTTAAGTCCGTTGGTAAGTACATTGGTAAGTCTGTTTCTCTTCATTGGCTTGAAGTTGTACAACATTGAAAATGCTCACTTTCTTCTCGGGCAACAAGCCAGGGGAAAAGACGATTAGATATTGGCGTTTCGGGAGTGTGCATCATTCCCATCATCAGGATACTTATAAAATGTTATAACAACAAATGAAACACTGGATATAACAGCAATATAAACAAAGAAAAAACACTATAAAATTCGCATTACTGAACAAAAGACTGTTTTCAGGTCAGGAGATGGCGTGAGTATAGAAAAGTGTGTCAAAGAAACGTAACTACTTAGCTTGATTATCAAGCTGTATTGATATTTGCTTCTTATATCGATGGATTTCCATTTTAAGGGCAGTTTCCAAGAGGAGCTGAACTGAAATCCATCATCACGATTAAGCGTGCTCCTTTCAAAAGAAATCGCCAAAGCCTCCTTAATCCTGCGCTCCCAGTAACTGTTGCATATTGCTAAGCTGGTCGTCTCCCGAAAATTGGCTCTATAGTCGTTATCAAAACAATGCTCTGCCAGCCCAGACTTCTCAGGTTGCATTAAACGAATGCTCCGTTCATGTCCAATACATTGAAAATGTTTGGTCGGACATATAGGTGGTTGGAAAGGGCACAATATACGTCCTTTGGTAGCAAGTTGAACAACCTTCCGTCACTACTATTATAACGGTACTACACGCTCCCGACTGCTACGTTGATTGCACCTCTCAGCTGTATGACATCGTTACGACATACATGTATAAAAGTGTTAAGTAAAACAAATGTAATTCGGCACCGAACAGATAAGTGACTCAGTAAATGCAATTCTACGTTTTATATAGTTTTAATTCAACATTATAACTTGACTTAAGGGACCCCCTCGCGGACCCCCTGACTTGACCTCGCGGACACCCGGGGTTTCGCGGACCACACTTTGAGAAACACTGGTCTAAGTCATATCTTTACTGTTAGTGCGAGAAAGTGATAAACAATTTAGTGAGAAGTAAGTAAAATTAAAGGTAAAATTCTTTTTGTTTTAATTTATTCAATGATCGATCAGCATTACGTTCTTTACAGGTTGTTATTAACTACTTGAATGTTTATTTATTTTTTTGTAATTTTACGTCCTCCAACGTTGTCATATTGGACGGTGAATGAAATGGGTGAAATGATGCTCAAATGTGTCCAGGGTCCATGGAGCTTAGATTTACCCGAAATTCGTCTTTTAGGATAAGGGAAAATCCAGGAAAAAGCCTTATCCAGGTAACTCACCCTGACCGAGATTCGAACTCGGGACCTCTTGAACGTGAGGCAGACAGGCTACCATCTACGCTACCGAGGCGGGCACTTGAATGTTTATGAAGTATATAAGAACATGTAAGGGAAACCAAGTTGGCTCCTATTATCTACAAAACACTGAAAAACGAGGATGACATAAGAGAGAGAGAGAGAGAGAGAGAGAGAGAGAGAGAGAGAGAGAGAGAGAGAGAGAGAGAGAGAGAGAGAGAGAGAACTGAACAAAAAACAAGCAATCAAAGTGATAACAGAAACAATATTCATAGTTAGGAAAAATTATAAGAAAGAGTTGTGTTGCAGCTACTCAAGGTGAAACATGGTCTACTAAGGCAATTGGAGAGAGGTAATCATGATCACGTGAATTGTGCCCTGCAAGGGTTGTTTTCTAAGTTGTTGAACTTATGCTAGAACTGAATTAATAACCTGTGTAACATTTATTGTTTTTCTGCACAACTACATTATGAATATAAGCCTGCCTTAAATTGGTTACAACATATAACTTTCCCTTTGCATAGACCCTTCGTTTCGTTTTAACTTACTCGTATTCAGTAGTTCAATCAATTATAATAGGTGCTGCTTCAACAGGAGTTTTCGGGGGAGGGGTGTGTATGAATGTATACTATAAAAGACGTTTTGTAAGTTCTATAGGAACTCGATGAAAATTTTCGATTAAGCATACCACGCTTTGTGAATAGATTTATATCGCGAACAGCTTTCTGCTTAAATCACATATAATCTGAGTTAGCTGGGTAGGTTAATTACATGCCCTGAATTTTCTGTCCCTTCATTTCATCTACATTGTAATTTCACACCATCTCTTAATTGGTGGTCTCTTTCAAAGTTGAAGTGTCGGCGGGTGTTGCATGGCAGGATGATATGGTCTGAGGAAAACTACTTCCTCCTTCGGTAGGTTGGTGCCGGTCTTCGAGCCTGAGGCTGGGAGCACTTTGGGACCGGCTGCTGGGCCCGTTTCTGTACCGCAATAAGGGGGCATGTCTGTTGCCCTAGCCTGCTGGGGGAGGTCTCTAAATAAGTAAAATTTAGGGACCCTGCCCTTTGCACTGTCGTGGCTATTTGTAACGGTCGCCCTCTGTCTCCTCTCGCCTCACCCTTCCTCCCGAGGGTGGGGTCATAGGTACAATGAATCAGACTGGTCTCGGCGCCGAATTCCCTCCGATGTCAATTCTAATTCTAATCTCTGAGTTAGCAAGCCGTCTTTTATGTATGTAACTTTTTGAGGTGTATGGTGAGTAATCAAGGCGCATTGTTTCTTGGTGTGTTTTTCAAATTCAGAAAAAAGTGGCTTTCAGAGGGAAGTTACTGCGATTCAACTGGACTATTTATATCGTAACCGCCGATTTGACTAGAGAAGTTAGAGCTAGCTATTCAGAGAGTATTATACTAGATGAGTCAGCTGCCCCTATTTGTTTTTGAGTTTATGCAACGTGGTAAGCGACATATGTGATTTACGCCTTGTTTGAATACTTTCTAATGCATGGTTTACAGAACAAAGGAGGAGGGATATATAACTCAGTACGTAAATGTTGTAAGGAGCAGAAAGCAATCACTATGTATGTCGATTCCAAAAACATCATACGAGACACAGAGAGCCGCAGTAGATATTTCAGACGAGTCTGCAAACTTTTAGATACACCTTTAAACACGACCCTGAAGGAACAACCTATCATATGCATCAGTTAACAATAACATTGGGACACAAAGTGGCAGATCTTCACAATAGGACCAACTGGATTTAAATCTTTAGACAATACGTGTTTTCGTTTTAGAACCGAGTCAAAAATTCTAAGTATTACGTAGATTGTCTTCGCTCCTGTCACAAATTTGGGCAGTTTTTAGTTCTTGGAGTAATTGTAACGGTGAATGCATGTTTTGCGTTAAAACTACGCAAACGAGCTCAGAAGACTGTATGAAGTTGTAAACAGCTTTTAATGATCCGAGGTGAAGGTCTGAGGTCTGCGGTTTCTTATTGCTATAGGAACCCTGCTCACAAGCTAGCACTAGCTAAATGGTATTACTATACAAGTTGTTTCATCACTCTACCACTTGATTTTCTTTCACTCTAACACTTCAAGCAGGGTTCAAATCCTTCGTGTTTAGCTCAAAAACTTTATTACCCTTTGTTTTACCTCTTGGCACCTATAATTTCACACTATGCTACAAATATCATTTTTATAACGCTATAGGTGTTTACAAAATATAATAATCGCCATGTTTTCTATTTAACCTTCTCTTAAAACATGCACAACTCCGTCATCGGTAGAAGTGAAACACAAGTTTTGTAAGCATGATATGTCGATATGTTCCTCAGAAATAAAAGCTAACTACGTAACGTGGTTTACAACACTAGATCCGGTACAAATTAATGGGTCACAAAGTTATTCCTTATTATCGGATTTTAAACCTTGTGTCTTTGGATCACAAGAGAACCAATAGCAAAAATAAATGACTTAGTAACTAAAACAAAGGCAATAAATACTAGGACAAATGAAAAAAAAGAACAATGTGACATTTTGAACCTGCCCTTCGGATCACCATATTTGAGCAGCTAACCATCTCGACCACCTTACATACGCCGCTCTTTGGGAAAGCATTCTTTTATGACCTTGCTGGTATAATATGTATGAGAACCGTCATTTGAGTTTTTCGCAGCTTCTTGGTCCTCATTCAGAGCTGTATTAATGCTGGGTACCGAATAGAAGGGCAGGGCTGCAAAAATGGATTTTGTAAAAGTGTCAATGTTTTCATATTAGAAATAAACTGCGGGTTGCCTAGATACGATTAAATATAGGTAGCTGAATCATCTGGTGTATTTATGGTGTTCACAGAATTTTGCATCTTATATTCTGGTATTTAATGGATATTTAGTGTAACAATCCTTAAAATCGTAAATTGTATGATGATTTCAATATAAAATACTCGAATTTGTATCAATCTTCAAAATGTCCAAAATGTGTTAATAATTTCTCTTCCAAATTTTATGTATAAACATACTTATACCCCTAACAAAGGCTAGAGCTTAAGTATAAATTCATTAGTTCGCTTTCAAATACTTCGTTTCGTTTTTCAAAAACTCTATCTAAGAATAAATGATCAATTAATTCTTAATAATTACACACCAAGCTTACAAGGAGTAAGATATTACAGTCACGTAATAAGTTTACATTTCCTAAATATTTGCGATGCCGATGGCGAGGGAAGAAGTTACAAATATGGCGATGGAATTGGTATACCATTTTCAACAGTGCATATATAGAGCGTTCATTTTTTAATTGACTTATTTAAAGAATATAAATATAATTGATATAGTGTGTTTTCATCATATGCTTAACTACGAGTATGTAATATTTGCATCTTCATACAATGATTAAAATTACAACTATTTTGACTAGCCTCCTAAAATAAGTTTAATATAAAATGATAGAAACTAATTAATAGACTCAAGTTCCATTTTGCTTGCGTTAAAATGACTGAAATGCTTCAGGAGCTCTTTTTAATTAATTTAAATATTTGTTTGTCTAAAACTAACTCCATAATTTTTTGTGTATAAAATTCCAACTATTCGTGCATGCGCACGAGCACGCACGAATATGTGTATGCATGATATTTACAATTTCCGTGCTTTTTTCATTCAGCTTTGACATGACGAGTATAACTAATTGTATCTCAATCTTTCTGTTAATAGCCTGTAAAATTCCTCTTTAAATGACTGGGAAGGAATATCCAATACAAAAAAACTTAATGAAAAGTGTGAATTGTCAAACATTTATGAGAAATAAAAGTTTCTAAACCGTCAAACAATACTGAAATATTCTATGATTTTTTAATAGTTTTAAGCGATGCAAATTGGAAGGTCGTGTTATATTTTTATGATCTGCACATACTAATATTAAACCTACTGTGTTAATATTTTTATTTTCATAAATAAATGTGATAAAAGGACACATGTGTTCACGAACTTAAAACTTGACTTGAAAGTTAATACACTTCTCATAAGTGGACAAGAAAACTGTCTATGAAGTGAAGGTAGCGTAATTAGCTATAAGTCACGCTTTTATCACAGTTTTGCTCTGCATACGACGTAAAAAGAATAGTGAAACCCTTCTTAGATCAAACAAGATCAAAACTGACCACTGACCCTTGCGCGTGTCACCAGCAGCTTTACCTGCCTCTGTGCTACCAACCAGACGCCATAAAGAAGAAAGCAAAGTAATGAATTCTGTCTGGAAACATTCTTTCTTTCCTACCATCAAAGGATGTACTACTTCAAGTAACAGGTGATAAAACATGGAGACTTTTTTTAATTAACTCGCTTTGTATCCCTAATGAGAAAAATTTGATACTGATCTATCTTTAGCGAAATGCCATTTCAAATCGTTGGTTTTTTGCTTATTTCTTCAAAATCAGTTTCCTCTTCACATTCCAATTACACGAGGGCAATGACTGGAGCAGTTATTTAATTAAATAAATCTTTTGTTCTTTAGATAAGCTACAGAAAAACCTAAACATTTGTTAAATCATATAAGCACGTGGCCCAATTTATTCATTTAATGTTTATAAACCCAACAGAATGTTCATAGCTGGAATGTTTTACTCTTTCCTGTATTTCAATTGAAAATAAAATAGCATTAACTTAATATTTGGAATTTCTACAAAGAGGTTCATCTTAGAGGTAAGAGTGCCTTAAACGGCATTTTCCTCCAACATTCTCTGAAAATTTCTTAAATGTGCTGGAACATACAGCTTGTTTCAAAACTATAGTAGATTGAGAAACGAACAAACCGGAAACAGTGGTGTATGAATGTTCGTGGCTAATGAGATAGCCGACAGAATATATCTAATTACATCATGAAACCAACATGGTTCAAGCAACAATAGCATCCAATTAAAAAAGAGTAAAACTTCCTTACCAGCAATATTTAAACAAAATGATAGAAATGCAAAAAGAAAGAAAGATATATAGAAGGAAGGAAGAAACAAGGGAAGAAACTGATAAGAAAGAAAGAAGGAAAGAAAAAAGACAACTAAAGGAAGAAAGAAAGAAAATGAAAGAATGCAAGAAAGTCAAAGAAAGAAGGAAGGAATGTAAGAAAGAACAAAGAAATGGACAGAAAAGAAGAAGAAAAGAAAGAAGCGAAGAGAGAAGGGAAGGAATAACGAAAGAAAGAATGAATGAAAGAAAGAAAAACGAAAGAAAGAAAGAAAGAAAGAAAGAAAGAAGGAAAGAAATAAGGAAGGAATGAAGAAAGGAAGGAAGAGAGAAAGAGAAAAAGAAAGAGAGAAGGAAACACAGAAAAGAGAAAGAAAGAAAGCAAGAAAGAAAGGAATAAAGAAAGAAGAAGGAAAGGAAAGAAGAAAGAAAATAAATAAAGACAGAAAGAAAGAAAGAGAGAAAGAAAGAATGAATGAATGAATGAATGAATGAATGAATGAATGAATGAATGAATGAATGAATGAAAGAAGGAAAGAAAGACAGAAAGAAAGACAGACAGGAAGAAAGAAGGAAAGAAAGAAAGAAAGAAAGAAAGAAAGAAAGAAAGAAAGAAAGAAAGAAAGAAAGAAAGAAAGTAAGCAAGAAAGAAAGAAACAAAGAAACATACAAACAAAGAAAAATTAATAATTTCTTTGCAGCTTTGCTTGAAGATAGCATGATGGAAAATCATTTCAATTAGCTATTGACTAAAGGCCCAGAAAGATTAAAAATGTATGAATGAAAAAGGTCTATAGTGTCCAGCGTAGGGAAAATGCTTCCTGTAAAAGGAGGAGCTCGAGTTTAAAAACCACGTGGAGAGCTATTCCACGGGAGCAAATATTTCGGCAATCTAGTCACGTGACTTGCACGTCTACTGACACTGTTTTTCTATATACTATCTAGAGTTAAAGATTTTAGGGTGTATTTCATAGATCATTGTTGCCCATGAGTTGTGTTCCAAAGGTTTCCATGCAGTTCTACACCTTGCAGCAGTGGACCATTGTGGCCCATCTTGTTCTTGGTCTTTCTCAGTTCTCCTTCCGGTGTAGGGGACCCGCAATATATAGCAATTAGTAAATGCTATATCTTATTTACAAACTTGTTCCAAGGATACACCTGGCTCATTTTCGAAAGTTCTGTTTCAGAATTGAAAACCGAGAATCTACTGCTCTCGGAAGTACTTATTAGCCCTCGAGTTAAATAAAATCTGCTGGGACATAAAAATCTACACTTCGTTGCTTATCAAAACGATTTGGCTATAGTTTAATATGGCAGAGCCTACAAGAAAAACTATTTTAGGATTATTACTAAATTTAATAGTTTATTATATGATTTTGTATTTTAACCTCGTGTCCGTAATCCGCCCCACCCTCTCAGAAAAAACCAGAAATTTGCAACATTTAAAGATTTGTATAAAAATATAATATTTCTTTGAGTGGTATTTGAAAGAGTGTTAGACTATTTTGATAATGATGTGGTAGTAAGACGTTTATTACACTGCATGTTGGTGTAATAAACAGGTGTTTTGTGACCTATTGCTGTCCTAGACGAGGAGTGGAGAGAGAAAGTCAGTGTGACAGTCACGAATAGGGTGCTGGAAATTTTGATACATAATTCTGCATTTAAGCCTTGGAGCAACGACCATGTTTTACCTTCCTTTCAGGCACACAGACAAGTGAAGCTATAACTTTTTTAAAAGGCTGAGTTCCTTCAGCAAGGTAGATCTCACGAATGAGCTCGAGTCTATAGCAGTCTAAATTTATCGGACATGTTATCTTCCAAAAATAAGGCAATGCTGCCACCTCCACTCTCAAGAAAAATAAAACCTTATTCAGGTTACTCACCACGACCGAGATGCAAAATCAGGACCTCCAGAGTATAAGGCAGACACTACCCTTACACCTTGGAATTAGGCTTGAGATATATCTCGTATGCGGCTGAATGGGAGTTTCTATGAACTTTTAGTTGAGAGAGATATTCATAATCCTCATAAATATGACTGAAGGGTTTTAGGGAATTTGATTGGAATACATACAAGTGGATGAGACATTAAATAAAGGTGTTCCATAGATTTTGTGAAAACATCAGTTGATTTTACTTAGATATTATGATAAAATGCATCACATCATAGTGTACCATCAATTGTTATTGGTTGATTTAACCTGTAGTAATTGTTCTGTAGTCTTGGTCCATTTCATAATAATAAAAATTCATACTTATTTATTCCTATTTTTTATCCTTATAATACGTCCGTGTTTTGTGTGTACTGTTTAACTTAAGCCTACAAATTACTATTAGTATAGCTATCTTGTGATTGGCTGTTTAAAGTTTTGATATATCAATAAATAACACGTAGTTCACCACAAGTTTCGAACAATGTGGTGCTTGCGGTAACGGCTCATATGCCTCCGTAATTTAAGGGCACCCCTAAATTTACCTTTACCACCACGGTAGCATGATGAAAAAGTTCTCTCCTCTCACTGTCGGGGGACCTAATTCGATTTGTGGTTGGGAAAGCTGAACTTTCAGTTTCACTTCTCGAAATCATGTTCGACTTCTCCCTAAGCATTTTCGTTGTGGGAAAACGAAATCAGGTAACATTCAGTGCCAAGGGCTTCAACACCGATATTGAGCTGTTAACATAAAGAGTGAATGTTAACCAACCTTGTTTTAGTAGCTGGCACTGTTTTCGGCGGAGACGCGGTTGGCTACGCTACTCCGGCAGATGTTCCTGAAAGTTAGACAGCAGCCCAGAAACTCGACAATTCTCCGAGCTATACGAAATTCAAGACTAATCCATGAACCAGACGCTGTGAAATCAGAGAGAGTTTTCAAAGTGGAATAAAATGAACATTTAGAACGCCTATAATAATCCGATCTGTAGGCAGACGACTTTTTCTGTCCAGTTGCTTTTCTATTTATTTTATACGTGATTTACTTCTGGTTAATCGTGATGAATGCTGTAGTAAATTGTTCCATTGTAATATATTCTGTGTGAATAAGAAACCTAGATGTCCTGACTTCCATAGGAAAATACCGAAATATTAAATCCTAGGCCCTTGTCTCGCCTAAATGCCTTGTGAGACCAACATCTTGTTCCGCTTTTTGAATAAGTAATTTCATTTTGACGTTTTAAACCATTAAAAGCAAAGGGAACGATTATACAAGCTACGTAATGTTGATGGTTCGTTCACTATTGCAAAATGGTATACAGCTCAGGCATGAAGTATATCTGTAATATATGATTCCTTCGAATTCCATTGACTGAAGTGATGCGTTCATTGATGCTTACTACACGAACGGAAGGCGCGTCAGTACCACTCTCACTCTTACAAAAATAATGAGTGCGTTATCTGAGAGGTTTCTGTTAACAAAGATAAATCCATGGTAATCGTTCCACCAGCGAGACTATAACAACTCCAGGGACCTCCTAGAGATGGTAAAGAAAGGTCGTGCCAGATTTTGGATGTACTGGTGAACGGGTAGAAGACCAAATTCGTGGTGAAGTTTTTAGATTCTGATGAACCATGGAGCATTTGTAACTGTACGAAGCACCCTGTTTTGTAATACCTGTAGTCGGCGGAGATTAGTCTTGCTGGTGCCACCCCAGACTGGAGCTGCATAGGTAAAAGTGGGATGGACTAGAGATGGTAAAGAAGAAGGGAGGAATGTGTGGTGTGTCGTTCCCCTTTTCGAATCCTGTTGCTAGAGGCGGTACGTACGAACTCCTTGTACGGTCGCTCTTTGATACAAACTTCAGTATTAGGTGCGGAAGGCTCGTCATACCTTATGATGTGGAGAATGCTTAAGGTATACATAATTTACGTCCTCAAGTGAAAATCATATCGGACGATGGATGAAATAGGTGAAGTGATACTCAAATAGTCCAGGGACCATAGAGCTTACCAGACA
>CM060952.1:61403216-61488216 GCA_030765055.1 Mantis religiosa | reverse complement strand
TAATAATAATAATAATAATAATAATAATAATAATAATAATAATAATAATAATAATAATAATAATAATAATAATAATAATAATAATAATAATAATAATAATAATAATAATAATAATAATAATAATAATAATAATAATAATAATAATAATAATAATAATAATAATAATAATAATAATAATAATAATAATAATAATAATAATAATAATAATAATAATAATAATAATAATAATAATAATAATAATAATAATGAGAATGTTCACACATTGTGTGTTGTTTCATATGTTTCATGCATATTCACACTGTAGTTTGTGTGAAAAACTGAGTCTCATAATTGCCTCAAAATTGAGGCTCACTTACTAAAATTGCATAGATAGCCGAGCGGTTATAGACAAGTATGTAGGAGCTCGACCTACTAAGGTAAAAATTCCGGACACCATTTTGGTTTGTTTATTGTAGAAATACGAAATGTGTATTACACACATTGTAATATAACTTAAGCTTTACTTGATTGTATGGCATTTATGCTCACAAATAAAAATTAAAACACTCTACTCTGTGGAAATTAATTGTTCGTTCACACTAGCCGTGTGTAGGACGCACTATGAAAGGGTAAAGCCAGACTGAAAAATCCAATGCCATACCCGAGATCTGAGCCACGGATCTTCTGGTTGAAAAACACGAGTCAGTTGGAAAACTTAATGTCATGTTGGCACGTTTGCCATAGTAGCTCAATGGTTTGGAGCGACTGGACGGACACCACAAAATCCGTGGTTCAAATCCCGGCTATAGCATTGAATTTTTCAGTCTGACTCTAACCTTTCAATCTACTCTGTGTTTAAAATGAAATAAATGTTTTATTTGTATATGTAAAATCAAATAAAAGTGGAAATTAACTTAGTATCGGGTGGGTAAACCCTCTGCTTCTATTACTGCCCTCATTCTGCGGGGCATGGATGGGACTAAGGGCCTAGTGAAATTTTCACGAAAGGATACTTCGTATTACATATATGCCAGCACCATTCATAACATATGAATGAGCCGAGTGTTTACATGACCAATATTAAGGCATTTTTCTCATAATACTGCATTTTTTGAAAACAACTAGAATATGTTATTTGCGTTTTAGAAATGAATGTGTTTAAAATATTATTATTTATCTTCTGCAAGAAAAAATATAAGGTAATGCTATTAGGTAACAGTAATAAAAAGAAACATGCATCAAGGATTCGAACTCAGTTGGTTCAACTACGAGACACATTCGTTTTATCACTTGGCTACCATGCATACGGCCAAGCCGCAAAGCATCTATCGCAAAGCTTTGAAATGAAGCCAGAGTGTTATCAAAGCGTATATCGGAAAATTTAATTGTTCTTTCACACTAGCCATGTGTAGGCCAAATTATAGAAAGGTAGAGATAGACTTCAAGTTCAGTGCTACAGCCGGGATTCAAATCATTGAACTTATCAGTCTGACATTTTCTTTCAAAGCGTCTATTGTAAACGCAGCGTCAACGAGTGCTTCCAATGTTTTCCGAATCACACTTTGCTTCTGGTAGCTGTCTAATGATGTATGCATTTGATAGTAAACAAATCGATAAAGCCTTGTTCCACATAACTTTGCCCTGTATCTTTTAATCAGTGATGCCCAACCATGTCAAAGAAGATGGTGGTTTTGCTTCCACCTAATGATCGCCAAGCTACGACGCATTCATGACACTGAAAAACAAACCTCTCTATGCTTGGCTACATGAGGAGTAAAGAAATATATATTTCATGCATAAAATGAAGGAGGGGAGCAAAGTGACAAAGTGACGTCATTAGCTCACAAGAGAAAACTTTGGGCACCACTGCTCTTAACTATCCCGTCCATCAGCCACCTTTCATTGGCTGGATGTGAAATAGATTGTCAGGCGGTAGAAAATAGTTCCATGTTCAACATGGCCATTTATCTCAATATATTTGAAGAATTGCCACTTCATATTTTCATATCCGTATGAATCAAACATGTTACGTTACGTACTAGAGTTATTTTATTAATGTAAGTAACTTGCGTGCTTTAAAGAAAATCTACATTTGCTGCATAGTGAAAACTTTTCTATCTCTTACAGTTTATCTTCTTCTTCTCTTGATAAAGGGCACAGTCCTGTTTATTTAGGATCCTGTACCCCTTATGCCATTTTAGGCGCTAGGTGAGAGCACAACTATGGATCAGAGAGTAAATTGTTATCAACAAGTAGAAAATAAAGCGCGTGCATCCACCTTAGTGGCCTTTTATTGATTGATCTTGCATTGCATAGGGCTTCTTTGCCAACATTAGGTGTACTTACATTTTCCCCATCAGGGTAAATGGGATGAAAAGAGCGCGGAAGGTATATGTCAGCGGGGCAAGGTTTTAAGTGCCGGGGTATACGGCAGCAAACACACCTATCTACCCCCGCCCTCGCATTTCAGCCACCAGTTGCCTGCTTCTCATCGCCGAACTGGCAATTACAAGAATTATGCGCTGGTGATGAAAAAGCAGGGGTAGTTCTCACCAAAGATCTTTAAAGAGGAACGAAACCCAGCGATCATTTTGTTTCCTAAATGAGGGATATGTCCTCTAAAACGCAGTACCTAGTAAGATTATATCTACACACACTCGCATTGTTGTCGCCGGCAAATAAAAACCTGTGTCACAGGTCATTACTGTATATTTTATTAGTAGAAACCTCTGGTATTACAAGGTATTCACTGTGGCAGTATGTTTTAGTTATGAATTGCTCACAATGGTTTTTCAATTTCAAGAAAAGTGTATTTTGGATATGGCGTTACTAGTCACTTTAGTATTATACAAACATCGTAATATAGCGAAAAAGAAATGACTACATATTGCATATTACTATAATATTAATAGAAAAACACACAGTGGAGCCGATTTTCGTAATCTTTCTCAACCATACCGGCTATAACTAGAATGTTGCTAAAGAAGATTTGTTTGTTTGTTTGTTTGTTTGTTAAGAAAGAAAGCAGAACATTAAAAGGTAGCGATAAACCTCATGTTTGACACCAAATGCTGTATTCCTTTCTAGAATTTTTAGTTAAATATTCAATATATTCCGACCTAGAAATGAAACAGAACTCAATTTATATCTCAAAATTTAATAATTATCACATCTATTTTAATTATATCTTTCCTACTCGAAAACCACTAAACACATCAACGTCGGAGAATCTATCGAATGGCAATCGAATCTGGACTCGAGTACGAATGTCAGACGCTATCTCCAGAATCATCGTTTAAAATACTTTAATAAATTCTTTTTCTGCTTTGATACCGAAATTAAAGGATTGCAACAAGGAAAGAATCATGCTGGATTTCAAAGGGATGTTGGTTCTTTGTTACAACGCTTGCAGGTGCAGTTGAGACAAATAGCAGTTTGGGTGAATAGTTGTTTTAACAAAAGAAACGTAAGAAACAGTGTCCTTAGCAGATTTCTAAAGGGTAGTACTTGACTCCATTTGAATAGGCATTCTTCGGACCCTTAAAAATGGCATGAGCATAATCACAATGGGCAAAATTGTTACAAAGGAAATATTTGTGTGAAAAGAGGGCTTCCAGAAAGTGAAAGTCACTCGTACACCCACGCGCAGCTGTGGAGGACAGTCTTCGGCGTGAGGCCGATTAGGGCAGTCCTCTTCTTCTGTCTTGGTCGAGGGCAGACCAGAAGTGATGAGAGAAGATATTTGTCGGTTCATATGTACGTGAAGAACCAATTAAGTTTATCGAGTAATAAGCATTCCACCTTCAGTCTCTCTGAACAATGATATATTGGTAACCCTTGGTCGGCAACTTCAAGTTCTGATAAAAAGAAGCAGTCATTAAACCAGTTTGAAACGGGAATACCAGTGTCATTAAAACTATCCTTCTTATACATGCTCACGCATGCTCTGAGATAAACCTCATTGCTTTACCCTGAGCTAAACACTATTTGTTGCAAACTGTAGTGTGAACGTGGGACTGTGAGCCACCCATTATAAATTGTATCAGCTTATAGCATTTCACATTTCCAAGTTACCAATACGGGTAGACAAACTCGTTAAAAGCCTGACTTGTGAACGGTAAATTCGCGGTTAAAATTCAGATATTTGAGAAAAGTACAATTATTTAAAAATTATAATCAATAAGATATTTCGATAATGGTTAATTGTACAAAAATTATTTTACAAATGTATGTATTGTCGCGCTGGTGGAAAGGTTACCATGGATATATCTTTGTTAATAGAAACCTCTCAGATAACGCACTGATTATTCTTGTAAGAGTGAATGGTGATCTGCTACGCTTCCCGGCCCTATGCTAAGCACCAATGAATGCATCACTTCAGCCAATGGAATTCGCAGGAATCACAAATGACAGATATATATTCACTCCACGTGGAGTAATCAGTGCGTTAACTGGGAGGTATCTATTACCAAAGATAAATCCATGGTAACCGTACGAACAGCGCCAAAATAACTTGTATGCTTTAAAGAGAATCAGTATTTGCTGTATAGTAAGAACTTTTCTAACTCTTACAGCTTATTTTCTTCTTCTCTTGATACAGGGCACAGTCCTGTTTATTTATTGTCCTGTTCCTCTTATGCCATTTTAGGCGCTGGGTGAGGGAGCCACAAGTACAGAAAAATCTAAGGGATGGCTCATCAGCCTGGTATACGGGAAGAGAGTGAGGGAAGTAGACGAACGGGATGAGGGTGTAGTGGATGCAAGAAGATGATAATGTAGCAATGGGTGGAATAATGCGGAGGAAACAGAATATCTCGGGAGGGCCATCCCCAGCGCGGTGTTGTCCATCACAAATCTCATCTTGCGGTCGCCTGGGATCGAACCTGCAGCAAGGTTAAACTCCGCTAAACTCCAATTTAATTCCGCGTGGGTATAAAGGAAAAATGTACCAACTTAGTGACAACAATAATTTTGAATCCCTTCTTATATAAGATTTTGCATGATCAATTCCAGGTACTTTCTTCACAGAATGTATAAAGGTACTATAATCTTTAAAAAGTAAAACAATTTTTTAAAGTACACCAGTAATACATTTTCTGAAAACGAGGTATGCATTTTGATTTTCTTCAATCCCTAATTTGTGCATAGGATTTTTCGTCATATTTCTTGATTTTTCTGCATTGAGTTATTAGTCCCATCGTGTGCCTTTGCAGAATTAAAATGTTTAAGTACTATATTTGGGCACAATCGAGCATAGTCACACAGAGTGCGTGTAGAAGATATAGCTAATATCTTGCTTCTCTATGAGAAGTTTACGTCTACTCCAAAACAGGGAGTCACACCTAATAAGCCACATGGTAAAGCTCTGAAGCATCCGCATCAACCCGAGCCTGTACCTACTACAAACCGTTTCAATGGTCTACCCATGGTAACCGATGAGGAGACATCTACGGTGCCCATAAATAAACGGAGATGCACAGAACCTTCTGCCTCCTTACATAACAACACCCCTGCAGTAGCAGCAGCTCCAACCACTTCTGCTACAACCTCAGGAGTTCCACCAGCACAGGGTAATGTTACAGCCCGTTCAGGAAAGGCCACACCAATCTTTCTAAGAGACCCGAGCAAGGCTAGGGATCTCACAGCACATCTAAATGCAAAATACACAAATCTTAAATACTCAGTCCGCAACATGAGCGGCACTGTTGCTTTCCTACCGGAGTCATCTGACGACCATCGTCTCCTCCGGAAAGTGCTCACCGAAAGCAACACCCAATTCCTGACCACCCTACTGCCAGAAGAGAAACTTCTGTACGTAACTCTAAAAGACCTGCCCATGTACATCACCGAGGCAGACGTCTCTGAAAAGCTCAAGGAGCTGCAGTACCCAGTGGAGAGAGTTGGGCAGCTACGCTCTAATCGTAGCCAAACCCCGCAAATTCTTCCACACTTCAGGGTAGCCTTGAAAAAGGAAGGGAGCTACCAGCAAATATACAAGGAGACGAGGATGTTCAACGCCACCATCCGAGTTGAATCCTATCGCCCACCAGCTAAGCCTCTGCAATGCACCAACTGTCAGCAATTCACACATAGTGCTGCAGGTTGCCGTTTGGAGCCCGTGTGTTCTTTCTGTGGAGAGCCAGGGCATAAAAGAGCAGATTGTCCAAAGTTAGGTGTAACTGGAGCCAAACCAACCTGTTACAATTGCGGCGGCGATCATTCTTGCCGATATGCCAAATGCCCTGTTTGGCAAAAAGCTCGAGTTGAAATGCAGCTCAATAAAAATGGACAGCGCACCAGATTTGACGCAGCTCCAAAGGTACCTAATCCTATGGGTCTCCCTAAGGAGGCTTTTAAGGGTACCCGATATCCTGGTCTGCCACCACCTACCAGGATTCAGTACACGAGCTATGCAGCAGCTCTTCAGGCCACCGTCGCCCCCAGCAAGACTGCTACTACCGGAGCAACCACAATCTCTGGAAACTCGCCTCCGGTAGTCGCCAAACAACAAGAGTCTGCAAACACATTGCCTAAAGCAAACCCACCATCCCAGCCACTGAAGGCAGCAAGTAACACTGCACCCAACACAGCTTCCAGGAACATTACAACTGCTAGTTCCAAACCAAAACCCTCTACTGGGACCCGCCAACTGGCTCAACAACGTCTGCCAGCGCACCACTCTATTCCAAATTCCATGCCCTCATCATCTTTAAATCCATCCATCCAAGATGCACAATTCTTAAAACTTATGGATAAAATCCCAGTACACTTGCAACCTGACTTCGCAGTAGCGTTGGCTGCAGCATTAGCCCAGCGACCTGCGAACATCCCTTCTGCAACCATCCTTGTACACACCGTTTATACCTTCTTGACTAATTATGGCGGACAGCAATAAAATAACTGCTAACATCCTCAGTTTAAGGATTTGCTCCTGGAATGCCAATGGGTTCAGGAACAAATTAAAGGAAACAGCAAACTTCATTGCAGTGAACAAGGTGCAAGTTCTTATGGTCCAGGAAACACATGTATCCAGTCACCAGAAGGCCTCTATCCCTGGTATGACCTGTCATAGGTCTGATCGAGCAGATTGATATGGTGGAACTGCAATATTCATTAGCCACAATATCCAACACCACAGGCTACACATGCCACCTTCCAATCTTCTGGAAGCTACAGGAATACAAGTGGCCACAAACAAAGGCCCCCTCAACCTGTTTTCCATCTACATTCCACCTGGCAGACCTTTTAATGTAAAGGAACTGGGCACCATCTTCTCTGCAGGCTCACCTACCATAGCTTTGGGTGACTACAATGCAAAGAGCCCCCTGTGGAACTCTACCATCCGTAATCACAGGGGTTCTGCAATTGAGTACTACATCGAAAAGCACAATCTTGCTGTACTTGCTCCCTCATCACCCACCATATCCTATGGGGATCGCCGTCCGCCAGACTGGCTGGACTTCGCATTACTGCAAAACATCCGCGGCCACCCCAAAATCATGTCAATCCCTGAACTCTCTTCAGATCATTACCCTCTCCTGTTCCTCTATCAGGGTCGGGCTACTCCTAAGGCCCCCCCTATCTCACTTAATCCAAGACACACAAACTGGAGTAAGTACACTGAACTAATGGCCTTGCAGCCTGCTGAGGTTCTACCTTGTAACACCTTTGAAGAAGCTGAACAACTGGCCACTAACATCACAACCACAATGACAGCTATCATGGACCAAGCCACTCCGCCACGGCGCACTACATTTAGTTACAGGAAACCTCTCCCATATGAACTAAGGCGTCTTATTGCTGATAAAAACAAGGCAAGACGACGCTTTCAGCTTACACGCAACCCTATTCACAAACGTGAATGGAACCGGTTGCAACATCTAGTAAAACTAGAATTACACGAACACAGTAACGCTGAATGGGAGAGGCGTTTGTGTTCTCTTGATGTAGAAGACAGATCTTTATTGAGAATGTCAAAGGCACTTCTAGGGATCCCTAAATCTGATCCGCCTCTTACTGATGGCAGGAGAGTTGCTACATCAGTAAGAGATAAAGTGGAAGTCATGGCAGAACATCTTGCCTCCTCATTCCACCCTGCAGAATCTGTCGATCAAGAGATTTCAGATGAAATTACAGCGTCTGTAAGGCAGTATCTCAGCACACCACACATATTAGATGATGTGAAGCCAACAAGTGTAGCTGAAGTGAGGAATATAATCAACTCTGTGCGTCCATACAAAGCAGCAGGTGTCGACAACGTACCCTACGCTGCCTTCAAAGCTCTACCTCACTCTTGGATCTTACTACTAGTGCACCTATTTAACAGCCTACTAGTACTAGCCTACTTCCCGGTAGCTTGGCGGCATGCTAAAATAATCACCCTCCCGAAGCCTGGCAAAGACCAACAACAAGTAAGCAGTCATAGACCAATCAGTCTCCTTCCTACGATAAGCAAGCTCTATGAAAAGGTACTCCAACTACGCCTTGAAAACTTGCTAGACCAACATAATGTCCTGCGTCCTGAACAATTTGGTTTTCGACGGCAACACTCCACCACGCATCAACTTTTGCGCATCGTGGATGAGGTGGTTAGAGGTTTTAACAACCGTCACTATGTTGTAGCCCTTTTCCTAGACATCTCCAAAGCCTTCGACACTGTGTGGCATGAAGGTCTTCTCCATCGCCTTATACATTACAATATCCCGTCATACCTTATTCACACACTTCATCATTATCTCAAAAACCGCACCTTCGTTGTATCCAAAGACAACATCCTGTCTCATACCTACTTCATAAATGCAGGGGTACCTCAAGGTAGTGTCCTTGGTCCTCTGCTCTTCCTCACTTACATAAACACCCTTCCAACCCTAAGGGGCTGCAACCTATACTTATTTGCTGATGATACAGCCATCACAGTAGCATCTAAGCGCCACGAAAATGCAGTGCAGCGAGCCCAAATCTTCGCAAACATGCTACACGTCTGGTTCGCCACCTGGCGGTTGAAACTAAACGCCACCAAATCCCAAGCCGTCACCTTCACTAGAAGACCCCTCCAGGACGTTCAAAATCTGCAGTTAGCAGGAGCGGACATTCCTTGGTCCACACATGCCAGCTACCTAGGTGTAGTTTTGGACATGCATCTGACATGGAAGGAGCATATAACAACCGTGGCAAACAGAATAAACAGAAGGATGGCCATGCTCTATCCCCTGTACAACAAAAAATCAGCTATGACGCTTAGCAACAAACTTTTGCTATTTAAGCAGGTACTCAGACCTGCAATCACTTACGCCTGCCAAGTCTGGGGTGCAGCGGCCAAATCCCATCTGTACAAACTGCAGATTCTCCAGAACCGCTACCTTCGGTCAGCAGTTGCTGCTGATTGGTACATCCCAAATGAAAATATCCATTCTGATCTTTCCTTCCCAAAACTTTTTGACTACATATTGCAACTATCCCACGCCTTCTATGCAAAATTACCTTCCAGCTTCAATAACCTTATCCGAGGTCTCGGGGAATATGATCTCGATCCAGGAGAAAGATACAAGCGTCCCAGACTTATCCTTGGAAATTAATAACTTCAAGTCCTTTTCCCATAAATCAAACATCCTTACTCTTACACTTATCTCCACTTTAATCGCCACCATCTAACCACCATCCCTTTTAAATACCCATCACCATGCCAGTAAGGGACCTAGTCCCGGTATGGCAAGAGTCGAAGGGCCCTCCTTCGCGGAGGAGGATAACCCTTCAACGACCCCACAGCGTGTCTTAGTCACGAAATATATTGCAGTCTAAGAAAAAACATTCGTAAAAAGAACCTGTGTTGAAATACGGCAGCATAAAGCGAAATTGCTCCATACCTACTGCAACATATCCTTTATTAAATAAATTATAACTTAAGTGGGATACATTTGCTTCAGATTTTGTGGTATATTGAGTGATTCTCATAAAAGAGAATCAATGAAAGAGCAAATCGGACTTATATCATATTCGACTGTGGTTTAAAGTCTATAAAACGTTAAAATGTGAATATAAACATTACCTAGTATTGACTATGCCCTAAGTTTCACTTTAACAGATAATTTAACGTACAGTGTAAAAAATATGTATTTTCCATCATGCATGTTGGTGCTTATGTATTTATCCTATACAGTATTTACATTTTAAAAATGTGTGGTCTACACAATGTTATTAAAACATTGTAAGCAAGTGTTTCAAACAATTACTTATGAAATAAAATGCGTAAAGTATAAATTTATAGTAACTAAATGCACAAATGTTTTCCCACTGCTTTTACCGCATTCTATTAGGTTTTATGAATTTGGAGTTTTTAAGTCAGAACTATTTTTGATATGGGCAAGCCGAAGTTAAATATGTGAAAAGCTTATTGCAATAACAGTTTCCGTGGTGAACTTCACATCATAAGAATATAGTTTTGATGGTGGCACGAAGACATTTTGTGGCCTGCTCTTAATAAAGATTCAGAAGGTAATTCTACAGATTATAAATATTTACTATAACATAAAAGAGCAATACAGCAGACATTTACGGTCACGTCACCCAGGCAATTCTGAATGAGTGAATTAGTGGTGGTGAAGCTAAATGATTTTTCTTCGGCTCGCTGGCACCACGATTACAGCTTCAAAAAACCACCACCTCAGACCGCAAATCCTCGGGTAAGTATCCAGTAATCCCACTCCGAACTTCAGCTGCGGAGATCATTATGTGTACAGCAGCGCCAGCCTTCTGGCAAATTAAATAGAGGGCAGAGAGACGAGACAACCGTTGATAAAGTATAACCAACAATAGTAAAACTTAATACCTTACTTCAGAACAAACCATAATAAAAGGAAGATGGCTATTGTTTCTATTAAGTATAGTCAACGCTACTCCAGTTCACAATTGTATAAATAAAATAAACATTATAGGAATATTTACTTCACTTATTTTACGAAAGAGGGACAAAGTACACCAAAGGCTATGATTCATTTTATATTTCTCTGTTTTCAGTTGCTATTATTTCATTGACTTTCGTACAATGTTGATACCTAATGACCGTTAGGTGTAAATATGGACAAGTCCTCTAGGAACAGAACTTCATTGAATGATGTACGCAGCTGCTCCATCCTTAGAAGATAATTAATGCTTGCAAAATACTAATCTAATGAGTTCACTGATGTATTCCTTATGGATAAATTTTATTCAGTGTTAAAGGTGCTGTTAAGATTAATATAAATAGAAAAGTTAACCACAAATAAATTTTATTAGATATTTCAGTAAATATATAGGTGTTATACAACTGTGGAACACATTCCTGTAATTAATAAATTGCATAAAACACATTTTAGCAACTGTCACAAATCTGTCTGAGAACGTAATGGAGAGAATACGTAAAATATGAAGCTATTAACAGTGAAGCAAACAAATATATACAACTATAACAGTTTGTAACTTGAAACTTCACTTACGAGGGTTTTTCAATAAAGAATTATCACAACTTTTTTTGACAACGTACCTTTACTCATCCTCATAATTTTGATGGCCCTTCTCAAGATAGTCTCCCCTGAATGCGATGCACTTGCCCCAGTGTTTGTGCCAGTCTTCAAAGACATGCTGGAAACCATTTTTTGAGAGAACCTTCAAAATCGCCTCCGCAGCCTTCACCACTGCTTCTGATGATGGACAATGCCTCCCATGAAGACGTTTCTTCAAGTTAGGGAATAGATAAAAGTCACGTGGAGCTAAATCCGGACTATAGGGAGGGCGAGGGATGCACTTCACGTTGATTTTTGCAATATATTCAGCTACAACATTGTCAATATGCAGCCGCACATTATCGTGGTGCAGCATCCATCCTGCTTCACAGAAACGTGGTCCTTTGTGCCTGATATGGACTTTAAATGTTTTCAGGACCTCCCTGTAGTATTGTCCAGCTGCTGATGTGTGTGCAGGTACAACATGCTGATAAACTATTCCATGAATATCAAAGAATGAGATGACCATAACTTTCCCAGCAGAAGCAACCACTTTTACTATTTTGGGAGCTGGTGATGGAGGATATTTCCACACTGAGCTCTGCTGTTTGCTCTCAGAATCAAAATGACGTAGCCAAGTTTCATCAGCAGTGATTACGTTTGAAAAAACTCTGGATCTTCCTCTAACATCAACTTTAACTTCATGTTACCTCCATTGCAGTGTTAGGCGATACTGAACATGTCTCAACTTGCCTGGTTCTCACAAGCGGGAACCAGGAGTCCAACAATGAAACTACTAGGGCGTGTTTGTTTACATTAAGCTAACAGAATATAATAAGATTGAATTTTAGTGCGAAAAATTATGATCGTAAAAGTTATGATCAGTCTTTATTGAACAGCCCTCGTATCTTATAAGAAATGATGATAATTTTCTTATAAATGGCCCGGGATCGTGATTTCATGTAAAACTTTTACACATCTTCAGCCGGAAACAACAAAGTTGTCGCCATCGTTACGAACGCTAGATGTTAATATGCTCTTGTTAGTACTACCAAAATCTGAAAACAAAACAAATTTAAAAACAGAGTCTACTGCGGGTATTTCAAAATTCATTACGCGATGTTTTTTTTTTTAAATAAATATATTTTCCCAAACCATTAAATCTATCGGACAATTTAATTGTTTTAATAATTTGACTTCTGGATTTATTTCATGGTTAAATGACCAAAAATGATCTGCTACGGCCGATTTATCAGTCTGTTTATAATTAATGTTACGAAAATGTTCTTTCGTTCTGATTTCTAAATTACGTTTTGTCTTTCCAATATAAACTTTATCACAATCGAAACAATTAAACTGATGAATTCCAGATTTTTTATTAGTAGGAATTTTATCCTTTTTAGAGTAATGCAATACATTTTTAATACTATATTTATTTTGAGGAACTAAAGTTACACCAAACTCTTTAAAAAATTTTGAAAATGTGTATTAACCCAAGGATGGTATATAATTTTTTTAAAATTATTATCGTCTTTTATTTTTATAAGGGTAGAAATATCATTAACAGTTTTTGATATTTGAATTTTTAAATTTTTTAATTATAAATTCTTTATTAAAATCATTAATTAAAGCAGTATTAATAATATGTGTATATTTTTTATTAAATTCATCTTTATTCAGGGGTATATCTACTAATCTATAAATCAAACTATTTTAAACAGCAAATTTATATGGCGAGAAGTTTAAGATGTAAATGCTTTAGGGATAAAACAGTATAAAACTAATACTAAAGGTAATATTAGTATTAAAAGTAATTATTAATATTAAATATTAATATTACGGCAAGGCTACACTGAAAATTCCAAATTCTATAATAGAAAACCTAACATTATGAAAATTTAGCCACGTAATTGGAATATTATTTAAAAACTTACATGCAAATTTTTATGTTGTTACACTAAAAAGTTAATTAATCATTAATTATTTTTTGTGAAGGTATTGTAAAAATTAAAAATGTTCTACGCGTCAAAAAATTTGAGATTTTAAGTTAAATTTTTGTTTTTGGCTAGTACAGAGCAATTTTAAAATACCCACATTCTTATTTTTGGAATACTCGTAGCATTTGCTTCAAAATATTTTCCACGTGTTAGCTCTCAAATTTTGAAAATCTTAACTTATTTTATTACTTAACACCATATAATTTTCAAAACATGAGCATTAACAAAAAAGTTGAATGTGAAGTTTTTTATTTACATATTATGGAGCTATCCTGTAAGTTTCACCAAGTTAAATCGAAAACTTTGACGCGTGGGGCACTTTGTATACTTAAAGGTGTTAGAAAAAAAGTTTCTCAGAAAATCAATTTTAAAGTCATGATTGTTACTTTTAACGATTGTTAAAGATCTCTTGAAATTGTTACGTGATGACCTAAAGTGGTGCAAATGATGCAAATTCCACGATTATCAACATTTTCGGCGAATTTTCAGTGTAGCCTTGCCTTAAAGGTAAATGAAAACCAATGTTTTAGCTATACGAATTAACCAAGTTCCCACATGGGGTTTCTAATGTTTTAACAACTTGATATTTTAGGCTGCATTTCAGCGCTAGTGACTAAAGTTTAAAATCACGAAAACCTCTTGGACATTTTAATCCGCAATAGCTATACAGAAATGATATAAATAAACATTCTACTCACAAACAAAATGTGAAACTAAAATATTTCTGTACAAACACCTTCCTGTGGGTTTGCTGTCGTTCAAACGTTATTCGATACATAGAGCAACTCCATCCCTTATATTTCTTTCCTCAAATCAAGTTATCGACTTTTGGCAATGTTACATCTAAGTTTGCAGGAAAAATTCCCATTGGGACTAAGCCGGACGGTTCCAAATATCAAGCAAAAAGTATTCCACTTCTTCGGTTTAGATGTTTCCTGCAGGGCACTGAAAAATGTTGAATGATAATCTATGGAAGACCGCCTTGGGATATCCTGAAAGATTATTGGAGAATAAACGTAACCATCGCTAAATAAAGAGAAATAAAGCGGATTGCAAGATTCTGCAGAGCTTATGGTCTGCCAAATAATTTTAATCATTATCAGTTAAAAATATAATGTTAACTACATAATTCCTTCTGAATTAAATTAAACATTGGAGTAGAAATATTGACGCCTCTATGTACTGACATACATTTGAAGAGAAGACCCGGAGATGTTCTCGGCTACTGCTCCCCCTAAGATAATTTCAATTATTCTGATATTCTAACTGTCATGAGGTCATAACGAGTTTCATGTTAAAGGCAAGTATGTCTTGAGAGAAGACATTTAGCTCAAGGTGTTCTTTCATTCAGCTATCGCAGACCTTGCTATGCTCGGAAGTACACTCTAAAAATTGAATTGGCGATGAAAAAAATGTAGTTCTGTATCAGCTGCTGTTGCAGAAATGAACGAGATGAAAACGGGAAGTTACTAAAATTCTAATATAACTTCCTGGGTTACTGTTGGCAATAATACTGAGTGCCTTAGCTAGACATTGTTTTTTCCACCTCTGCCCTTTTTAATGTGGGCAAATAACATGGTTACCACTTACCATAGCTGTAAAAACAATTGAAACACTTCTCCTCCTTAAGCAAAATGCTTGCTTTTCTTGAGGTTATTTAACAACCGCGATGTGGCATTTTAGTGCTGAAAATTCTCTGTATGCCAGAGGGTGGAAAGGCGAATAAGAGAAACGGCGTGAACGAGGTAGCGAGCATGTAAACTGCGTCTTTGTGTGAGAGAGAGAAAGGTGGAGGCTGGCTAACAAGAAGCAATCTGAATAATTGCATCTGGCCCTTAAGGGTCATTGTTCTGTGAGAGCTGAAAATGGGAATTTGCAGTTAACGTGCAGGTTGTTTTAAAAGAGCGAAATAAAAGATTGAAGCACACGTACGCTCATTGCGTGTAAAAGTTTACCCTAACAATTCCTTTGTAACAGACTTTAATCCTAACCGTGAGTTTGACACTGAAGCGTACAGCTTTTAATTACTTAAATTGTTTATTTTAATACACCTTACTCAAGCTGTAATGCCTGCCTTAAAGGTGGTTCATTAGAAGCAATTTACATTTGCATTTATCAGGAAATACATATTATATTAATCACTGACACCGAATTTGTCACGCTAAAGAAAAACAAATTTAACAAAACTGTATAATTTTTAGTTCGATTTTACTTTCCCTGTCAAATTTCGTAAGTAGGGAAAGTAGAAAATAGATCAAAATTTCACGGGAAATATGTCTTGTGGTTTACAGATACCCCTACGCGCAAAATATCAATCTTACAAAAGATTCATCTGTGTATTTATGTGTGTGTTTTTTTTTGTAATGTTTAATTTGTGGAATGAATGGTAAGGAAAACCTGACCACCCGGATGAAACCCCTCTCTTCGCCACTTTGTCCACCACAAATATCACAAGTGGTCGCCTGGGATCGAACCTGGGCCGCTTTGGTGAGAGTCGAGTGCTCTAAACACTTAGCTACGGCGCGGCAGTGTGTGTTTGTGTGTGTGTGTGTGGCTGTATGTGTGTGCGTGTGTGTGGGTGTGTGTGTGTGTGTGTGTGTGTGCGCGCGCGCGTGAACAGTATAACTCAGAAACGAATATCAAACTTGGTAAATACGTAAAATATGAAGCTATTAACAGTGAAACAAACAAATATATACAAATATAACCATTTGTAACTTAAAACTTCACTTATCTTCTAAGAAATGGTGGTATGTTTCTTATAAATTGTCCGGGATCACGATTTCATGTACAACTTTTACACATCCTCAGCCGGAAGCAAAGCTGTCGTCATCGTTACGAACGCTAGATGTTAATATGTTCTTGTTAGTACGACCAAAATCTGAAAATAAAACAAATTTATAAACAGAATCGACTGCCGGTATTTATATTCAGCATCACCCAAAGCGCGACACAACACTTCTGGTTTTCTCAAAACTGACGCTAACTCGTATACACGTTTAAAATATTTTCATAAAAAATTAAATATGAATTTTGAATTTTATGAGAATATCCTAAGAAGATTTAATTTCAATTAACATTAAATTTTTTTAACTTCCAGAGTTGTCATATCGACGATGAATGAAAGGGATGAAATGCTCAAACGTGTCCAGGGTCCATAAACCATAGAGTTACTCGACATTCATATTTCAGAATAAGAGGAAACCCCTGGAAAAACCTTACCCAGGTAAATTACCCTGACCAAGATTCACACTCGGCTCCCTTGAACAACAGAAAGACAGGCTACCACCTATTCGACAAAGGTGGGCGCTTTCAATTAACTGTTAAACCGTAAAGTATAGACACATTTTACTGCATATAGAATCTAGTTGGTGCACACAATTTATGGCATATAGTATTTATACATACACAGGCTGTTAGAGATGTAAGTTCAGATATTTTGTATCGAAGGAAGTGTAATGAACAATAATGCACTATATTTACTTCATATGTGGACTTAAAATTTTACGTGTCAGGAGTAAAATGTAGGTTTCAGAAGTAGGCATGACATACAGAAGCTGTAGATATATTTACTTTTTCCGATATGATGGAGAGTACCTCAGAGTGAGTCGGCTCCCTAATGACGAATTAACCAAGACAGAATACTTCTGTAAGTCAATGACCGTAACTACCTAGACCGGAAGGAAGTGCAAACATCTAGAAGCAAATGAGATAGTCTTTACTGGAAGGAAATTTACTGTTCAATCCTCGGCGCAGTTAAGAGACTTGCATGCGATGAACTTTAATAAAGCTGACGAACTGCACTGAAAACTGCCTGGAAATGCAGAAATAAAGGTCCTATTAACACTGTGACTTTGTGGGTTCATAGAATTAAAAGTCCGAGTTGCAGATACTCCAAATGTTCTTTATTTCCGTAGAAATACACTGTTCAATTCTCACGTACAACATTTCGTCACATACACACCACAATCTACCAACTACATCAGCTCTCGTTACAACACTCTACAGCTGTTTACTGCTTACGACTGACTCTTGGCGTCTTCTTAAATACCTCATCTGATAATTCCAGACTGTTCCGGAACAATTAAGAAACCGAATCAAGACGTCACCAGAAATTTCCATTTATCTCAGTTTGTTTGTTTCGGCAGACCTTTATCTACGGCGCTATGTTTATCTGCTTATGCAAGCTCCTTACCTCCGTGAAACACTATCCGTCTATTATCTATTTGCGCTGAAACTTTTTATGCCCGTTGCCGCGACTATAGGTGTCCGGAAATGCATCATTACCATGCTAGATGGCACTGACAAAGACAGTTTCTCTGATCACTTGTAGAGTGTTTCTTATGTGTAGCAGATCGTGCGATTGAAGCAGTGTATTTACTGTAAGAAGCAGAATGGTCCGGTATTCATGTAGGGAACAGGCCGAGGTGGTGTTTGTGCACGGCTAAGCAGATGGAAACTGTACATCTGTACCAAAACAAGTACCATCACAGACCCCAATCACATCACACAACTTTTCAAAACCTATCCGTTCAGACAAACGAACGTGAAGGAGGACTGCGGACTGTCCGTACATCAGATTTGGAGCAACAGGTTCTACAGCATACTGAGATGAAACCTAGTACAAGCTCCAGACAAGTGACCTGCCAATATGGCATAAGCCAATTTATGAAGATGTGCATCCTGCATGACAACCGCTATTATCCCTACAACGAGTGCAAAAATTATCTCCAGAGGGAAGGATTTTGTCGATGGTTTTGAACCAGACCGTCAAAATTATATGATTTCTGACTTCAGCCCTCTTTACCGATGATATAACACTTAACAGACATGACATCATCAATCTATATAACCGTCATCAGTATGCTGTAGAAAATTCTCGGGCAATGGTTTAAGCATCTCATCAGCGTCGGTTCAGCATCAATGTTTGGGCAGGGATTTTTGGCGACCATGTATTTGGATCAATATGAAGTGTCACCCCACTTCCACATAGTAGTTCGCGGGTACCTAGCAACTTCCCCAGACGTTGGATAGGACACGGAGGCCTTGTTGCCTGGCCTGCTATGTATTTTGAACTAGTTCCTGATGGGCAGACTTTTAGACACGTGCTCAGGATGCATTAAAGGATCTGATTATTACTTACAGTCTACTGTGTTCCCCTAATCCCGTTGTACCGACAAGGTTGAATGTCAGGAAACAGTTTCTGCAGATCCTAATCGCAAAATGAAGTAGATAGAGAAATAAGCGTTCTTATGAATAATTCATACAAGAATAAGCAGAAAAAGGCACGTGAATGTAGCCTATCATACTTTTATATTGCACTCTCTATAATAAATGCCGCTTATTATATTAGCCAGGCCTTGATAAATATTTTCACATAATAATAATGATGTGACAGCATAGAATAGGACAGAATTCTAAGGATGGGACTCGGTACGTCGACCAGAATAACTTTTGGATCTATGCCGGAAGTGGAGCACCCCCGGGAGGAAGGATGAGGTGAGAGAAGAAAGTGGGCTGCCGACCCCAAAGAGTCACGATAGTGCAGAGGGCAAGTCTCTTCCATTTATGAGCTTGAAACTTCCCGGCGGTCCAGTACAACGGGCATCCCTCGAAACAATCTACAGTGCGGCTCGGAGACCAGAGACTTCTGCCAGAGCTGGAAATATTCTCGGTAGGCTTGCACAACCGGCTTCTCGCCGACCACATAACTAAAACGGCCCACTAAGCCGGCTCGGAGACCAGAGTCTGTCCCATCGGAATAGGAAGGGTTTACCAGGAGCATATCATCTTGCCATGCAGTGCCGAGACATCCCTCTACAGACCACCAGATGAGAGATTACATGAAATGATAATGGAGATGAAATGGAGGGACAGGAAATTCGGGAGGAGATGTAATTAACCTACACAGCATTCACATGGTGACCGGGAAATCCCCGAAAAAGCCCATGGGTTAGGTAAGCCGGCCACGGGAATCGAAGCCGGGCCTCTCAAATGCAGGCCACAGACGAAACCACCTGAGCCACCCCGCTCGGTATCTGATATGATACACTCACATGACTTTCTCTACTCTTGTACAAACTATTCTTACATTTATTTCTCTCTCTCTTTTCTATAATGGGGTTAAACATTAGTATTGCTATATTTCTTGTAAGGTAATATGGAAGTAAAGTAACTTATGCGATTGTCAAATATTTTAAATCTGTTTGCTATGTGATGGCTTTGAGATTCTGCTGTCTTTATACAACAAAAGAATCAACAATGGTTAACAGCCGCTCACTTGAAAATATCTGAAATGGTGCACTACACAAAAAGGTCATGTATTAGGGGTATGTTGCTGTTTTAACCTAATTTACCTTTTTGTGTAGTGAAATTTCATCTCTTACGGTTTACGAGGAGGTATCAAAAGTGCGCCAGAATGAAGAGGATTTTGAGGACATTCCAAGCAAAATCAAGATGCATGTACTAATATTTTATTTGTCATAAAATATCTCAAACATGCAGTATTTTAATGAATATTGTTTGAGTCATTTCCATATAAAGAGTAGCTGAATTAGAAGGACTTTTTAAAAAAGCATCCTGTAGCAAACTTGAAAGATGCTAAACTTACCGAGTAGTTTATTTAACCAACTTTTCGTTTTGCAGTTCACACACATACACACGGTCACACATTTATAACAATTTTGTTTTCTTCTTTTGGATTCAGGGAAGTGCACTTTCGCTGAAATTTCACTATCGTATATTTGGGCAGAATGCCATACTTTCCCTAAGTAAAGTACGAGTTGAGAAAGTACGGTAATAAAAAAACTCGAATATACCATATGTGCCTTCATGCTGTCATTGTTGTATTTTTTGCTTCAGTAGAAATTATTAAAGCTATTCCAGATCGGTAAGTGGTTTACAACTTCATATAAGTTGTTGAAATTATGCGATCAAAGGCTCAATTTGAAAAGTTATAATGAAGTACATAATTTTGAATAGGTTCTATAGATTATGTGAACATAGTCTTATCCAGATAAAGTTGGCAGCCTTTGCTGTCGTGCACCTTCTCCCAGATCTGGTTGATTTTGAATCTCTCTTTCATCCATTTCTTCCAGGAGTTGCGCTGGAAGCACAAGGGACCTCTATGACATGCAAGTGCTACACTTACCCTCTGATTGTCCTTCAGTCCGACTACTCCTAAATCCTCATTCCTTATCCAAGAGTAGATAGGCTAACACTTGAGGACTTGTAATGCTTACAAGTTTCTTTTTAGTACTAAAGACAGAAAGTACTACTAGGGAGACCAGGGCTAGTTGTTACAATTTTTTTATTTTATAATTTCTCTCCAAAACTATTTCAAATATTTTGCCGTAATATAATTTGTTTTACAAGACATTCATTAAATAACAATATTATATTTTAAAAAAGTTCACTTTAATTTTGGTGAATATTTATCATATTTCTAACTAAGGTAATTGTAACAAGTTACCCCATAAATGGAGCAGGGGTAATTTGTTACAAATGAATGAAATAGAAAATTAAAGCTTCGGCATGGTTGGAAACTGTATTTAATTATTCAAATAAGGTTAGATACATTGCAAAACTTACATTTTTCAATCTTCACTGTCATTATCCAAGTTATAATTTTTACAAATATAATGTTTGTTAAAATGTGCACAGCAATCGTGAGTCCACTTAGAACATTTGGTGCAGCGTAACCACTTAGGTTGTGGTCTTGAAGCGGAATATGTATGTATGTATGTATGTATGTATGTATGTATGTATGTATGTATGTATGTATGTATGTATGTATGTATGTATGTATGTATGTATGTATGTATGTATGTATGTATGTATGTATGTATGTATGTATGTATGTATGTATGTATGTATGTATGTATGTATGTATGTATGTATGTATGTGTGTGTGTGTGTGTGTGTGTGTGTGTGTGTGTGTGTGTATGTATGTATGTATGTATGTATGTATGTATGTATGTATGTATGTATGTATGTATGTATGTATGTATGTATGTATGTATGTATGTATGTATGTATGTATGTATGTATGTATGTATGTATGTATGTATGTATGTATGTATGTATGTATGTATGTATGTATGTATGTATGTATGTATGTATGTATGTATGTATGTATGTATGTATGTATGTATGTATGTATGTATGTATGTATGTATGTATGTATGTATGTATGTATGTATGTATGTATGTATGTATGTATGTATGTATGTATGTATGTATGTATGTATGTATGTATGTATGTATGTATGTATGTATGTATGTATGTATGTATGTATGTATGTATGTATGTATGTATGTATGTATGTATGTATGTATGTATGTATGTATGTATGTATGTATGTATTAACTGCAATTGGGTACTACCCGGTGGCAGAGTTAAGAATACAGATCAAATTACATATACTAGATTTACAACAATAATACAGTAAACAATATAAACATGATATTATTTTACTTTAGTCACTTAAAACTTATCTAATTACTTCTCTATTTACATATTATATACCATTATAATTCAAAAGTTAAACTATAAACCATTTAGATTTTTTCTAAATTTCTTCAACGACAGGGGAGAGCCCTGAAAGACTGCTACAGGCAATTCATTCCATTCTTCAATGGTTCTATTAACAAAAGAAAATTTTCCTACGTCGGTTCTGTATCTTCTACCCTTAATTTTATACCTATGATCGTTTCGTCCATAATAATCCGGATTATCTAACCTTACATTAACGTCCACCCATGCCTTTACACCAGCATTAGCTTTGAATAACGCTACCAACCTATGTTTTTTACGCCTAATTCTTAATTCCTCCCATTTAGTCTCATCTCCTTTTATATGCCCAAAATACTTGCCTCTTTTTATGAATTTTATTGCCCTCTTCTGTATTTTTTCTAATGGATCGATTTGGTTAGCTCTATACGGGTCCCAGCATGCTACTCCATATTCCATAACCGGCCGCACTAAGGCCTTGTAGGCAATTTCCCTGGATCTAGCGCTCCCCTTTTTCAATATTCTCATTACGAAATGTAATGCCTTCCACGCATTCCTAGTTGTGGAATTTACTTGTTCGTCCCATCCAGCATTACTTGCCAGGTACATTCCCAAGTATTTGCAGCTGTCCACCTGTGGAATTTGCACCCCTCCCATGTGATAGTTAACAATAATTTTGCCCTTAGTTCTACTAAAAACAATCGACTTACTTTTCTTGGCATTAATTGACATTTTCTTAGCCGCAGCCCAATTACAGATTTCATTTAAATCATCCTGAAGAGCGGTTTCATGCACTGTATTCCGAATTTTATTATAAATGATACAATCGTCTGCAAACAACCTTATCTGGCAGTTAATATTAACAGCAATGTCATTAACAAAAATCAGAAACAGTAAAGGCCCTAGTACTGAGCCTTGTGGCACACCCGAACTAACAGTTCCACTATCAGACAGCTCTTTACCTACTTTAACATTTTGCGTATTCCCTTTCAAAAAATGTTTAACCCATAATACTACGCGTTTGTCAATTCCTGTATCAGCTAGCTTACAAATAAGTAAACTATGTGGCACTACATCAAAAGCTTTAGAAAAGTCAATTACCACTGCATCAGTTCTTCCCCCTGCATCTACCTCATCTGCCAAATCTTGAAATAATGAAGTAATTTGACTTTCGCACGAATACCCAGGTCTAAATCCATGTTGCGCTTCATTAAACCACTTTTTATTTTCTAACTCCTCTCGTATATATTCTGCAATTAAATGCTCCATTAATTTACATACTACTGAAGTTAGACTAACTGGCCGATAATTATTTATTTCTGTTTTATTACCCCCTTTATAAATCGGAACTATAATAGCTGTTTTCCAGTCTTCCGGTAAGGCACAGTTGTTAATTGACATGTTGAACAAGAGCATTAGATAGGGAATCATGGCTTCACCCCCAAGCTTTAATATTTCAGTAGGTATATTATCTGGTCCCCTTGATTTTTGGTTTTGCAGCATCTTAATCCTTTTGCGTAATTTGGGCACCATTATTTGAAAAATCGTTTCTCCACTCTCCCCAATTTCCTGTTCGGAACTATCGTCGGATTTAAGAAAAACCGATACAAAATGCGAATTTAATATATTAGCTTTGTCCCTATCACTTAATACATCTATCCCATTAACGTTAAAATCTGGTATGCTCTCTTTATTTCCCCTGCGTCTTTTTACATAATTGTAAAATGATCTCCAACAATTATTTGTCCCGCTAAAAACGTTATCTAAGAATCGTTCCTGCGCTTGCAACTTTTCGTCTTGTAATTGTTTAGCAAATTCTTTAAATTTGTTAAGATGCCATTCTGATATCTTCCTTTTATTATAAGCGTGCCTAGTCTTTCTTTTAAGTTTCCTAATACATTTTGTATAAAATTCTGGATCCGCTTTATGTTTAATAACTTTAAAAGGTACGTGTTTTCTAATTGTTTCCAGGATAAGTGTTTTGAAATTAACCCATGCTTCATTTACACTAGTGGCAGATTTTACAAATATCCCATATTTTTCCCGGAGAAATGTTTGGATAGCCTCCCCGTTCGCCCTATGGAAATCCCAACTAATTACTTGTTCCGTTTCAAACCGGTTTGTCTGCCCTTTCCAATTTATGTCTAATTGCACACACTGATGGTCACTTATACCTGGCAAGACATCGCATGCAGAAAACAATGACTCAGGTTTGCATAAAAATACGTCCAGTAATGCTGTTTGTCGAGTAACAGTTTTCACTACTTGAAATAACCCCAGCTCCCAAACCAGAAAGTTAACGAGCTTTTGAGCTTCACCTCCCATTAACTGTCCGTCCCAGTTTACATTTGGCAGATTTAGATCCCCTGCTAATATAACATTTTTTTCCCCTTCGGAAGAGAATTTCTCCACTAGTTTATGAAGTGTAGCATAATCAGTTTCTCCAGGTGGTCTATAGCAAGCTATTATTGTTAAATTATTTCCTTTGTTTGCTTGATCAATAATTTCGATTGCCATAATCTCAACCTCTTCTTCTACCCATAGTGCTTTGCTGTTTAGCTCTGATTTAGCGCAAATAAAGATTCCCCCTCCCCTTCCATCCCTGTCCCTCCTAAACACCCTGTAATCTGTTCTGAATACTTCTGACTCATTAATGTCAATATTCAGCCATGATTCTGTACCTATAATGCCACTTGGATTGCATATTTCTACTAAATTCCAAAACTCAACAATTTTATTCATAATACTACGGCAATTTACCTGTAGCAGCCTTAAGGAATCAGCCCCTACCTGAAAGTCTACGTTTTCCTGAAGTTGGTGTCATTGCTGCCCTTGATGCTCGTTGCCGTCAGCCCACTTCGTCACCCTCGCGAACAAAGCTGCCAGCTTTGACGATCCTCTTCGGTTCAAGTGTACTCCATCCCGTCCATAGTCCCAGTCTTCAATCCACGAATTCGGGTCAGGAAACTGAGCACCCAGTCGCTCCGCTACCCATGAAAAAGATTCATTTACCTGCATCACCTTTCTCCAGCTGGAGAAACACTATGGTCTAGTGCACTGAATACAAAAGGATTCTTCATCTTCAAAAGAGGAAGAGAACTCATTTTGGACATTATTTTTTATTTTCTTGGTCCTTTATGACACTTTGACAGCTTTCTGCCTATTTGTGTAGGAATTTTGCCGCTTCATTGGTTTTGAATGTTCTTTTGGTCTCAACTTCCAAGTTATTTTTCATTGGTGTATCTGTTAGAATTGCACTTACTCGTTGTTTTTGTTTTTAATTCATTTTGCGAAGACCATCTTTCGAAAATGAACGAATTACCTCTGGGCTGGCGATAATTAGACTTGAGTTAGTTATGGAATTTCCTGATAATGGAGTCTGACTTAGCTGTCATGCCGACAAAAGGCTTTCCTGCTGATATTTGTGGTTCTGCTGATGTCTGCGATTCAATTGGCTGAGACTTTGAGATGCTTTGCCCCTATCCATCTTTCTTTTATAATTCTTCATGTTTTCTGTACATTTATAAACAAACTATGGTGGAATATATGCAAAAAAAAATAGTACGTGGCAAATTGTTACACTGTCACAACTTGCCCTGGTTTGTTGTAACATCTAACCCCATCTACGTCAGCTCAAGCTATAATATATAACATAATTGTAGTTTCATTGTACGAAACGCTTATATGTATGATTATATACCTCAGTGTGCGATGTATCCAGCATATCAATCTCAATCGTATGCAAAAAAACTGTTTAACCACTCTTAATTTTTTTTTATCAGATGGAGAACTATTACTTTTGAACAAGGAAAATACATTCACTCTCTTGGTATATCCGCAACGCAATGCTTTGTGACGACAGAAAGGTCAGCAAGAGGGACGACTCGGAGCTACCAATAGGCTAAAAATTAATATCGCAAATCTGGCGGTTAGTTCAAAATCGAACTGTAACAACCTGCCCCGTGTAACAACTGAACCCCGATCTCCCTACCTAATGATGGACTAGTTTTAAATAGTCATTTGTTCTTTATAATTCTCACAGGGTTCTAAAGTACAAGTGTCCAAGGTTTCCAAGAGAGCCAAGAGCGAGAACAAGTCGTCCGGGTGCTCCCGGACGGTGGGTAGATCGCCACGGTACCTATCCGCTGTGCGGATTTACCCGTGCGGTTTTAAAGATTTTGTAATTTATCCAAACCTTGGATGTCGTTGTTAACTGAAGGACCTGATTCGACCTCTGCTAATGCTCCTGGTGGCGGGGGTAGCTTCCAAGGAGGCCAGTGCCCTGAACCACCACGCTGTTGGCGGCCTGCGTTGCAGAGTCCGTCCAGCGTGACGGGGCCAGGAGCGAGAGGTCGGGTAAGTTGGGGATCGTTAGGTTATGGTGTTCATCGGGGTCACACCGGGGGACCCGGCTGCAGGGGTTCAGCCGGCGGGCCAGGTCCAGCCCCGGTGTGGCCGGAACAGAGTGTAGAGTTGAGGGGATGAGATGCTGGTCTCACCACCCAAGGGCGTCCTTGGGGAGGCGTTAGCTCTTTCTCCTCCTGGGTAAGCGATGGTCATACTGCCCTAGGGTGTTCACTAGGTGGTTGGGATGGAATGTAATCCTGGCATACAATGAGCGCGAGCGTTCGCGCACAACGTCCTCGATGTAAGGTATGCCAGAATGGGTGTGGAGAATGTATGAGGGAAACATAGATCATCCTAAGCGCCCTGTTCTGCACGGCTTGCAGTCTGTGGATGGTGGTACGAGCCACCGATCCCCAGACCTCGCATCCATACAGGATCAGGGGCGGGATGATAGCACGGTACACCCGTAGTTTCAGGCGGATGGGCATGGTCGAGCGGAATATGGGGTATAACTGCCTGAGCGCTGCATGGCCGAGGCCGATTTTTTCACGGGCATGTGGGGTGAATGTGAGGCCGCGGTCCAGTCGGACACCAAGGTTTCGTCACTGACAGCCAGTTTATATAGAAGGCGTGTCCGTAAAATGAGGTCTCCAAGGCGCTAGAGCCGTGAGGAACGCTATTACGCGAGATCCGGCAACACTGGCGTGTAGCTTGGTTTCACCCTTTCAAATCCCCATCACAACGAACCCGTTGCAACGATTAGTCTTGGCTGGGCAGTCGTTTGCGGTGGAGCTTCCTATCACTTCCGCCGTCAAGTGCGAGTTGCGTGCAGTAATCCGTTTTATTTTTTTGAGTGCCAAGGGCACTACCCACACTGAGATTCATCATTAGTTATGCGAAGTCTATGGGCCACAGTTTATAGACGTCAAAAACGTGAGAAACTGGGTCAGAGAATTCAAAGACGGACGTACAGACGTCCATGACGAACAGCGTTCTGGTCGGCCTTCGGTTTTAGCCGAAACAATTGCAAAAGTGGAGCAAGAAGTGCTTAAAGATCGGCGTGTGATAGTTCACGAGCTGTGCGAACTTATCCCTGAAGTCAGTAAGACTACAATTGAAAAGATTTTGACCGAACATTTGCATTTTCGCCAAGTGTGTGCGATGTGGGTCCACAAAATGCTCACCGAACACCTTAAACGGCAACGTGTTAAGCGTCCAGACTTAGTACCTAGTGATTTTCATCTGCTTCCTGAGTTGAAGTGGAACACATTTCCAGACCGACGATGATTTGAAAAACGAGGTTGAGCGCTACATGCGCAACTTGGCGGGAGAGTGCTATGACATGGGTATACAAAATCTGCCACAGCGCATGCAAAATGCATCTATCGCAATGGCGACTACTTTGAAAAATACCTGTAAGTTCCGCATATTAAATAAAATTGGAGACCTTATTTTACGTCACGCCTCGTATTTATATAGAAGGTCATGGTTTATGCTGTATGGCAGACCTGATATCTAGAGTTCCGCTTATTATTCCTAAAATAACAGAGAGTAACTGCTTAAAGCTGTTTTTATTCCTAAATTAGTTTAATGGGTAGATGTGCACATAAGGAAATTACAAGGCAACGTGTAACATTTGCCACACCTGGTCCTCTTTCACAAGATGTACAAAGTTTTGTTCGGATTGGTCAACTAGTAAAGGTTTGCATAAAAAAGAAAGAAAAGGTAATAAAGAGTAACAGAGTTAACTTTGAAAACTGTATGCAGCTTACATAAACGTGATTCACTTTTAATATATATGCGTTTTCGTCTGGATGGGTTAGGTGGTTTATATTTGGGTACGTGGAGGAGGTTAAAAACGAGCATTCTGTGTAATTCTTCTAAGCTTAAAAGTTAAATAATCGTTTACTAGGCTCAGCATATCATAAATATTTATCAGAACAGTCACACTTATATTTAGGAGATTATAAATCTAAGTGTGCTTTGGAAATTTAGCTGTAGCAAGTTCATTATTTTGGTACATAAGTAGAAGCTTCAATAGATTTATAAAACATAATTAAATACATATTTCAAATATTTAAGGAAGATTATAGTTACTTCCATGACCTATCTCACAGCCAAGAGATATACACACCCATAATCGCGCAGGCGCACGCCTGTTTCTAAAGCTGTGTTTTCTTTGGTTAAGGAGACCTCAAAGTATATATTTCCACTGATATCTTAATTCCGAATTTCATCTGAAATACAATAAGATTTTTAAAAGCGATAGAGAAAGTTAGAGGTTCAAAATGCTAAATATTATAGTACCGGAATTCGAACCTGATGAGAGGGATCAGTGGTATGCAACATCACCCTCTCTTGCCCGCCTCGGTAGCGTAGATGTTAGCGTGCCTGCCTCACGTTCAAGAGGTCCCGAGTTCCAATCTCGGTCAGGGTGAGTTAAATGGATAAGGTTATTTCCGGGGTTTTCCCTTATCCTTCAAGACAAATGTCAGGTAACTCTGAGCTCAATGGACCCTGGACTCATTTGAGCATAATTTCACCCATTTCATTCCCCGTCCGATATGACCCTCTCGACCTCAAAGTTATTGTAGGTTGGATTGAGTCAACATGAAAAATTCAATGCCATGGCCGGAATTTGAACTACGGATCTCCTGGTATCCGTCCAGTCGCTCTTACCCTTTGAGCTACCATGGCCAACGTGCCCTCCTGACATTAAATTCTCCATTCTACTCGTATATTACCCCGGTAGACTACTAGGGGCTCTCGCATCCGAGACACACCGTTTGTGGCGACTTACTATTGTAAGTACTTGAGTCCCAGGCTTCATCGTTTAACTCTTACGTTTAACTGCAGCGTTCACAGTGCTCCCATGTTCAGCAAACTCCGCTAATAAAGCACCTTGAATATCAGAACATAGACTCGCATTCGAGACACAAGAGAATGCCACTGCTTCCGCGGACCATTTGGAAAGCCAATTCGAGCCGAGGGAGGACCCCCAGGACGAAGACTTCACTGATCTCGTGGAAGCGGCTGTGGAAGACCTCTATGAGGGACCGCAACAGTGCCATGAGGAGAGCCATCTCTCAATAGTCATCCCAAGAGTTGTGGCTTCTGAAATCCGGAAACTTAAACCTATTAAGTCCCCTGGACGTGATGGCGTTAGCGCTCTTATATTCCAGCACCTTCTCAAGAGGGCCGTCATCCACTTGACGCGGATTTTCAATGCATGCCTCCATCTCCACCATTTTCCACCTAGCTGGAAGGAGGCGAAAGCGGTGTGCATCCTGTATCCCGGCAAGGATCCAGTCTTTCCTTCCGGCTACCGATCCATAAGCATTCTCCCAGCCGCCTCAAAGCTTTTTGAGCGGTTGCTCCTGTCCCGCCTGACCCCTCTCTTCGAGGATAGGCAGCTCCTACCTGATGACCAGTTAGTTTTTCTTAATGGACACTCCACGACCCTGCAGCTATTGCGACTGGCCGAGAAGACGCCCCTGGGATAGCCCTGCGAAAGCCTCAAAACAGTCGCGGTGCTGCTGGACGTAGAAAAAGCCTTTGCCACCACCTGGCACCAAGGCCTAATGTAAAGTTCAGGGAAGCCAATATACCTCCTCGCTATCTCGCCCTGATTAGCAGTATCCTTAGAGAACCGCACCTTCAAGGTGAGAGTGGAAGGACGGCTGTCATCAGTCAGACCCATAGTAGCAGGAGACCCGAAAGGCAGTGTTGTGTCCCCGCTACTCTTTGCGGCCTACATGTCTGATTTCCCTTTAGAACCACAGACTGTTACGTGCCAATATGCCGACGATATCCTCATAATGGCACGTAATAATACCTGCGTTATTGCTATCCCCCTCTGCAGCACCAGCTCTAAGCCATCAGCCGCTGGAGTGTGAGGTGGAGGTTGGCCATTAGCCCCAGAAAGAGCTCTGCTCTTCTCCTGGCTAAGGTCTGAGCTAGGTGACGGGATTGGTCACTGGGGCAGAGACAGAGGCAAATTCCCTGGGTTCCCTCTGCCAAATACCTCGGTGTCCTTCTCGATCGCGACCTCACGTCCGGGTCAAAGCCAGACAAGGGCATGCAGCTCTTAGGTGGTTGTACCGTATTTTTTAAATCCGCAATGCCAACACACCTAAAACTACGCCTGTATCGAGCGTTTATCCCGCCCCTGATTCTGTATGGCTGCGAGGTCTGGGAATCAGCGGCTCCGACCACCATTCGCAGACTGCATCGCGTCCAGAACAGGGCATTACAATTATCTACGATATCGGGCGGAGATTCCCTACCATATCCCTCACACCTACTCCGGAGTCCCATATATTGTAGACGTGGTTCGGGAGAGAACATCGTACCATCTACAATAAGCTAGACTCCCATCCCAATAACCTGGTGAACACCCTTGGACGTTACGAGCATAGGGTTCCTCGCCGAAGAACTGGTTACCGGCTGCCCAAAGACGCTTTGGGCAACTAGAAGGGCCATTTTACAATAATACCTGCACCCTCCAAGCCGAGAAATCGACTTGGTTTAATCAACACCTTACCCTGATTCCTTTCCCTCTAGCCTGTCAAGCGGGCTGTGCTCAGATGCCTCACAGGCAGGTGGAAGAGCGCAGTCAGCATTGGGCGTACACACTCTCTGGGGCATTTGCGCCCACATATGGCTAGATATTTTACAGCCTAAAACAACCGCCTGATGACAAAGAATTGTTTTATACCACCTAGATAAAGCTACACTAAGCGGCTAGGTGCTGAGCAGCAAACACCCCACCCAGGTAAACCTGGGCGACTCACTTCTTCTGCTGGTCTGCCAGAACACAGTGACAAGCACTTTCCCAGCAGATTGAGTAACTTTGAAGTTCTTCTTTACTGGAGAACCAGCATGTTTCCACTCCAGCGAGGCCTACTTTGCTTCGGCCGGTAGCGGTATGCCCACGACTCATCACCAGTGACAATTCCTTGCAGAAAGCCATGCCCTTCTGCAGTGTACCGCGTTAGGTGATCCAAGCTTCGCAAACTTTTGTGGTTGTCTGCCAGGTTCCTAGGCACCGAGCGAGCACTAACTTGACCAAATTTCAGCGTGTCGTGAACGATATCGTACACACTGTTGAACTGCTGTGATAAGGTTCGCAGTTGCACTCTCCGGTCGTTCAAATTTGCCACTTCAATGGCTCTGACATTCTGATGAGAACCGGCGGTTACAGGCTAGCCGGAATATAACGAATCAGTCAAGTTCACACTGCCCGTTTGGAGAAATGCACACCACCTGGAGACATTGTTACAGTCCAAACATTCCTCACCATACACGCCACCATTTCCTGTAAATTTCGTTCGGTTTATGCCCTTTGGCCCATAAGAATCGAACTATACCTCGCTGCTCTTCAAGTGTGGACGACAGTAGCATGAGCACCATCCTTGTTGCATAGTTCACGCTTCCCCTTCTAGCGCTGCGCGTGAACAAAAATAAACCTTCTTTAGAGAAAACTTCAAACTACATCTGTGTGAAATTTCAACATTCCCGGTGCAATGCCTTGGTAGAAAACTAAATGTTGTGCGATACCTTTCGATCCGCCTTCGTAGTTAGTTTTGGGTAACGAGTGGGAATGAAAGTATCCGAAGTTGCCAGATTAGGTATGGCAGGCTAGCTTGAAATTCTGGGAATATGTGAGAGTATTTCTTAGAACTTTATAGAGAGGCTTTAGGATAGAAAGCAGAAAAGTTCAGTAATGTGGTAATGAAATGGCAACGTCGTATGAGAAGCTGGTTGTGAGAGTTTTAGTCATTGGCAAAAGGGGAGGTTATTAGGGTAATTTTAGAAAAGTTCAGTAATGTGGTAATGAAATGGCAACGTCGTATGAGAAGCTGGTTGTGGGAGTTTTAGTCATTGGCAAAAGGGAAGGTTATTAGGGTAATTTTGGTAGCTGAATACCATTTTTCTGGACATAATCTTGGACACTTCTGCTCGGATCGACGGTGTAAGAAGCTGTAGCGTCATTCTTGCCTTAAGTATAGAAGTAGTGGTATAGGATTCAAATACATTAACTCTGGATATTTATATATTAGTTTCCATTGGTCGGTAACTTCTCAGAGTGAATATAATTTGTTAAAACGTTTAAAACTCAGATCCCGGTATAATCTTTACTTTGATTACACACCCACGCATACCCTGACATAGGTCTGTGCTCGAGAGTGGGGCAGACGCATACGGCTACAACTTGGCATACGGCTACTGCACGGTTCCATGGACGGTCCACTTCTCTCCAAGGGGTGGTGAAGCTCCACACTTCTCTGAACTGCTCTTTTGACTCACAAAACTCCACTGACCTACTGATTGGTGAACTGCTTCACTGTGCCGACTCCTCAGCACGGAGCCACACTCATCTACTCAATTCAACTAACACTCGAACTACGCTCTAAACACTTAAAACTGCTGTACCATACCTCGCATTAACTCCTTTATCTATTGTTATGCCAAGACAAGAAGTTTTCGGGACTGGAGACTTCTCAAATTACAAATTAAAACGGTCTCAAATGATATCTGCACAGTATCAACACGGTTTGCACCAACTCCGTGACGTCTTCTTGGCGTCAGATAGTGGTCGGACACGAAGGCCGCACCTCATCTACCCTTCTAGCCAATAAACCACAAAGGCTGAGAAAATGTGAGAATATGAAGGCTTCGGCACCTCATTAAACAAGAGATATATAAGTAACAATAAACTGAAATTTCAGTGATATTTTTTGATTAAATATAAGCAGTAGAGTATATCTGAAGTAGGATTAAGGAAGAAGCTAAGATAAACTCCAACTCAAAGTGCAAAGTGTTGGGAGATTATCAGATGAAGTCGTAGGCTTTTGGAAATGAAGAAAACCTTTGTTACCTCAACTTATGTGCTCGACGGGAAAGCAGTTTTTCAAAGTTGAGGCAAATATTCAGAATATTCTTAATCAAATTAGGCTCTCCTTATATGACACATGATCTGACACACTATTATGTGAAAAACCGACACGGAGAAAGACAAACAACTTCACTATAATGATTATATTTCAAAGTCCAACGTACAGAAAAAATTATTTCCATGGCAGACTAAACAATGCAGATGGATTTACGTTAGAGAAATTCAAATGTAGTACAAAAAGATAACATTAGTATTTGGTGAACTAAACATCGAAAATTTGTGTAGCTCTACGTTTAATTTAAATGTGCAATTAGGTCATTCAGTTATTTGGATTTATATTGACAGCTGTTTATTTCAGTTCCCACGCCAGTAGCTTTGTTGCACCTGTTTGAACTAACACACCACAAAGTGCCCCTAGATATGCTTTCATTAGTGGGGCGCTTGCTCACCGACACCAACAAACCGATAGAAAACACAACTCACTTTGCTGCTTAGAGTTTCTTAATCTTGCATACAGATCCTCATTCATTTAAATAATTCTGCAACATGACCTAAAGAATAAGATTTTCTTCGACATAATATGGTACAAATACAAGAAAGTAAACTTTGACGTCAATATTCAACTGAATCCAGAAACCTTGGGCCTTGAATAGACGGTTGTATCAGTAACAATATATATCATCAACAAAGTTACGCGTTGCCTTCAGACCTTGTGTACCATAGTCCAAGAAATCATCAGCTGATACACAACTTATCAATTTATAACAACCAATACAAATATCTAAATCTTCAGCGATTAATATTTAAACGCTCCAACTTTTCTCACAACATTCTCTGATCATTGCAGTGGCCAGTATTCTAAACCCTTTCCAGTTATAGATTACTTCCTGCTTTGGTACTCCATAGTAATCCGAAAATGAACATTTGGTACATGTACTCTGCTCAACCAAACTCAGCAAGTGTACTCGGCTAATTCATTCATTAGCAGCACATCGCAATTGTTAATACGAAATCCAGTCTGACAGTGTAGGTATAGGTAAAGGTAAAACTTCGCAACGACATGAAGACCATTGGGTGCTTTAAGCTTGTACCATGACCTCTGGGAGGGAAGACGAGGGATATGAGCGAAAAGGCCCCAAAGGCGATCAGATCTGAATGACCACGGCACATTCATGGACGAGTTCCCATCGTTACGAACGCAACCAACTCTTACCGAGACTATCCACAAACCCCTAACTTTCGGCGACCTCCACCGCCCAGCTTCCAACCGCTGACTCCATCCCCTGGTGCTTTAACCCTGACCACGAAGAAATTAATGGTTGCTGGAAAAGAAAGACAGGAAATCCATAGTAGACTATTCCAGAATTTACCTACCGACTCGAGAAAACCACGAAAATCTCGTAAGTCAGAATGGGTGGTCTCCAAAGTTCGAATTCAAGATCCCTACCCCCTAGGCATCTGAAAGGTTAATGCTATGGCCCTTGTCCTTGGACACGATTGACGTGATATGGTCAAAACAATCTGTTCATAACATAAACTTCGGCTGCGAATATTCTGAAACGATTATATTTTTGCCTTTTATTTGGTTAGTATAAATTTATAGAACTGAGATATTCACATTGCAGGAACATTTCGTATGATTCTTTGGAAATATCCTTCCCATTGTACACGTAGGATCAATTTAGCCGATGCGTGCGAATGAAGGCTGTAGTCAATTGCCAGTGTCAGCTATATTTCATATTTAAATCCCCCGATCTTTTACTATGTGCACGAGGCAATTACGCGCAATGACCACGGCGGTGTGGGCTCTAAGCTCCTTGTATCTTTCAAGATGAAATTTATTACGCTAGGAATCTCCGTGAACGTAAAACAACTTCAGTCACTACTTTCCTCTTCACTCATTGTTGAGTAGATTAGAAATTTTAATTCATACATTAAAACTTTTGTATATACAAGCTGCTTCACTACAAATTCGTGACACTGTGTGGACACTACATACACCACAAATTTCTACAGTTAATTGCTAGGTTTTTGGAAAATGTACAGAAAATGCCCTATATTCTGAATTGGAGAGTTTCCGTAAAAACTTGTTCACATTAAATATAATTTTTCTGCCCTGAGAGTTAATCACCTCGTTTGTTGATCGAAAATCACTTGTCCCAGCGGCTAGGTACATGTTCACGCACTCGGATCAGAAACACTGGAGAAAATATATGTGTATAATAATAATTTAATGTAATACTAACCAGGGGCGGTTCGTCATAAGGGCGCGAAGGTGCGCGCCCTCTAAACCATCTTACGGAATTAAATGACCTAAGGCCTTACCACTGATAAGGACAGTTTATTTTTAAAATATGAGAAAGCTTCATAGGGTAGTAAAAGTGTTTTCATACCTACAGCACATGGCTGGGCGCGGTAGGTATAGTGCCCGCCTGCTGCATTTACACTTAACGGATGGCATGCAGCTCTGAAGTGGAGGGGAATGGGGGAAGGACTTGCATATGTGTTTATCCGGCGCGGTTCTGTCCGCGCCTAGCGCAGTCAATCCAGTAGTTTTACATTGTTAAAATGCACGGGTTTCTTATTTTAGAGTTCTTTGTGGATTTAGGAACATTAACAGAGTGTTACAGGTGTATTTATAAAATCCAGTGACTAAAGAATAATGGATAACTTTGTAAAACCACTGATGGAAGCGCAATTTTCAAGGTCGACTCTTGAAGAAAAAGTACAACTGAAATCTTTGGGTAGACCAACGCCCGAATTCTTGATAGAAGAAGTAGAAACTAAAAAAGAATGAAAACTAGGTGTTTAAGAGGCACCTTAATACTAACGTCATGTATGAGAAACGTGAATGGATCTGTTATCTACGAAATTCTCAGATCCTTTTTCTGCTATTCGGTGTTTCGTTTGCTCTTAAAAATTCCTATTGTTTTAAATGACTTGCAGATGGTTTTGGTATTCCGTTATGTATATGAAAAATCCATATATGAGAAATTTTGGGCTTTTCTGAATCCTGAAGAAAGAGATGCGGTATCTCGGACAAAGTGCAAAAGACATGAAATCAACCCGTTCTTGGAAATACCAAACAAAAGATCATTGTCCAAACCTTTGACAGAGCCAGTATTATGAGTGGAAGGACTGGTTGAATACATGCCAAAATAAGGGGAAAATATTCATATGCGTACCCTGTCCACTGCTATGCACACCAGTTGAATTTAATCATACTAAAGGCAACAAACACTGATTTCCAGGTACGCGTGTTCTTTTCAAATCTGTCGGGGATTCCAGCATTACTTTCCATTTCCTCTTTGCGATCTGATATTTTAGAGAAATTAGTTCAGGCAAGATTGCCCGTAGTTGCATTAGCAAGGTGGAATTACAATATTCGTACTGTCAATGTTGTGTACGAAAGCATAGAAAGGCTGAAAGATTGCTTCAAAATCATTGAAGAGAGCTGTACTAATACAACCACAATACATGAAGCCAGTAGCCACAAAAGAGCTCTTGAAGATCTAAATTTTATTTTTTGGTTAATAGTTTTCAACAAAATCCTACCTCATGTAAACATTTTGTACCAGCAACTTCAAAAGAATGGTAAAGATACTGTAACGTCACCGAGTGACATCCTTATATTTAAACAAGAAATGGAAAAGGAATCACTGAATACTGATGAACTACACAAAAACGTATGTGAAGAATTTCCGCAGGTTGGAGATACCAAGGAGGTGTCTGACGTCATCGCAATTACTGTTACAGATAGAATTTCTTATACCTAATGGGCATCTAGGAGGTGCATCTTTGCTGTGTAACGACTTATTTAAGGATTTTTGTGAACGTTTCCAGGAAGAAAATTTCACATGAGTGGCGCAATCCTATCCCAAGCTCTGTGCGAAAGGAAAACTGCGCACAGAGTTGGAGCTAATTTACAGACAAAATGGCTTGAACGTTCAAGGAGCATTGAAACTTGTTTAGTTCATATACGAAAATAACTTTTCGTCAGTGTTCAGTGAAGTCACAACTCTTTTGAAAATTGTCATAACAATGCCGATGACGACTGCGAAACCTGAGCGTTGCTTTTTCACTCTGAAAAGGATAAAACACTTTTAAGAAATACAATGACAAACAACAGACTCGATGCCTTAGCAATGCTGATAAGAAATAAGAAATTTTCAGAAACGTGCAGGATTTTGATGAAACAGTGGGAGAAAATGTCATTAAACTAAGGAACAGAAGACTTGATTTTGTATATAAACAGGCCAAAAGTGTAGGTAATTCATGATAAACTGAGTAAATGCAAAATACGAGTATTAATTTGTGTACATACACTAATGTGCGCGTGAATATGTGGGAGAAAAAAAAAAAGAAAACACTGGTGAGGTGGTAGCTTATGTGCTGAACATTACTTCTGGATTTGGTTGAGTTTGAATGATGTTCTAATACCATCCTTTTATATGTCGTATGCATATTAATATAGCAGCTTTGGACAAAAATTGCGTCAGGCTTCTTGTACTTATTTCTGAGGTGTGTATACAATATGAGAGTCACTGTTTTCGTGGGTTATAGGGGTGGAATTTGAAATAAAATGGTTCTTAAAATTTACAAGTGTAATAATTTATTATTGTTAATATTTAGCAAGCAAGTACTTCCGCGCCCCCCCCCCCCAAACATTTCGGCCACGAACCGCCACTGATATTAACACTATTTCATCGAGTTGACACACAACTTAGCGATGCCGTTCACTTTAACAAAATAGTACACCACTACTCTGAATACGAATTAAACATCAACTCAGTCTGTTTAAAACTGCGTGCAGTATGTGTAGTGTTTATTGATATTTGATATGAGGAATGGTGTTGTTTTTCAGGCGTATCTATGTTGAGTGAATTTATATTGAATAACCATAACCACGAGAAAGATGAAACGTGCATCCTTCGCGTTCTAAATCCTAGAGACAGGATCCTTTTACGATCATGATCAGAAATAAAATTCTTTCGTATTATAAGATCGGCATCTGTAATTTTCAAGTATTTACCTGAGCGTAATTAATGTGATAATGTTCTCAGTTCAGGCGCGCGATTTGCGTGGACCACATTCGGCAGCGCTGGTAGGAGGCGCAAGCTTAGGATTGGCTGGAGTCTGCAGTACGGCCCGCCTCCATATGCCTTTAACTTTTGCGAAGATTACAGTGTACAATGACAACGCATAACTAATGATGTCCGTCGGACTCAGAAATATTCCTCAGGTAAATATCGAACTGCCATAAAATTTCCAATAAATTACCGGACAGAATATCAGCAATTTGTGTGTGCCAGAAATTGTCGCAAAATATCCAAATACAACATGGGAAGGCATATGGAAAATCTTTCGAAACACCTACGTTCCACTTGATTGGAAGGTGTCCGTAAACTTCTTTGTGAATGAACTAATCCCCATGGAATTAAAGAAATGTAAACATAATTTAGCAACAGTCCCGTGGTGTAAACGTTGTAGAAAAGTGGACTCGCAGATACACAGTGTTACCACCTGTAAAAATGTATCTGAGATCTGGAAATGGACTAAACATAAAATCGGCATGCTAGTTGGAAGCAGGACGGAATATACGACAGGGTCAGTAATTCTAGCCTGGAATATTAAGAAAGGCAACACTGCACGGACTCAAATGCCGTTGATAATGGCTTTCTACAATTATTGCCTGAGTGCAGATTATCCTAATTTATTTGCATTCAAAAAGTGGCTCAGAGCAAAGCAATACAAAATGCGTAGATATCATGAGGTGTGGACGGAGTTAAATGATCAACTGGATCTCACTTGCTAACTTTTGCGCGGGTGTGCACGTCGTTTCTTTCTAAAATGTTGCAACAAAATGTAACTTAACCATGAATAAATAAAGTAAAACCAGACCTCCCTCTCTCCCTCTCTACCTTTCCCCTTTGTGATCCTGATTGTAAAATACATGTGAGAAACAAGGTTAAGCTACTTCTAAGAAGAAGAAGAAGAAGAAGAAGAAGAAGAAGAAGAAGAAGAAGAAGAAGAAGAAGAAGAAGAAGAAGAAGAAGAAGAAGAAGAAGAAGAAGAAGAAGAAGAAGAAGAAGAAGAAGAAGAAGAAGAAGAAGAAGAAGAAGAAGAAGAAGAAGAAGAAGAAGAAGAAGAAGAAGAAGAAGAAGAAGAAGAAGAAGAAGAAGAAGAAGAAGAAGAAGAAGAAGAAGAAGAAGAAGAAGAAGAAGAAGAAGAAGAAGAAGAAGAAGAAGAAGAAGAAGAAGAAGAAGAAGAAGAAGAAGAAGAAGAAGAAGAAGAAGAAGAAGAAGAAGAAGAAGAAGAAGAAGAAGAAGAAGAAGAAGAAGAAGAAGAAGAAGAAGAAGAAGAAGAAGAAGAAGAAGAAGAAGAAGAAGAAGAAGAAGAAGAAGAAGAAGAAGAAGAAGAAGAAGAAGAAGAAGAAGAAGAAGAAGAAGAAGAAGAAGAAGAAGAAGAAGAAGAAGAAGAAGAAGAAGAAGAAGAAGAAGAAGAAGAAGAAGAAGAAGAAGAAGAAGAAGAAGAAGAAGAAGAAGAAGAAAATAAGGAACTCTGGTAGTTACCTATGTGCTTCCACATGCGGGAACTAGCATTCGTGACTTCACATCTACAGAACCATTTATTTTTGTGTAAATGTCCACTTAGTTCTTATGTGCATCACGTTTTTGTTATATATTTACGTGCAGATCAGGAGCAGGTCTTCGTGTATGTAAATTTTACCATGTCTACTAACAATGATTTATAAAATAGGATTACTTAATAAAACACTTAGTTTATTAGTGTTAGTTGAATAAATAATATCACATCACAGTACCCGTACACTCAAGGGTCTTCAGTATTGCCTGCAGAGACAAACTTTTCTTTTAATCGTCTGCTTTAAAATTGGGTAACATCAGAAAGCAAAGTTTAATTAGATTTTAAGAATGAACAAGAAGAATTGCCGGATTTCTCCTATCCCTTCGCCGCACCACTCCTTCCTAAAGTCATGAATCATTGTGGGGAAAGATGTAATTTCGAATCAGATCACATATGGCACGAATCCGTAGAATATTAATATAATAGTGTTCAAACTGAGACGTATAACTTCCTTCAGCTTCTGCAGTTTTCTGTTGGTAGGCAAGATGTCACTACGTCTTCAATACCAGTAAGCAAGTATTAGGAGTATGCAAATATTTAAAATGATATTTGTGCCCCTTTTTAAGGCAGTACCATGGCACGGAAACACCACCCACAGACGCCAGTGGTTGCGATGCCATACTGCGTTACATCTCGTGGAGATATCTCGTAGGTCATATCCGGCGGCGACTGTTTTAGCCTACGTCACAATATATTATAACCTGCTAAAATGTGTGCAAACTAGTGATGCACAGGTAACAACTGTTAAAATTTAACATTCCATTGGGAGGCTGTTGTGGAGTGCCAGTATCATTCATTTCCATAGCCCTTTGTAATAAAAAATCCATGTTTTCAAAACAGACATTTGTTTCAACTGTGACAGTTTCAAAACGTTATTAATTTTATATTTGTTATTTTAAATTTATTTTAAAAATCTAAAAAGAAATCATCATAAATAGTTGAAAGCGATATTATGTGAATGAGATTATGTAACGAGTGGAACGAAAACGTGCAACAGAGTGAGTTATGAAGAGAAGAAATAATGAAATAATGAAGAGGAGAAATCAATAATGTTAAGTTGTTTAAACTTTATTATTAGAAGTTTAAAAATATTTAAAGTTACAATTGAGTATTGGTTCATTTAAATTAAGTTTTAAATAGAAATATTATAAAAATTACCAAATACGGTATGATTGTATTGGTCGTTAAGCATGAGGTCGACAATAAGAAAATGTTTAATTGTCATAGCAACGATAAAAGTCAGTAAACTTTGTTTAGGAAGTGTCCTTACAGCTCTTTAAAAGTTTTCTATGTTGAGATGTGTTAGAAGGTAAAAAAAAGTTTCCTTAATGTCGGGACACTAGATGTGCAAGAGTGTTCTTGCCATCTTCAAAGGTTTTTGTATTGATATGTGATAAAAGGTGGAAATTAAAATTTACTTAGTATCGAGAAGGGATAGAAAATGGACATGCAGACGCGATATGTTAGGACGTGTTATTACACACTAATAAAACTTTTCCGATTATGAGTTCTTCAAAGGAGTATCTGTCTGTTTTAATGTTAAAGTGTTAACATTATATTTTTTATATTTACTTGGTTAGTATAAAGCAAGGAAAATAAATTATAATTATTTGTTAAGTTACACCAAGTTTCTCTATCTCGATTCGAGACCTGGCCTGAGAGGTAAGTATAACTTTATCCCGAACCCAAACTAGTTCTCATCGCAACCGGGAAGAATATCAACATTAAATTTCGTTACGCAGCAATGTTTACTGATTTAATGTACATTTATCGAGTACTTTATACACACTCAAATTTAACAGAATGAAAAAATTGTGAAACTATACAGTTATAAAATAGTCCTACTCTCAGTGATAGCAAATAAAATGGGGTGTACTGTAAAAACATATGTTTTCGCACGGACTGTCCATACCGTCCATGCCTTGGTATACTGGATACTGGGTAACATCGGGTCATATTTCTATTATTTTGATATAAGTAAATCTGGGATACATTTTCGAAACATTTAAATATTTAAGATTTACGTTGTTAAAAGCTTTACGTTTAACTTAATGCTAGAACAATGGGACAAGAAGTATTCATGTGACTTAGAGAATTAACGAGTTATGAATGAAGCTGGTTTATTCGACACACTAAATCACATTTACATAGAATCCTGATTTGTTGACTCGCTCTGGCCACTTCATTTACTTACACCATGATCAATACTTGTGAATCCGGTAAAAAAAAAATATATATGTAGTTCTTAAGAAGAGAGGTGACACAATGATTGGAAATAGTTATTCTTTCCTTCCACCTCTTAGTGCTGCTTCGCAAGCCAAGCTCTGGCCACCACTGCACCTTATAAGAACAGTACGATTCGTTTCCATAAATGTTTTATTTTAACAATGTACAGGTGGTATTGATATAAATATGAATGAACCATGGAACTATTTTGAATTACATACTGCCAATAAAAAGCACGTAGAAAAACAGTTACACAGTTAAAAATTTACACAACAAATTTAAACAAACATATATGCTCCATTGATGAACGATTCAAGTTTACAGAAACCTTTATTGAAAAAGCAATTAACGAGTTTCCAGTCACTGTCAGAAATGACGCCGCGACATCCAAAAATGATGAACAAAAAACAAAATTAGTTACATGCGTTTGCACACAGAAAACTGCTAATGTGAACACAACCCAGTGAACAAAGCATAACCTTTTATAAAGTGAATATCGAATATCGGTGCTCAAAAAATCGTATCAGTATCTAGGACTAAGGAATCCCATGCCATTTCTAGATTTAAATAATTCATACGGAGAGCTTCTAGAGCTTTAGCAAATTTTACTTACAACTTTATTGTAAGTTGAGGACTTTGTGCAGCAAGGGAAAACCATGAGATCTTTCCGGAGCAGCACATCCTAAAGATTCGAACTTGAGCCGTCCAGAATACGAGCCAGGCTCCTTAACCTATACATCTCGCATGTGGGTGAAAATACGATGAAAACCAAGAAGTTTTATTATAAAACTATGACATTGGGTATAAGCTCATGTAATCTAACACATCGCAGTTAACGTCAAATATAGTGCTTGTCCATACCCATTACGACTCCACATGATTCCTATCTTATAAATAATAAATGGGTGTTTGACTAGAAATAAATTCAAATTGATGTACTGTGTGGAAATCAAATCACAACAATCTGGATATTGTAAGACAGCTTTTGATACTAATGAATCCATGAAGGGAAAGAGAATTGCACAAAATACTTTACAGATATCATACGGCTGTTTCCGCAACAACGAAGGTACAAAAATGGCTAAAGTTAAAAAAAAAAAAAAAATTGAAATATAGTGTTCTTTCACACTGGCCGTGTGTAGGCTAAATTGTGGAAACGTAGAGTCAGACTGAAAAATTCGATGCCATAGCCGGGATTTGAACCACGGATCTTCTAGTTTCCGTCCAGCCGCTCTACCATTGAGCTACTATGGCCAACGTGCCGATATGACATTAAATTCTCCAACTGACTCGTTGGACACAGTGTGAAAGAACAATTAATTTCCATTAATTGACCTAATAGTGTTAACTATAAAGCCCGGGCCTTAAAGTACTTACATATAGTAAGTCACCATTAAGTTAGTTGTCTCATGTGTTTATGAGAACTCATAAGTGGTTTACCAGGAAAATACGAGTCAGTTGGAGAATTTAATTGAAATATATTATTTATTTAAATTATTTGCCACTTTTCTTGTGAGTTTTTATGTTCTAAAGGCTTATCAGTTATACAACGATACACAAATTTCATTCAGAAGGAAGAGAACTTCAAAAGTTATTCGCATTTCAGAAATTCAAATTCTTTCATTAACGACGACAAGAGCTAAACTTATATAGATAGAGTCAGCATGAAACATTTAATGCCATGGCCGGGATTTAAACCACGGATGTCATGACGGTAAGCCGACCATGGTAGCCCAATGTGCAAGAGCGATCGGACAGAAAGCAGGAGATTGGTGGCCCGAATCCCGACCATGGCATTGGCCCCCTCGTGTTGACTCCATCTATCCAAAACCCCAGCCCACATACGGCTGGTGTGAAGAAATTATTAATTTTCAACAATTAACTAAAAAAACCTAAACTTATATTTTGATAAACATCGTCAAAGTCATTTAAAAAAAGTAAAATAAGATAAATTTTCTACGCAAAGGGTAGTCTGCGAAGGCTGGGTTTTCTTTAAAATTTTCGCCTGTCTTTCTTTAAATGCCTTACTCAAGAAGTAAAACTGCGACTTCGTTTTTAGAACTAAACAGTCACATTTTTTATTTCAAAATGTACATCTTGGAGTTCTATTTGATCTCAAACGGATATTTCTAGCGAAATCTGAATGTGATTTGGGTGGAAGACGATGCTTCTTCTACCTATTGTTACTGGGAGTAAAATTGTAGGTTCGTGTTCCTCATATTTTCTACTACTTTAATGAAAAAAAAACGTATACACATAAGTTTATTCACCAGAAAATAATTATAATTATTAATTTTAATAATAATTAATATAGCCACTTCTGACGACGAGAGGAGCTTGTCTGAGTTACACCACAAGTAATAAATCCCCTAAGCATATATGGCATGACTAAGCAGAACTGCTTTGATAAAAGTATAATCCTCTTATTGCTCTGCCTCCAAGTTTTCATATATTGCAACTACCTGTTGAAACTACCAGAAGTGACGAACCAAAAACGATCGATGACGTTTGGAGCTGAAAATGACTAAATCTGTTCATTAGTTTAACCACCCTTATGACTTTATAGAGATTCTGCCGAGTCATTTATATACAGGGGTATATTTCTGAGAAACAAGAGAGTAGAAATGTAATAAAGAATTACAATAATGTAAAGTACAAATGCTAAACAGATTATATTTTATATGCTTGGGGATGAACATCAGATATCTGAAACATAATTACAAAAGATATCAAATTGAAGTTAATTGGTTCAAATATTTGATGCTCTTTTTAAAATCTTAGTCAGTTTACAGCAGTTAGAACTATTACGGTACGAAGCTTGAGGTTTAGTAAAGAGGTAATGATAGCGTATACAAACAGTGGATGTAACATTCCTCAGAAAAGTTCCTGGCTAACATAGAGCAAATCACAAAGTGAATGAAAGCCCGCCTCGGTAGCGTGGTGGTAGAGTGTCTGCCTCACGTTCAAGAGGTCCCGAGTTCGAATCTCGGCCAGGGTGAGTTAACTGGATAAGGTTTTTTCCGGGGTTTTCCCTTATCCTGAAAGACGAATATCGCGTAACTATAAGCTCTATTGACCTTGGGCTCATTGGAGCATCATTTCGCACATTCGATATGACTTAACGTTGGAGGACGTAAAATTATATATACATAAGGAATGAAGCCAGAAAACGGCCAAAATATTTATTGTAACCCAGAGTTTAATAGAAAACCAATATATCTGGAAGCAACAGGCAGAGAATCACAGCAGAAAGACTACCTAAAATGATAACATAAAAACAGTTGAAGATGAATGGTCGAATGCAATATGGCAAGAACTAGAATTCCTTGAGGTGTCAATGAGCAAGCTGGAGATGACGACGTTAGTTGCAAATCATTTTCTATTCCCTAAAGGACTGTGCCGCTAAATGGCAACGTTTAGGAATATGAAATAAGGATAAGTACAAATAAGTCAAGGGCTATCATTATAAGAGGAGAAGTAAAGAAAATACAATAATGAATTCGAGAAGAGGCAGCGAATGAGGCGCTACTTGGGATCCATCACATGTAGTAATACGGGTTGTTCTAGGTTGAACATAGATAAGGAATGCCTCAAATAGAAAAATCTTATATGCTAGCATCTCCTCTCAATTGTATAAATTAATTTTACAAACGCTTATACCGCTATCTAGTGTTACACATTTCTACAAATAGTTTTTTTATAATTATATTATCTTGTATGGTAGATTATGGTAGAAGGCTTAACGATAGTCAAGTATTTTAAGAGATGTTAAGTATTTATGTGATGGCTTTGAAATTCCGTATTTTTTGTAATGGGTGAAATGATGTTCAGGGTCCATTGAGCTTAGAATTACTCCACATTCATCTTTCAGCACAAGGGGAAAAAACCCGAAAACTTATACAGTTTTACATATACCTATGCTACAAAAGTGGACTTCCATTCTCTTTACATGGGTAGGAAAGAAAAATAACGAATTACGACATCCGATTTCAGAAAAGGTTGTTATCATTTAAAAATGTAAAAGGGAAACAAGAAATACCTCGAAAACGACTAATTACATCAAACATATGATAAATTAAGAAAACGAGAAAGACACAAAGAGAGAAATATAGATAGAAAGAAAGAAATGAAGGAAGAAAGAAAGAAAGAAAGAAAGAAAAAGAAAGAAAGAAAGAAAGAAAGAAAGAAAGAAAGAAAGAAAGAAAGAAAGAAGGAAAGAATGAAGTTAATGAAATATATAGGTACGATATGAGTAAGTACATCCTGGTAATACAGTTATCCGAATAGTACAAACTGTGGGGCTGTTATCTAATGTACGCGTGGCCAGCGTTATATTCGTCTTGGATCACAGAAATTTTTATAAAGCTAAGAAGGTTTCTTCACCTTCTCAGTGCATGCTTCGATTATTTAATAACCAATTGATTCCTGTAATCAATTTTTCAGCATTACAAATGATTAAATTTGTGCACTGGATAGTCAATAGATCACCCTAAAACAATATGGTAAATATATTTGTAACGTTATTTTTCAGTTCTTTTTACCTGTGTGTCTTCCCTTAGTTCTGTCTTTTTATACAGACATATATTAAGACCCGTAAAATGTATTTTGAATATTTTAATACTGTTAAGCATAATATAGCCGCCAATCTGTTACCAATTTAACCCAACTTAGTATTTTTGCTTTAATTTTTAATGTTTTGGAAGCTCTGCTCGTTACGTACATAAGTTTCTCTAAAACCTTTAAAATTATTAGAAATTTTTGAAAAGAAAACTACGTTTAATTTTGCTTTAATTTAAAAAAAGTTAAAATTATGTAAAACTTCTTTTTCTAACCTTTTTTACCACGTGTATGCAGTTTTAATAAATTGTGTAATGGATACTGAAAATGTACCAAGGAGTTAACTGAACAGACTAAGTATACCCACCGCTATTTTGAATTTTATTTTAATATCAGTAAGAGTACGTTCTTCAGTTAAATTCTGTACTGTTTTGTTGTAATTTACGCCCTCCAACGTTAAGTCATGTCGGACGATGAATGAAATTGGTGAAATGATGCCAAAATGAGTCCGGGGTCCATGGAGCTTTAGAACCACGTGACATTCGTCTTTAAGGATAAAGGAAAACCCCGGAAAAACCTTATTCGAGTAACTCACCCTGACCGAGATTCGAACTCGAGACCTCTTGAAACTGAGACAGACACGCTGCCATCTACGCTACCGAGGCGGGCTAAATTCTGTACGTCTGCACTACTGTAAGAAACTTTATCATTCGGGTATTGTTTAAGCATTTTAAGGAACCATATTGCTGAATTTCAACAACTCCCATTTGCTAAATTGGATGGTTTCTTTTTAATACAAATTTGTATTTTTAATACAAATAAACATATTAACTACCAATTATGCAAAAATACTTATAAATACACAATATAAGCCTGCACAACGGGAGCAAGATATAAAAGAAAACCCTAATTAATTTAACCGGTCGCTTGTTAGAATACATAAATCTTGAGAACAAGAGCCGTAACTAATATAATTATTAATGCGTTACAATTTAGTACATTGCCTTACACTTGATTCCAGCTTATCTTCAATGGGGCATATAGAAATAATATTATAATAATTGTTTATATATATTAATTCCCTATTTCTTTATTCTTGTTTTCCTAATAATGTGCCAAAATTGAGGCATTTATTAATATTATAAGCATTTTAAAATCTATAAAATCATTTTAAAGAGGATGAAAAAGCTTGTAATGTTAAACGAGCCTGTAGTGTGCCTATCGATCTCTTACAAGCGCATTAAATTTAAACTTGGTGGATAATTTAAACCTTTTAGGAGAATGTGTATAAAGTTGGCGTAATTATATATTAGCTCAAAGAAATTTAAAATATTCATCAAAATTTTAATATAAAACTCAACGTTATACGTATAGTAATGTGTATACCAATCGTAAAATTTCAAAAGGTTTTACATACAAGCTATCAATGTTCACAAGAGTAAATCTTCTAAGTCTATTTTGCAAACGCCAAGCGATATATTTGATATCCGGGTTATTCAAAGAATTTGCGTACAGTTTTTGTGTAGCATGCATACAGCATTTCCAGATCATGAATCCAAGAAAAATTATTATCAAAATGATTACAATTACATGAAAATCACTATATATTATACAAATCACATAAAACTTTATTGCATGCATTTTGTTTATCTCGACAGATTAAAATTTTCAATTTTGTACCTCTTTACATGCAATATGCAAAATAAAACTTAGCTACATAAATAAGCAGCTGAAAACATGAAAAAGAAAGGCAACTCTCATATTTCTAAAATGTTAAATAAAGAGTGAATAAAAGTGAATCAGCTTAGAAAGATCCGAAATGTATAGCAGATCACTCTTTGGAAACGGCAATGTTTCAAAGAAATAATTTTGTGTTTTAATCAGATTTACAGCTTTTCCACAATCTTCTCTCTATCTCACTCTCACACATGAGAGTGAGGTAGAGATAACTTATAGAAGTTGTTTAAATCTTAGTAAAATTTAAGCTGCCATGTATATTGAAAATTCAATATACACAAACTCGTCACGTTAATATATCAAAACACGTATTTTAATTAGAATCTTAATAGACCTAAAGAATAATTAGGGAACGATTTTTGATGTACAGCTTTCTGGAGAGGGAGAGGTTATTTGAAAATATTTGACTTTCCTCCTCAACGGATTTTGGGCTTAAATACAAATAGATTCAGGTTCGTTCTTCTCTGCCTTTAATTATGCTGTTCACACACACATACTCACACACACACACACACACACACACACACACACACACACACACACACACACACACACACACACACACACACACACATACGTACACATGTCCATACACACATCGAATATTTTCGGTGACTCATGCACTGATTTCTTAAATAATATTGGAACTTTTAAACCGAATGCAGTATTTTCTCTTACTTAAGCAGTATTAAAAGTAAAACTTCCGAATAATTTCTAAACGGTTTCAGGATAAAAAATTGAATAATACGTTTCTGTTGGATACATTTAATAAAATAACAATAATAATAAAATTAAAACAGGAAAACAATATAAACAGACAAATTTACACATGAAATATTCTTGTATCGGTTAAGCACTTACAACATGCAAAGATCACGTGTATATTTTACCTTTGAATGAGAAGATACAGACGACTGCTGTTGTGCTCTGCTTGTCAGATGTGTATGATGGAATTTAATGTATCTGAAAGATTTTGCTTTCCGACGTGAGTTTATATAGCAAGCTCAGTGTTTCAAAATTGCATTTACCGCGCATCTTATTTTTTAGCGTCCCCTCCACTCTTCCGCCACTGCCACCCCGTCATGCGGGGTTGTATGGGTGGGCGAACTGGCCGTATTGAGTACGCTCATGGAGCATGATCATTATGGCATCAGATCTTTGGGCAAACCAACAGGAAACGTGCTCTAAGTAAATGGAAAATAAAAAGCAACCTGTAGGGCTCGATAAAGTTAGAATTCCTTAAACTATGAAAGCAAATGTTCTAAGCCATTCAAGCACGTGAACAAATTCCATAAATCTTGTTTTATTAATGACATCCCATTAATATTCATGGATTACTACGCCTTATTTTAATATCATAGATAGCTTGAAATTATTTTTTTTTTCACATGATACCTCTATTCTTGTACAAACTATTCTTACAAACCCTTCTCTATCAATATACTGCATGTGAATCGAAGTAAACCTTCGCAGAAATGATCTATTGTAGATGTTCTTGCAGCACAAGGGGAACGTTGAATACAATAGTGCTAAGCAAACGACGCTTCATTTGCCCGGTTGACAGCCTCGCCGGTGTGCCGGAATTTCGTCCCGCAGGAACTATTCCACATGCCAGTAAATCTGACATGGGGCGGTCACTTCTAAGCACAGATAAAAACCATCGATCTGGCCAGGTTTTGAACCTTTGACCTTGGGAGCTTTAAGACCTTGTCACTATATGATGCCGTTGATATTCCATTATTTTGCATGTGCAGGACATAAAAAGTTTGTGATGTGCTTCATCAATTTTACTTATACTATTTTATACAAAATATTCTGTTTCATGTTAATCGAGAAAAACAACTGCAGAAATTAACTTCATTACTTCTCTTGTAGGTGCAACAGAAATATTTTAAACGGTAGTCAAATATTTTAATATGGCAGCTCTCTGTGCAATAGTTTTGACATTTCTTTCTCTTTGTAGTTCGAGAGAGAGAAAAAATGAATGATATCCCAATTGAGAAAATTAAGGTATTGTAAAAATAAAAAATAACAAACAATAGCTCAGAAATGGTTTCGCCTGAATAAAATCTATTGAAACACAAACTGTGTTTTTAACTAGATCCATTTTATGGGAAGACAGACTTTATCCATATCTTACGGTTTAACAGTTATGTAAAAGTTATCCAGGATGAACAGGACTTGTGAGGATATTCCCAGAAAATTGAAGCTATAGATACTTCCTTTAGCCACGCAAATATTTTAAACATGTGATATTTTAATTAAAATCGTTTTAGAAAATTAAATAAAGATAGTCTGGCATGGGGGACCGAGTGGAATGCCTCAGCTGGTTTCGTCTGTGGCCTGCTCTGGGAGTTTCGGGTTTAATTCCCGCGGCCGAACTACCTGAAGCATGTTTTTCAGAGTTTTCCCGGGTCGCTAGGCGAATGCTGCATAGGATAATTATATCTCCCAAATTTCCTGTCCCTCCAGGTCACCTCCATCATCATTTCATATCACCTCTCATCTGGTGGTCTGTTTCAGGCTAGAAGCGTCAGCAGGGGTCCCGGCGCTGCATGGCAGTACGACATACTCCTGGTAAACACTTCCTCCTTCGGTAGGACAGTTTTCGGTCTCCGGGAAGACATTGTGGGTTGTTTCAGGACCACAGCAGATGAGATACCGTTTGTCCAGGCCAGCCAGGAGGTTTCCAAATCGTGAACTGTAGGGAGCCTGCCCTCTATACTGCCATGACTCTTTGGATCGGTCGCCCTCTGCCTCCTCTCACGTCATCTTTCCTTCCGGCATAGGTACAATAGACCAAAACTGGTCGCAGTACCGAACCTCCTGCCCATCCTATCCTATGGATGATTGGGATGATACTTGCGTAACTCGTAAGCCGTTAATGAACACAAAATCTTACTACACACAACAAATTGCCATTCTCGTTAAAGCACACATTATATATATATATATATATATATATATATATATATATATATATATATATATATATATATTCCTTGTTTTATTGAGTTTGAATTTTTCAATACTTGTCCCTTTCTGAAATCTGGAAGCGTTGGACGCTTTTTATGCCCTGCCCAGGCAAAGAGAATGGCATGTCAAAACCTTTATATAGCGAGCAGCTCTTAAAGTATTTGCCTATCGCTTAAGGCTGTTTTATTCTGCTGTTCCTACTGTGTCTATGGGGACATGAGTAACAAAATAGATTCTACAAATTTTATTTATTATCGTGGTAAACTTAGAGAAATGAGGGCTTCTAACAACATTTTGTATAAGACTGAATAGAACGATCGCGTGAATACACATTTTTTCTAAACTTCCTCTTCATATTTATAGTAGCCAGAGATGTTATACTCCATTCAAAAATTTCATACCGAAATTTTACTGGAAATTTGTGTTTTCAGGTCTCCTGGATAAAAAAATATCTGATTTTAGAAAAAGTCTGCGCTCATGTTTGTCTGGATATATGCATCTCTATTATTTAAAAAACAAGAATCAGTTATACACCAAGCTGTATTTAAGCCCACCTCAGTAGCGTAGATGGTAGCGTGTCTGCCTCGAGTTCAAGAGGTCCCGAGTTCGAATCTCGGTTAGAGTGAGTTACCTGAATAATGTTTTTCCAGGGTTTTTCCCGATGAATGTCGGATAACTCTAAGCTCTATGGATCCTGGGCTCATTTGAGCATCATTTTACCCATTTCATTCATTCATCGTCCGATATGAGTTAACGTTGGAAGACGTAAAAAAAACAGGGTTTTCCCTTATCGTTTAAGACGAATGTCGGGTAGCTGTAAGCTCCATGGACCCTGGACTCATTTGAGAATCATTTCACGTATTTCATTCACCGTTCGATATGGCTTAACGTTGGAGGACGTAAAATTACAGAAAAGGCTGTATTTAATTAAGTTCAGCACTTTACAAAGAACAGGAAGACATGACACGAAGATTTTAAGTAAAATCCCCTATCTCGCAGTACCATTTACATGGAACATTTTTCAGAAACATTAATTTTGACAAAAATGACTAACGATTTCAATTAAAATGCCATATAAATATAAATATCCCGTTTTATTGATTTGAATGTTCAAATATCTCAAATTTGAAGCCGTTATTCGGTTTTTAATTTATTTAACACTTGAGGTAAGCGCGGGTGAATCGGATCAATATTTTGAAAATACTTCACAAAAGCCCTATTTGTCACGTAATATGAAAGATTTTAACTTATATTGAAGACTTGACATTACATATGTTAAATGTTAAATTTTTTGATGAGGAGTTTTCTGTAAACCTAGTCACCCGTAATTGAATCGTTTATTTCAGAAACCACCTAAGTGCGCATTTTTCAACTTTCGGAAAAAAAACTGTTTTGCAGCTTAAGTATAGGTCTAGTCTTCTTCAAATTTTTTTACCAAATGAAAAGCATGCTATCGAAATAATCTATATTTTAAAGTTTTCTTTTTCCTTTATGCTTTTGAGTCATAAATGTTTGAAAAAAAATTGCACTTAGGTGGTTTCTGCAATAAATGGGTGTATCCAAAGTGATTTTTTAAAAATTATTATTGAAATCAAGTCAAACCATTATTTTTTACCTGTTTTGGTATAAAAGGTAAGTAACAGACACACTTAAGTATAAAAAAGTGTGTTTTTATTAGGCCTAAATAAAAAATACAAGTAGACTACACGCTACAGTATGTCTATATACAAAGATCTGGCCTTATTCACTTATTCAGCTTCTGGCAAGTCTTCTGGCGACTCCTTGTCAGTTGTTGGCCATTGGATGATATTGTAATGGAAGGGTTTATATCCAACAGTGTATTCCATCAACTTTTTTATGTCGTCTATCTTTAGTTTTTGTTGATTGTGATCTAAAACCAAAAATCTCACTGTGTAAAATCCGATAAATTTTAAAATTTGTTATAGCCTACAAAAATGTTTAGCTAAAAGTAAAATATAAACCTTTAAAATAACCTTGGTAAAATAAAAGTAAGCATACCTTCCCCAAAGGATAAGCTTTCTCTGTTGGTAGTTCCGGAGGGCTGGCAGTAAAGGTAGATGTTGCTATTCCTCCAATGAATTCGCTTGCTACCACTTTTCCCGAAGTATCTTTGTTGTAGAGAAACTGCTTGTACTTGGACACTTTGAATGGCTGCTTATTTTCTTTGGGTACTTTCCTGCCTGTTGTTGGCATTTTCTTATATGATTTGGGCCACCACATTTTCAAACTGAGAACATCGTCTGATGTAAGGTGATATATAGTAAATCGACCAGACTTACTAGCTTTTAGCATGAGCTCTGCATATTCATCAGGAGTATAAATCCTGTCCATCTTTCTCAAGAGACGCTTTATGCTACCAAAATCTCTGTCACATGGGGAAAATGAGTGGCCACGTACAGGGTAGTTGTGAGTTATTGCCACAGCGAGTCACAAAACACATGATGTCATCAAGGCTGCCAACCGTCACGAGTGAAATTTACCGCAGAAAGAACCCAAGCGACGGCGCTTCGGTTTTTTTCTGAAGGAAACAGATTACTTTCAAGGCTGAAAATAGCACTGCTGATGTGAAACATAGGTTATTTCTGCACTAAAACATGTATTTACCTTTAAATTGCACAGTGCCACCAACAACACATTTTTTTTTTATATTTTATCTCTTAGGTGGTTTCTGAAATAAACGATTAAGAGGATGAATAGGATTGGCATAGTGGACGAATTGGAATGGAAAAGAAAACTGGCGTAACATAAAATTTCAGTACATGTAATCATGACAACAATATAACTCATTTCTACACTTGTATATTCACATCTTTATACATGTCATATGGGCTCATTTGAGCATCATATCACCGATTTCATTAATAGACCGATATGACCTGACGTTGGAGGATGTAAACAAAAAAAGAAATGAATTCCCCGCCTTGCCTTAATCACCTTCGCCCTGTGTTGTAGCGGTATTTATTTTTGCCTTTATCCAGCACTGATTAAGGAACCATCCTAACAACAAGGAGGATTTAAGATGTAAACAAGTCTATATATCTTTGTTGTACAATTTTATAGAGAAACTTCAATGCACTTTCATTATAAATCTATGTAAACGAAGCTAAAGAAACAAAATGCCAGTAATAGAACAATTATATACTTCCTTTCTCAAGGAGTCACAGTAGTGCAGAAGGCAGCGTCCTACTACAGTTCAGCCGCTCTTTCTCGACTCTGACATTTCTCGAGAGGGGGAAGCAGGCTGTTGCCAAGTCTTTAACGGGAATTTCAAGCAGAGGAGCAAAGCGTATTTTAAATATTTCACGTATTTGCATATTTCACGAACCAGTAACCATATTATTACAATAGCGATAATAATAGGACTTACGAACATCAAAAATCGGAATTCACGCACGCAAAAGAAAGTTCACCAGCGCAAGCAGCTAAAACCACGTGGCTCAAACAAATTTAAGCTGGCAACACGATGTTGGGTTCGGAAGTAACGCCCAGCTGCGACAATGCTGATTGGCGCTAGAGGACAGCTTTAATTTCCTGACCACAACACCGGATGTAGAGACTCCCAGTACTACCAACAGAAGTAGTTAGTGTGCCTGAAAGGTGTGAACGAAATATTCGAATAGAGTGGTGTTGTAATACATATCTTGCATGATAATGAAATTACAAGACGGATTTCAGTCTTTTTAAGCTAATATAGTACTATATTTTCATTCTAAAGATAACTTTGAGGATATGTTTTCAATTGCTCATTACTGTATGTTGATAGTACTAAGTTTCCCCCTCCACTTCTTGCAGTCGCAAAACGTCAGAGCCGGAGATACAACGGCCGTATTGTAGTGCTTAATGGATCATGCAGTATCATGTTGCTCATAAACACAGGGTTACATACATGGACACACATCGGACACAAACACATACACATATCACGGCCAATTATTGAACATGCTTATTGTATTATGGGGACCTCTAAATAGTCACATAGCGGTACCACAGATTTTGGGTAGAATATGACATCTTCCCTACCTACTACCTAAATAGTAGAGAAATTTAAAAATTTCGTTTATTGCTCTCACATGACTTTCTCTACTCTTATACAACTATTCTTAGCAAATGTTTATTCCTCAGTTAATCAAGAGAAGCATTTCCGAAATTAATTTATTACTAATATACCTGTAGGTATAAATGAAATTGTACAATAAATTATACAAAAGATATTTTAGGAAATATATACATTAGGAAATTGTACAATAGATCTTAAGCGATAGTCAGACATTTTGAGGGCCGGTCTTTACATGATTTCTCACCGAGCGGGATGGCTCAAGCGGTTTCGTTTGTGGCCCACATTCGCGAGGTCCGGTTTCGATTCCGATAGCCGATCTACCTGACCCATAGCTCTTTTTTCGGTGGTTTTCCCGGTCGCCAAGTGAATGCTGGGTAGGTTAATTACATCACCCGAATTTCCTATCCCTCCATTTCATATGCATTATAATTTCATATCATATCATCTGGTGGTATCTCTCAGAGTAGAAATGTCGGCGGGAATTTCGGCGGTGCATGGAAGTATAATATGTTCTGAGTGAACCACTTCCTGCTTCAGTAGGTCGGTTGCCGGTCTCTGAACTAGCTGCTGGGATCGCTTCCGAAACACAGTAGAGGAGAATGTTCGTTGTCCTGGACTACCTGAGTAAAATGTAGGGGCCCTGCCCTGTGCACTGTCATGGCTCCTTGGGACAGCCACCCTCTCTCTCCTCATCCTTCCTCCTGGGAATGCCCCAATGATTATTGGGAACATAAATACAATAGATCAAGACTGGCCGCAGTGCCCAATCCCCTCCGTAGTAATCCTAATTTTAATGCTAATCCTACATGAGTTCTTTGAAATTGGGTGCCCTTCGCACATTAAAAAAAATGACTTCCTATTTGAGAAAAGTATTTTAAAACTGAAAAAAATTATAAGAAATACGTCTGATATGGTTTGCTTCACAACCGGCCTTTATTGGGCGTAAAATGTTCACTTTAACGAAATCTAAATTGTTGCATGTAAGATTTTGCCTACCTCTTACAATTTACGAGTTATGCATGTGACATCCTGAATGATGAAGACTTTATAAGGCTATTCTTAAAAAAAAACCTTAAGTATAAATTTCATTAGACGGAATGTATCTTTAAATATATGGTATTTTAATTACAGTCCATTCAGCAATTTTTGAGAAAATGGAAAGGTTTTAAAAATATTCCATACGACGGGTGGCTTGAGTGTTGGGAATATTATTATTATTATTATTATTATTATTATTATTATTATTATTATTATTATTATTATTATTATTATTATTATTATTATTATTATTATTATTATTATTATTATTATTATTATTATTATTATTATTATTATTATTATTATTATTATTATTATTATTATTATTATTATTATTATTATTATTATTATTATTATTATTATTATTATTATTATTATTATTATTATTATTATTATTATTATTATTATTATTATTATTATTATTATTATTATTATTATTATTATTATTATTATTATTATTATTATTATTATTATTATTATTATTATTATTATTATTATTATTATTATTATTATTATTATTATTATTATTATTATTATTATTATTATTATTATTATTATTATTATTATTATTATTATTATTATTATTATTATTATTATTATTATTATTATTATTATTATTATTATTATTATTATTATTATTATTATTATTATTATTATTATTATTATTATTATTATTATTATTATTATTATTATTATTATTATTATTATTATTATTATTATTATTATTATTATTATTATTATTATTATTATTATTATTATTATTATTATTATTATTATTATTATTATTATTATTATTATTATTATTATTATTATTATTATTATTATTATTATTATTATTATTATTATTATTATTATTATTATTATTAACAATTTTCGTAAAAGCCAGGTAAACATTACTCTATTACTTTCTTGTAGTTAGAGCAGGATAAATCTTAAATTGCTAGTCAATTGTTTAAAAGGTGGTCACCAAGTGATGGCTTTAAAGAGCTGTGTTTCCTTTGTGTGGGCTGGAGTTTAAAAAAATTACTAAATATTCCCAATTTTAGAACAGAGTAAGTTTTGAATTATTACAAAAGTAACAAGAGGTATAGGTGTCTGAAATGATTTAGACCACAAGAACTTGCATTTGGCATAAAGTGTCTGTTTTAACGAGATATACATTTTCTTATGTAGTAAGAATCTAATGCAAGATATATATTTTATTTGTCAGAAGAATTTCTTAAGCATAGGAAATTCAATCAAACTCGGTACAACCATTTTAACAAATCAAAGTTTTCGGGAACTTTCATGTTAAACTAGTTTAGTGTGGGAGATTTTATAGAAAATCTTTGGGTGGCATTCTTGGAAGATGGAGAACTTAAATATATTAAGTTGGGTATTTTTCCACCTTTTCATTTCTGAGTTACGCGTTCTCTCTCTCTCTCTCTCTCTCTCTCTCTCTCTCTCTCTCTCTCTCTCTCTCTCTCTCTCTCTCTCTCTCTCTCTCTCTCTCTCTCTCTCTCTCTCTCTCTCTCTCTCTCTCTCTCTGTGACACACACACGCACACACACAGATGGACATATCCACAAATGGACACTCTCGCATTATTATTCTTTAACACAAGGGACACTAAGACATAAATTTGCATGAACTTTTGTGGAATCCAGTACCTTCGTATCTCCTGTGTAGATATTAAAGCACGCAAAATAGTCCCTTTTTGCACGCACATGGCTTTGTGTACTTGTACAAATTAATATTTAAACGCTCATTTCTATATCTACTTCATGTTAATCGAAAGAAGGATTTGTCGATATTAATTTATTGCTATTTTTTGGAACTACCAGAAGAATATTGGAGTACAGCAGGCTTTAATCTATAGTAAAATCATTTAAAAGCTCGTCCTTAGGTGATGGAATCTAAACTCCATTCTATTTGCATGATCGAGAAATAAAAGCAATAACAGCCTTCCATTTGAGAAGAGTGTAGGTATTGGAAAGTTCAAAGGAATAACAAAGACCATCTCCAAAAGGTTACTCCACTTAAATAAATGAATAAATAAATGAAAGGATTTATTTGGAAAAAATGGGTGTTCTTAACCTGCTCTGCATCTTTTGTGCGTTAACATTTTCTCATATCTTACGTTTACTAGTTACGTAACACTCACCCATAACAACGAGCACTTCAAAAGCTATTCCAAGAAATTGCAACATATTAATTTAATTTATGGTAAAATATCTTAAATGTACCTACGTATTTTAACCAAAATTCTTTCAGATATTTTTTGAAAAACTCGAAACTTTTTAAAAATGTATCACCGGAAACATTTTTGCCTCTGAGGGATTTTCTTGGAAATCTCCTAAGGCATTTTTTAACTTAAATCTTAAATATCAAGTTTGTCTTTAACAGACATTTCGCTTGTAGTCATGTTTGCAACCACAAAGGGAAACTCTTCTCTCACATTCACATATATCCGTTCCTCTAAAACTGCCTTATTTAGATCTGGAAGCATTGAAACGCATGTTTCAAGTAAACTTCTGGCAAGACTGTTTAGGTGGAGTACAAAATAAAGATTAATATATTGGAAATTGTTAACTTTACTACAAGATGTTTAACATAAACTGTATGCCTTAAGGAAATCACTATTTTTCGTGCAGTAAAATTTTGTCTGTCTCTTACGTTTTGCCAGTTATGTAGAGATAACTGAGAATTAAGAGTGCTTCAGAGGCAGTGCTAAGAAAATTCAAGATAAACAATTAATATATGACTAAGGATGTCTTAAATATATGTTAATTCAATAAAAATCGATAAAGATCTTTGATAAAAATCAAAATTTTCAGAATTTTCGCATGTAAGGTAGTTCGGAGTAGAACGACCTCTTAAAATTCATGTTGCATACCCAGAAGAAGTTGATGTTAAACACCAGGTCCAGCAATACACGAAGTAGTATAACTGCTAGTTTAGCCCGTTCGTTGGCCCCTTCTGACGTCACCAAATCCGAATATCCCCTGTAAGTATTTGCTACCGTGACTACACCCTATTAGATGTCATTAATAGATTTATTTCAGGGGGGAAATTTGACGAATCACTAGGAAATTTGACACGGACTCTCTCTCGCCGCAGACTCCGAGGAGTATACATCTCGCTCAGCGCAGCAACATGGGCAAGAAGAAGAACGCCGCAACACGAAAGCAGAGCCAGGCAGCGAAGCCGCCTTCACCGCAGCTCTCGCCAGCCAGTTCTCGACCGCCGTCTCCTGCCTCGCTGCCGGTACCGGCAGCCGGGACCGCCTCCAGCGGAGCTGCTGGGGAAGTTCTGGGCAGCTCGGCCCACTTCCCCCACCACGCCAGATGCCCGCCAGTCGACCAGTCAACCGCCGCCTCACCTGGGCGCTGGGTCTCCCAGCCTACACGGCCAGCCAACGCCACAGCACCGCCGGAGACATCAGTGCTTTACCTATCAGCAACACAACCAACATCACCAACACCGCCGGCAAGTCAACCTCCAACCGCCGCCGCCACTCAACCTGCGTCAGGAGGCGCTACCACACACATAGCAGTAGTCATCGGAGCCCCCTGGACCTCCCTGTGAGGTATATCCTCGCCGCTGCAACGCAGAAATAGCCTTCGTCTGTGACTGCCACTCGGATCTCGTCTAGACGAGACCCGACCACCTGCTTGCGCCTGCAGTTTGCTGATCTTCGGGATCGCATCACTGCCTTGAAGTCATGCCTTCCCCTCCTGGAACAGCGCCTGAAGGTAGAGGCCAGCAGACTGCAGCACCACATCCCGTACAGGCACTGCTAGGCCTAAGGGCACACCGCAGACACGTGTACCGCGCCACCACGGTGCCATTACTGTGGCTCTCCTACACCAACAGCAGCATGCAGGGCCCAAGATCTCCGTCGCCGACGCAGGTACTGCGCCACCTGTAACGGCTTCGGCCATTTTACCGGCCAGGGCCAGTGCCCAGCTTACCCTCGCCACGACTACAATAGATCACCCCGGACGAATACGACACCACTCCCGCCTCCAGCCTCTGCTCCGTCGTTACATGCCACAAAGGACCATTCGACCCTCTCAGTCACCTCTCGAGCCTCGACAGATATCCTGTCAAAGTTGGAAGATAGTCAGGCTGAAATACTACACCTGGTCGAAAAAGTAGCCCAGCTAGAGGAGCTACTCACCTCAACTCCAATAGCAGATATTACCACTAAACTTGACAACCTTCTGAACGACATCCAAGACAAACAAGACTTCTCCCTCAGAATAAAGTACAATACCATAACGACTCTGAACAGAATCACCCAAGAACAGACACTGACCATCCGGAGATACATCAAGAAGGAAGTGGCAGCCCTCCAAACGATGCTCGACGGATAACACACTGCAGAGGCGTCATCCAGATGGCCACCTGATTTAAGCGACACAGGCCATCACCGCCAGGGAAGAGGCCAAACTACAGACAGTAATCTATAACAACCTTACCTAGAAGTCCTCAAACATTCTCACCCTTGAATACCTTAAAACATCACCCACAACTACCTACAACCACCTCACTCAATAATAATCCAGATACATCCCTCGCCACTTTACAAGGGCGTAAGCAGGACTTCGGTAATGCTTACGTCCTGCCACCTTCCTCATCTTGGACCAGGCTTCGGCCTGGCCAATATATCCCTTCCTCGAATCCGCAGGTGCTTACAGCGGTACTGCCACACCACTCCTGAATACTCACGGTGGAGGTCCCAGGGTCAGTGCGTAACATGCATTTTTCCTCCACTCGAAAAAAAATTTAATGAATCGGGGAACAAAGAAGGAGATTGATACACGTTAATGTTTACTAAGCATCTTATATAAATTGTGCTTTTCTCCAAATTATTCCATTGTTTAACTGATATCATGAGCGTGAACTATATAATATTGGACAATATGAAATTAGTTGTTTAAGGTACCTTAGCCTTGGCTGGTCCTGTGCAGATTTTAATTACTGAAATTTGTAGACATAATTGCGAATGTTGGAGATTTTCCCTGTATACAGACGTAAGGAGGTAACAAATAAAGCATGTATACGACAGTTCAAACTCCCAATTCACTTTACAAGATATGTCTTGGGAATCCTAAAGCGCAGCACTCGAAGCAAAGTGTGTCAAGGCACATTTGATATACTGCTTTACCGCTATTGTGGCTAACACATATTTTTCAAGATTATGTTGCAGTAAATGTATATTGCAAAATGAAAAGTTTACATCATCTAGACGAGCATGAAGTACGATGTACAGTTTGTTTTCTGGCACGATGATCATTTTTGGATTTGAGGCAACACTTTTCCTCGATTTATTTGTACAACTGTTGTTTTACACAGATATTCAGCAAGTTTGGATAGATATTTCAGGAGAGTCGAAAAGTAATAGGATAAGAAGGCCATTCTTTCCTGCTTTACTGCAAAAATGTCCACGTCATGTTTGCTGTGAAAATAGGTAGACGGGTTTCGGAGCAGTCGACTGTTCACCTCTCGAACTCATTTCGGCATCTAATGTTACATTTGTTTATAAGTATGATGCTTCAACCAACTGAACATGGCATGAGCGTGTTTGCATACACCACGAGTGTTAGAGAACAATGGCAAGGAAATCCGTAATGCAACCGATGCTACAGGTTTTCTGTTTCTGGACAACTAAATTATATTTTCAAATTGATAAACGTTCTAACACAGATTGCAGAAACAAACTCACATTTATCCTCGTCATATGCGAAGAGAGATATGTGCATTGCCCCCATCTTCTAGTATTGCTTCTAGCATGCCATGAAGAACGTAACCCTTGTTCCTCTCTTACGTGCATCTAATTTAATGTTCCCAGTATGCGGACTGCTAAATTAAAGATTTGAAAAATTCCGTTTTATAGTATTTATTATTAATCCTTTGGCGCTTCCCCTAGGAAGTATAATTCACAAAATGGCCTCCATCCATCTTGCTCAAATACTGAATAGAAAAAATTGATGTACTTGCTTTTATACTCGGTATGCTCCCCTGTACCTTGTTTCACTGCCATTCACTGGACATTTCCCCTGGATCTCGATTGGCAGAGTTGAACAGACCTAACAAGTCATTTATAACGTATCATCTGGTACAAAGAGCAGTGGCGGAAGTATCGACTATGGATGTAGTAAAGGTTTCAAAGCTTGATATCGTTAAAAATGAAATGATATGGCATGACGTCTCTCAAGAATTTTGTAAAATGTGGGAGGGTTTATGAATTGAAACACGACGAAGAAATAGAATTTTGTGTTACAGCTCTCCAATATGAACCAGGTGGTTATGTTTATCTGTTTATAATATTAAAACAGATGTTTATCAAGTTATGAGGCAGCGTACCTCATGTAATAGTTCTATAAAATTTGAAATATCTCCCAAAGTTTTTTCTTATTTTCGTAATGGTTGTGCACTCTGAGATCTTTGTTTATCATAATTGGACTATTGTACTCGCAGTCATGTTACAGTGAAGGTTGTTATTTCATTTTAAATTCGCGCTATATTCTCATGTTTTCGTTATTAATACAGAAAGGAGACCTTCTGAGGTTTTGCTGTCTGGCATTAAATTATAAAGCACCAGCAAATAACCTTTTGTACAATACATGTGAGTGATTTTTGCAGCCCTGTTGTTGAGACAGATTCCAGAACCAGAAAATAGGCGTTTGGTAGATCAAAATTGAGCGTCTTTTGCCAGAAGTGTTGATATAAATATCCTCTGTTATAGTTTGTTGCTCCTTAACATATCTTGCAAGATATTACAAATTGAAATGTTAAAATCGAAAGCAATTTAGATGTAGTTTCCTGAAGCATTTGTATATCGTCACACCTACCAGCATCGTTCTTGATAGAAGACCTAGCACAGCGTTATCTATAGAGGTGGTACGCTGTTCTGCTGCGAAATTGTATGATCTGAAATGTACCCAATCTATATTATCTCGTATTTACAATTTCTAAAGAATTTATCAGAGCAATCAAGAGATTAGAAACAGCTTTTACCTTTATCGTGTATAAAGTAATATCTAGAAATTGAAGTCTATCATGTAACATGTACTTTCAGTCATACTAAATGAACCCTTCGGCTTAGTTAATTTGACTGGAAGACGAGGTACTTCGAGTATATTCAGCAGAAATATGCGGTGGGATGGAATTTAGTGAGAAAGTAAATCAGAGGCATAAGTTTTTCTGTAAACACTTAGTGGGTACATTGAAAATATCCTTAAATAATCTGCGGTGCACGACTACTTCTCCAGATGCATTATTTCTACAAAGGTGTTCCTTCCATCCGCGAAGAGAACTTCCGGATCACAAAGTATGTGTGTTTTTTTTTTTATCGAACAAACGTCCCTGGAGTCATGTCGATGGAAAACGTTGGTAAGGTGATCTTTGACGCTTCGTGGCTACATCTTTACAAGTTTAATAAATTACATCAGTAATGATAAAGATCACCGTAAGCAGTGATGGATATTACACTTATTGAAATAATCAATTGATTGAACAAGGGGTCAATTAACAAAGATATCAAATTCTTGTACTAGCAATCATGGTCTATCTCACTATAGCTTTGGGTGCATGTATGGTGGCAAAGTGGTGCATGTGATACTTAATCAGAAATTACTGTGACTTTGTTTTAGTTTTATTAGTATTCTTTAAGTTTATCTCTAACTCTTACACCCTTCTAGTCACAAAATAAGTCCGCGGCAGCACTTTGGTCCTTGTCTAACTTGCAGCCTTATCAGAACAGTTCAGACAGACATAATAATGTCTGCAACCGTGGTGAGATCTTCCCCGCCTAACGATTTTGTACCGAATAGGACTTCTTGAGCGGACTGCAAGAACCTACCTAGCGCTCTACCTTGTTTAACGTATGAGCTTCCTACCTATAGCTGATCAAGTGGTCCTGAGCGCTGGTTTACCTCCTACGCTTTAAGCAGAAATTGCCATCTGAATGACTTTTAAATGGGAATATCTAACTTGATTTAACTTAAGTACCTGCCCAAAAAGACATAAGAAAAGACGTGTTAGAACTATGCATTAAATTCCCATAGATTTTGTTCACTCATCTTGCAATTGCAGGTGTAACCGATCAGGCACACCTGAATGTTTGAATCGGTGCCACAGGCAGGAAGGGGGGGTGCCTTAATCATCTATGCTTTCTTTGCACCCTGGATTTTCGATAATTTACGTAGCCCATGACTAAATTATGCTGAAAGGATGCTCCCCTTCAAAAATGTCTTTGCATGAGGTATTCATACGATATTCGGACCAAACTGCATGTGACCCGAACACCATGGAACACTGTAAAAACTCTTTGTTGGTTATAAATTAATTTGCTTATGTTTTAAATGCAAAGCACTGTAGAGTTGAAAAAAGTAATGCTCAGTCTTCGAACATCTCAGTCGACCATCTCTGTTATAATAACCATCCTTTCGGGTTGCTAAACTTTAAAATACTGATGAGAATTCAGCAGCAGTGGTCATCTGAAACAGAAAATACAGTGCTTTCTTAAAATGCAGCATGACAATAGTAAACATAACGATACTACTGAAATAAGCTAATTGCCAACTGTATTCACTAATTTAATGGCGACATTTAGAAAATTATAGTCCTAACCGAACGTAAAATAGGTTATCACATTTGCGATGACTTGTTTAAGAGGGGAGGTGAATTATTCCTATGCACCTAACATAAGAGCTACCAAGCAGCTGAGGCTCGGTGAGACTGAAGTAAACAAAAGGGGTCCATTTTTTGTAAATAAATTAAGAATATTCTTTTCTATACGATTTTTCTATGCACGGGATGCAGCAAATGCTTTATAATCTTAATAATTTTGAAATTTTTGTAGCCTACAATTAATTTCGCCTTTTTTATTTTCGTGAAAATTGAGGAATCTGGCTTTAATATTAACTTGTGTTCTCGATAAGGTTTCCCATCTTTGTAACAGCCTTTTCTCATTTGATTCGCTTGAAGCTATTACTATTGACGAATAGTCAATATGGTTATGTTCGTGAACAAATGTATTCATATCATTTACAAGCAACGCAATTGTGGATTTTAGATTTGATAGTGCGATCACCTTCGTCGACTGTGTCATAGTTTACATCGGAGTTCCTGCAAACTTGATAATCAGTAACCTTATCTTTTAAAAACTTCTGAAATATAGATTATTTTACGATCTGGCTGCGAGAAATATGGGATGCACGATGGCTTCAAAGGCCTTTGAAGTTTCCGTGCTATATTTTGATTTTATGGATATTTCACAAGTAAAACTTGTAACGATATGTTTTAGTTAGAACTTTCTATATCAATATTGTTTCCTGATATGACTTAGTAGGCAATGTAATGACAATATTAAAAGCGAATATATGTGTAATTTTGTGATTGGCCGTAGTATATATGTATTACGTAATGCGGTGACGTAGCAGTACATCGGCCAATAACAAAATTAATAGAGGAGTAACGATAGTTACAGAAAATCAATAATCTTGAGATAGATATATGTTCTCCAATCTAGTTTCATGACGATGAAAAAATGTTGCGGTGAATATAATTGTAACGGAAAGTTAGTAACCTTCAAAATGATTTATTAGGTATTCGTAATAGTGACGAGTGGACGTTAGATTATACAATCAAGTTAAATAATAGATCAAACTCAATCATCAAGAAACAATTCGACCTGCAATGATTAAGAGGGACGGTCACAAGGATCGCTCCCAACTTTGGGGCTGATTAATCATCGAGAAACGAGACGACCTGTTACATCGCCACAAATATTAACTTAAATATAAGTATTTATCGATGTGTTGGAGGTAATCTATAGTGACTGATTAAGAAAGTTCGAGTGAATTGTAATCCAGATTATACAATTAAATAATATATTACGAAATCGGAGTCATATAAAATTTTATTTCTGTCACCAAAGATCTACACCTGAGAACAGGTCTCATGACTCTTATTTAATCAAATCTCGACCTGGATCTTCCAAACAGTCGGCGTGCTTCCTATCTGCTGTGAGTGGAGGAATTAACGCGACAAATTTGGCTCCCGAACGCGTGGCTCGATTAAGTTGGAGAAACAAGACGACCAAATAATAACGCCACAAACTTGAGAAATAATCACATATTTAGCAGGTACAGAACTTCATCCTTATATTTTTCAGGCTTTAAAAATCGGACAAATCGCTTTCTCATACATCTTAAACATTATTTATCTGTAGTCATTACTCTGAAACTTTTCTCCGCACAGGTTTGTGCACATTACACAACTAATTGAAGGTCTTCCCCCGTGGTATAGGTCTAACATGCTCGTGTTTGGTTCCGAGATCGTGAGTTCAAACCCCACCAAGGTCAATGAGCAATTTTGGGCTTAAAATTTATTAGCATTTCCTATTTTTATTTCTTATTTCCTTGTTTTTAGCATTTCTTAATTCCTTTGATAAGGAATTAAAGTCAGTAATCCCGCGTCGTAAATTTACGACACACAAGGGAATCTGAACCGTGATAAAGAGGTATCTCAGCACAGTTAAGCAGTCTTTCATACTGTGACTTTGTGGATTCGTGAAATTAAAAGTCCAATTGCACAAACTCAAAATGTTCTTTATTTCCACCGAATTACAGTTGGAACACTTGCCGATTACACAGAATTACGTAGAACACACAATTACAATTCACCAGTTCGTCTGGCACAGGTCCACTCTGCACTCGCAATTACGCACAACTCCTCCGATGCACGTACACAGTTTTACGGTCCGTTCACTCACTCGGCGCTCCTCACGGTTGCTCTCCAAGAACTGAGCTGACTCGCCAACTGCAGGCCTTATATAGGGAAGATCGCCGTTTCTGGAAGGTTCGCGGCGCGCACAATTATCCCGAGGTTTCCAGACGTCTGGTGGGAGGGGAAAGAGACGGTACAGGGCTCGTACCGCTCTCCTAATTATCCCTTCAGTTAGTGACACGAGACAAATGGGTATGCGTGGTCTGAATGATTCCCGTCTGGCCCTACTGCCGGCCGGTTGTATCGGGAGTTCCGACGTTCGGGTGACAATACCCAATGCAGAGGAGGACGCTGAGGACCACAGCAGTTAAACAGTGTCCATGAATGAAAACTTGATTTCGATTACTTTCATCTTGCTAAAATAATCAATTTTCTTTTTACGTTTACCTCCTGCAGCAGATGGATGTTTCTACATAGGGAAAAGGCGGACTGTTGTTTGATCGCAAAAGTATTTCCCATTCATTGCTAGTAAGCTGTCCCTTTGAATGGAAATAACTGAGTATTTCCTTCTTTATATTTGTTACCACTTTTAAACTTTATGTGGTTAAAGGCTTCGCTATTTAGCTCATTGGTTAAAAGGATAATTTGCCTATATATCCTCCCGTCCAAGATCGTGACCTTGGAGGGATCTTCTTTATTCCTAGTAGTAATTCTTAGAGGCTGCGAGTTCCCTTAAAAGTCTTATACCTTCCTTGCTGCCTTATAGAATGCTGATGATATATAAGGGCACTCAACTACGGCGGTCATCAGCGCCCTTTAAAAACTAGACATGGCAAAAGCCAGATATAAAACTTTCTAAAAACTATATAAGTGTAACAAAACCTATTAAAAATACACGTACATAAAAAAACATCAATCAAAACCTACTAAAAATTTCGTTCACTAAATCCTAAACTCTAGACTAGAAAAGAATCTAAAATCCTTCTCCACGGGTCTCCACGCACGGCCTATACGTGGGTGGGCCTGTTGACCATCTCCCTCAACCACGAAGAGGAGCCCACACGAGGGAGACTGTTGGCTCGGGACCCCGGGTGCGCCAAAGCCTTACCTACCGAAGTAGGCCCCTGGGGGGTGCCTTATATAAGGTCAATGAAGTCACTAGTCTTAAAGTTGCTGTCACTATATTATTGCTGAGATGTAAAAAAAAAAAAAAAAAAAAAAAAAAAAAAAAAAAAAAAAAAAAAAAAGTACTCCTATTTCACTCTCAATCAACTAACGAATGAAAGCTGAAATAATTTTTAACATCATTTGTTTGTTCCAAAATCCAAATAACAATACATCGCTAACGAGATAGTGATTACGCAAAAGTTGCATATGTTAGTTAATTCTTCCCGCATTAGGTCTGTGTCAATATTTTCAATAATATTATTTTAAATTATATTTTTCCTTAGATTGGCACATTAAATGCTTTGTTTATTTCTAACTTGATGTCATGCTTGGATAGCATCTGCAAGAGAAAGCTTAACATAGTTTCTCTGTTTTACCAGGTAGCGCTCACTGCCTGAAAGTTCCACTGTTGGGCGCGCTGTTATGCTTTTAATAACAGAGACGATTCCTGATATTTACGGAATTATTCCGAAAAAAAAACAAATCAATCTATGAATATTTAAACAAGTATATCTATAATTTTACGCCATACTATAATGTATTTAGTATTCTCCTTTACTATTTAAAACTTTGGTCCTCGCGAGAATTTCTATTCACATAGGTAACTCTCTGGATTTCTGAAATATTTCCTATTCTGATTAAATTTTAAAATATATTTTATCAAACAGATTACACACTTTAACATAAGCAATGTAAGCATGGTTTTTCTATCTGAAAATGTACAGCATTGGTCAATACATCAGCTTACCATTCAAGCAGACACCCTTCAGGACTTTTGTATTTATTCTAATTGAAATGAATAGCAAAAGAACATCCTGTTCACACTACAATATTATATCAATATTATATTCGTGTCTTTTGCCATTATCTGTACTGGTGAATGTATGTCATACACTATTTCAGTTTTATGGGAAATATGGGCATCTGACAATTTTATATATAAGAAACTCAGTAGTCAAGAAACGTTTTTATTAAAATTGAAGTATATTACAATAATTACATGAATTAATGTTGAATATTATCGCATTACAACTAGGGCTTCCGATACAGAGGTACAGATGGGAGCGAAACGCATCAGTACAGAGTAATACGAATATTGTATGAAAATGTCTTATTGAATAGAATTCCTATTTAACATATATTATTTTGAATGTAAAATGTATAGAATAAGCATAGAAACATAACAATACAAAAAACATTCTTCTAATATGTTCAAAACATAAAATATAGATAACAGCGTTACAAATTAACGATAAACAAGTACCATTTAAACTGCCAACTGATAATACTGTTGTATTTTGGTTCAAGTCCTAAAATATTCCTGGTTCAATACATTTTTAAAACACAAAATAAAACTTAAGCTACAATTTAGCAGTGTATGTTTACAAGCATACATACGCACGTCACCCCCCCCCCCCCCGCCCAGGGGCCTACTTCGGTAGGTACGGGTTTGACGCACCCGGGGTCCCGAGCCAACAGTCTCCCTCGTGTGGGCTCCTCTTCGTGGTTGAGAGAGACGGTCAACAAGCCCTCCCACGTGTAGGCCGTGCGTGGAGACCCGTGGAGAAGGTTTTTGGATTCTTGTCTAGTTTAGAGTTTAGGATTTAGTGAACGAAATTTTTAGAAGGTTTTGATTGATTTTTTTTATGTACGTGTATTTTTAATAGGTTTTGTTACACTTGTATAGGTTTTCGAAAGTTTTATATCTGGCTTTTGCCATGACTAGTTTTTAAAGGGCACTGATGACCGCCGTAGTTGAGCGCCCTTATATATATATGCACGTCACGAAAGTCACTAACACTCAGTCAACCCTCACAACAAAGTATTTGCAAAACAAACATGCATTGTTCAAAATCACCATAGTAGCAGATAGTGGCCAATGAAACGTATTGCTGACATTGCCTACACAAATAAATAAATAAATAAATAAATAAATAAATAAATAAATAAATAAATAAATAAATAAATAAATAAATAAATAAATAAATAAATAAATAAATAAATAAATAAATAAATAAATAAATAAATAAATAAATAAATAAATAAATAAATAAATAAATAAATAAATAAATAAATAAATAAATAAATAAATAAATAAATAAATAAATAAATAAATAAATAAATAAATAAATAAATAAATAAATAAATAAATAAATAAATAAATAAATAAATAAATAAATAAATAAATAAATAAATAAATAAATAAATAAATAAATAAATAAATAAATAAATAAATAAATAAATAAATAAATAAATAAATAAATAAATAAATAAATAAATAAATAAATAAATAAATAAATAAATAAATAAATAAATAAATAAATAAATAAATAAATAAATAAATAAATAAATAAATAAATAAATAAATAAATAAATAAATAAATAAATAAATAAATAAATAAATAAATAAATAAATAAATAAATAAATAAATAAATAAATAAATAAATAAATAAATAAATAAATAAATAAATAAATAAATAAATAAATAAATAAATAAATAAATAAATAAATAAATAAATAAATAAATAAATAAATAAATAAATAAATAAATAAATAAATAAATAAATAAATAAATAAATAAATAAATAAATAAATAAATAAATAAATAAATAAATAAATAAATAAATAAATAAATAAATAAATAAATAAATAAATAAATAAATAAATAAATAAATAAATAAATAAATAAATAAATAAATAAATAAATAAATAAATAAATAAATAAATAAATAAATAAATAAATAAATAAATAAATAAATAAATAAATAAATAAATAAATAAATAAATAAATAAATAAATAAATAAATAAATAAATAAATAAATAAATAAATAAATAAATAAATAAATAAATAAATAAATAAATAAATAAATAAATAAATAAAATCTGAATATTCTACCCCGGCACCTAGACAACTATACCGGGGCATGTATCCAAATTTTCTCTTTATTTTTCCATAAAATCTTTACAAATGTTATAATTATACAAATCTCTCAGAAAACTACTCTACAAAACTAAAATGAAATAAAATAACAGAAATAAACACAAAAAATCAAAAAAACAAAAGAAAACAACTATGAAAATTACAAAATCCTTATTTCCTAAATCTATATCTAAATCTACTAATTCTGTAGTCCACCATGGCCTCCGCCATCACTCTCTCCCTCCGCCGCCCATGCAGTCAACTCCATTGTTTGATTATTCAATAATTCTTCCCGTCTTATCCTATTTTGTATTCTAGAACTCCTTCTTGGATCTTGTACTATTCTTCGCCTATTATCAACTCTTTCTCCTTTGAATATTTTTACCTCCCATGCTTTCTTACTTACAAAGTTAGTCAAAACTTGTAATTTATTTACTAATTGTTGATCTCGAATTATGTCATATACGATATATCCTGCTAGCGCATGCCTCTCTTCTTGTTGGTGAATTGCATATCTTCCACATTCAAATACTACATGTTCAGGATTATCTTGTAAAGTAAGAATCATTTAAACGAAAGAGATAATAGGATATAGTGGGACAGTTCAATTGTAACGACAATCTTTGCGCTTCTAGGAATACTGCCACAGTTGGTTAGTCGTTACGTTAGTAAAACACTGACAACTGTACCTCGCCTTAATAATGTATTCTTTATAAATAAGACATGTCACAGAAAATCCAAAAATTATAAAATGTGAGAGGAACCACGTTTATAGCGTTAATAGTATTTCAGTATTTCAGTTGTAACTCTTTAAAACATGCGTGAGTAAAATACTAATAGCACAATCGCTCCAGGGTTAAGCGATTCGTTAACTCATTATGGCCTTTGAAAGATAGATGTTGCTTCTCCAGTGAGTTAAATCGATTAATCCCTTTATTAGTTCTCCATTAGAGTGAATTTCGACATTGTGTTTCAAAATACCTTAACTACATTGTTCACTTGTTTTATTTCTTATTGCAGATAAATGCGACTGCATGCTCACGAAAACTTAAAGCACGGAAGTACCCATTCTTAAACGTTCCAAACATTTTGCTGACATGCGTGACTAGTTATCCTGCCAGATGAACTGAATTGGTGTAAGATGCAGAGAGGGCTTGTATCTTGAACCGAGTCCCTTTTTATGTTTTCTAAATAGCATAAAACACGCAATGCTTCTTTAATCTGTGCGACACTTCACAGGTGCACTTTGAAATCTTAAACCATAATGCACAAATTCTAACAAGAATGGAACCATAGAAGTCATTTAATAACAAACGTCTGACTGTGTGCTACTTCTAACATGGCATTATGAACACAAGCACTGGAACTAGACCGAGGAGAGCGCACTGGTTCTTGCTGGTGGCAAGGAGATAGAATGCTGGCTGGTTAAGTCCACCGGTATAGTAACTGAGTGGACAGAACTCAAACATTTATAGCCTGATTATATAGCATGAATCACCTAAAACCTGCAGAGTAAATATTTCGGAAAATCAAATCTGTTGATATGCAGCTCTCTCGACGTTCATGGGTAATCATGGGCTGGTAGTTTAAGCTTATAACAAACTTTAAGAATTCTAACAAAGTGAGCAAACATACCATTTTATAAATAGAATAATGCCTCGTTATACTAGCGAAACAAAACTTGGGTAAATTAGAATGCCAACAGCATTTGTTAGAGAATTCTGGTGCGAATATTTTAAGAGACCCGGACGCGAACTGCCAGGTTTTCAATGCTTTGTGTTTGAAGTTATATCTCTGTAACCACTGCATATATTCAAACCATACTTCGTATGGAGGTGTACTATAATACCTTCAAGATATATCTCAAAGAATACTAAAATTAGTTGAATAGTTAAGTAACAGTAAAATTGTGATTATGATAAAACAACAAAGATAAATTTGAATTTAGGTGCACATATATGCAGAAAAATACATTAGAAAAATCTTTTGGCACATGTTTCAATCAAGCAAATAGAGGGGTATGTGTTTTGCCTAAAAATTGTAAAGTAAATGAAGAAAAATTAAAGTATTTACTCAAATATTTCATTAAATTTAAACATTGTGAAATTTCTAAAACTTCAGCTTAATGACATAATTTAATAAAAGTGCTAGGGGCGTAGCTAGAAGATGAGCTAAGTTTCATGGCTATAATTTTATTGGTTTTTGGGAAACGTGGATATATGTTAAAAATTTCAAGTTTACGTAAAAATGGAAAATAAAACTGCTGACAATAATTGTTCATATTATTGTAACTGGGCAATGAGGTGGTTCAGCACATTCCAGGTCCATAATCCTACTCATGTTGGCTTTCTCTGTTCTGTGCCTTCTTTTTCTCTTCTTCTGATGATTCTGGCTTCTTTTGTCATTTCTTTAGCTGACATTTCTGCTCCGTTAACTCGCTGTCGATTAATGATGATAACTGCTATAGTGCTGTAACCAGTATGGGTGCCTAATTTTTCTAGGATTCTGACTCTGCTTCTGGCTCCATCATTGAAACATATCACTGCATCATTTGCACCAATTTTTAGAGAAGTCATGCCTACAAACAGGTTTTGGAAGTCGTTCCCATATACAGCTCTTGAGGGATTCGGGATTCCGAGTACGACCATGTAAATACTTGGAGAGAAGTTGACGGTTAGAAAGATCTCTGTAGATAGATTTAATTATTTCCATTATTGCTAGAGGAATATAATTTTTATGAGTGCGCTGTTTTCCTACAGCTTCATGTACTTCATATTTGCACCAAGAGCTTTCCCCCTTTGGACATAGCTCATGCTGTGGATTTGTATCAGTTCAGATCCTATGAAATAAGATGGTCCATACTGCCTTCTTATTGCTAATCTTATCTTTACTGCACATTGTCCTGTGTTACATAGTACTCTTTTCTTTCCTACATTCTATACAGTTCACAGTTAACTTGGTAGCCCAGCCCCTCCTACCTGAAGTATTTTCTGACAACTGGACACAATCACTGGCACCACAGTTTTTGCACTTTACAAATACATTTAGAAGCTCTGTAATATTTCTTATATTTACTACTATATAGCCACCGTCACAGTTTACAATATTAGTATTCTGTTTGTCATCTTTAAGATATCAAAGCTTTATTTTTAGGCATTACCTGATGGAATCAAAACTTTATTTTTATGGGTTAGTAGAACTTCATTGTGTTATTTTCACATTTGAGTACTGGCTTCCTCTAAAGCTACGCTTTGGATTTAATATTTTAAATCTACTTATATTTACAAGCACTTTGGAAGAAGAAGAGTGTCTAAAGCACTCGAAAAATAAGACAAGAATGCGAAAATACACTTTGAATCTTTTTAACACCCTTTGTTTACAAACACTGGTAACAAATGACTAACATATTTAAGAACTGCCAACATGAACGAATGCACAGCCTTGCCTCAGCCTAAATTGCTGCCTGTCAAAATTTTACAAATAGTATCTTATGAATAACAGAAGCAGTGACGAAGTTAGACATTGCTCCAGATATAGCTGGCATTTAAAGGAGGCGTGGTCATAGCGCCGCAATCTTTAAAATCCAAATTTAAAGCCTGTAAAGGTTGAAAAAAGTGCATAAACCTTACATTTTTATAATTACAAAGGATCAGGCTTTTCAATGGTACTTGTTTTGAAAATTGATTTTTTATATATTTCACGTCCAAGTCCACTTACGATAAATCTTATTCTGAAACTTTTACTCACCTACATTTGTGCAACCTGTGGTAGTGCTAGCTAAAAGGGGGGAGTGGAATTATCCATTTCTGATAATTCTGACAGGCCAGGAGAGCATTAAGCTTCAAAGGTTGTGTTTAGAATGACCACCAACAACTTCAATACGCCTTCCAATCTGCTTTGGAAAGACTGTTGCACACGTTCTAACATTTCAGCGGAATTTTCAGAGCAAGCAGCAATAGTACATCTCATAACATGTGCCGTAGGTATGTTCTTTTAAACAGTGTCCTTCAGCAGCAGCAGCAGCAGCAGCAGCAGCAGCACAAATCTGGCAGGCTGTTTGGAACAGCCCGAAGGGTGGTCAAATCGTGTACCTGCTCTGGGAAGAGCTTAACCACGTAGTGGCGGGATGTGGATGTTGCAGAATGACGGGTGTAATTTAAGTGGGGTTAGTGTAGGGAGGTAGCTTTTTGCTCCTCAGGGAATGATGAACCGGGTGCTACGTATAGCGAGCACCGCTGGTGGGTTAGTTAATAAACTAGGAAGAAGGTATGTATAATTTTGAATATTCCATAATAACAATTTTGGAGTAGCTGAATTTTAATTTAGGCTGGAATGGAGATCATGTGGTTACCGGTAGTGACCGCAAGACATGCGGGGTAACCGGTATCGCTTATAGCGACGCTCACGAGGAACATAATCCCCAAGGGATCTGACTAGGGCGCTCTGATGTTGGGGCAAACCCTCGAAGAATTTTGTCGCCCGGCGTCTAATTTCATCCTCCACATATCGGAGGGATGAAGCCTCATGAAGTAATCTCACGGGGAACCTTGTACAAACAGAATAAATAATCCGAAGACATTTATTCTGTGCACGTTGGAGCAGAACTAGATGTGAGCCTGCGGCCATACCCCAGACTTCGCACGCATAGAGCATGATAGGGAGGACCAGAGCCATAAAGAGGCGCAACTTTAGGGGAACAGACATCGCAGACCGAAGCACAGGGTATAGTGATGCCACGGCACCACACGACCGAGAAATGTATACAGCAGCCAAATCCCGTGAACGGACCGGCCAAGGTACAGACCTTCTTCGTCCTAACCAAGAATTTGGAAAGAATCTATTAAGACAAACTATTGTACTTGGTGCACTGTCGGCTGGACTGCCTAATGTTGGTACCACTGGTCTTCCGAGGAACGTCTTCTTGAAAGATTGTCTGTTAGAAGGCTGCGATACCTTTGCGAGTTCAATGTTCCTTCTATGAAAAAAGGGCCTATGAGACTATTAATCACTATTTCACACTATTTGTTTCAAACGCCGACATCCCACTGAGCGAAACTAACGAGGATTGTGAGCAAAATTGTGCATGTTTCTGCAGTTTACCTGGATATGATTACTAAATGTTCCTTCATCACTAAACAAGATACATGATGCATCTGCAGTATCATATCTTAATATCCATATAATTCTTTTCAATAGGAAGCACTCAATTTAGCAACAAAATGTATACTTCCAAATCCTATCGATCATAAGGAATAATTTCAAAGAAAGCTTTCCCCTCCCCAGCCCGAAATCTAGTCATGGACATTTAGTTTGAGATGCAACAATCACTAGATGCGACTTCTACATTGCAGAGGCTTTTGGCAAACATTTTCTTAAGTAAACACTCTACATTTGTATTCCAACAATTACTGGCTTAATTTATTTCATTTTTACAGAATTTATGTAGTCGTTTTATAATCTTAATATTATGATCTGCATCAAGTTGTTTTTTTTTTTTCGTAATTTAGGTCCTTCAACGTTAAGTGATATCGGACGATGAATGAAATGGGTGAAATGATGCTCAAATAAGCCCAGGGTACATAGAGCTTAGAGTTACCAGACATTCGCCTTTCTGGATAAGGTAAAACCCCGGAAAAAAACCTTCGCCCTGACCGAGATTCGAACTTCGGGACCTCTTGAACGTGAGGCAGACATGCTACCATCTACGCTACCAAGGCAGGCGATCTGCATCAAGTAGATGTCCTTTAATATTACTTATTACGTAAGTTCTCTCATAAAAAGTTTTAATTATTCAACGTTTTCAAAGTTTTTATTGCCAAGCGTTATTATTATTATTATTATTATTATTATTATTATTATTATTATTATTATTATTATTATTATTATTATTATTATTATTATTATTATTATTATTATTATTATTATTATTATTATTATTATTATTATTATTATTATTATTATTATTATTATTATTATTATTATTATTATTATTATTATTATTATTATTATTATTATTATTATTATTATTATTATTATTATTATTATTATTATTATTATTATTATTATTATTATTATTATTATTATTATTATTATTATTATTATTATTATTATTATTATTATTATTATTATTATTATTATTATTATTATTATTATTATTATTATTATTATTATTATTATTATTATTATTATTATTATTGTTATTGTTATTGTTATTGTTATTGTTATTATTATTGTTATTATTATTATTATTATTATTATTATTATTATTATTATTATTATTATTATTATTATTATTATTATTATTATTATTATTATTATTATTATTATTATTATTATTATTATTATTATTATTATTATTATTATTATTATTATTATTATTATTATTATTATTATTATTATTATTATTATTATTATTATTATTATTATTATTATTATTGTTAATTATTAATTATTATTATTATTATTATTATTATTATTATTATTATTATTATTATTATTATTATTATTATTATTATTATTATTATTATTATTATTATTATTATTATTATTATTATTATTATTATTATTATTATTATTATTATTATTATTATTATTATTATTATTATTATTATTATTATTATTATTATTATTATTATTATTATTATTATTATTATTATTATTATTATTATTATTATTATTGGTGTTTATATCTTGAATGGAATTTCTTCAGCCCTACGTAAGCATTATACAGAAAAGGTTTATGAGAATTGCACGCGCTCCGTTTATGTGCGTATCTACGGGATGTTTGAAAATCATGCAAACCTTTTAGAAGGCCTATTCGTCGTAATGAACACCGCCGAAAAGAAATCGCTTTCAACTCCTAAATATCCAAAAGGCTAAGAAAAGATTTATGGTGCCTCCATGATAAAGTAATAGAAGATATTAAGTTAGGTTTTACTTTTCAAGTTGTTAGCTCAAAGAAGTGTGCGTAAAAACAAGTGTGCTTATAATTCAAAATTCCTATTAATATAACTTTTATCCTAGTTCTGCTGTTGTATATAGTAACTTCGAATGAAAAAATGTTTTATTAATAAGCAAGTATTGTTGCATTTTCCATTTTTGTTACCCTTAAATTTATTGGTAATGGATGGTAAATTTATGAAGGGAAACAAAATTTGCTACTGAAATAACTAGCTGATGTATTTTAAAATTAACAATTGAGAAAGTTATTTTTATAAAAGTTATAGATTTAGTTTCAAGTACAAAATCTCTGCGAGGAAACAAATAGTCAAATTTTGCATAAGATCTGGCCTCCATTTCACTGTTTACTGATATCAATTATTGTGTGTCACCCTGATGTGATAATTGTGTACCCTTTTCGATGTTAAACAGCTGCGGAGTACCTGCGGAGAAAAAGTAAAAAAGTTGTAACATCATCTAATGTATCGAGATTTAACTGTATTGGAACACCACAGTGAAGCGTCGCATAAGAGTCGTAGATGCAAACGATTATTTGCGAAACATGTCCTCAAAATAGGTACGAAAGTGAAGCAGATGTGTAATAAATACGACTCATCTGAAAATTAATCATCTAATGTGCTTATTTAAAAGTTATTCAATTATTATCGTATTATCAAATGTATTCATTAGCCGACAACACATTAAGGTAACGCGTTTTTACCTTCGAACCAAAGCATCATAAACTAGAAGAATGTTTTACTTAATTATTCGAATACTTACATAATACTTTCACCGTGAAAGTACGTGCCAAATATTACCAGAATTTTTATTATTATTTCTGTAGGAAATTCCTAAGTTCAGAAATTCAACGTCCACCAATATTTCACTCCCATAGCAGGTTTTTCGTTGTTGATGATTACGAACATCATAGGGCACTGTAAAATTACAACTAATAACGAATACAAAGAATGGGTATCTCTTAAATTATTATACAATACTTTCCTATAGTTCTTGGAGGTTAAAAGTGAAAAAGTGAAGCTAAATAAATTGTTAAATTTTCGAAATATTGTCCATATAACTGCAACTACACCAGCTAGCAATAATTATACTTGCAGTTTTATTTTCAAGTTTCCCGTGGTACTGACAAAATAGTATGGATTATTTTTGACTTCACGTCTCCAACGTTAAGTCATATCGGAGGATGACTGAAATGGGAGAAATGATGCTCAAATGAGCCCGGGGTCCATAGGGCTTAGAGTTACTAGATCTTCATTTCTCAGGGATAAGGGAAAACATTGAAAGAAACACAAACCTCATGCAGATGTCATCCTCACCGAAAGTCGAACTCAGGACTTTTCGAAGTAAGGCAGACACGCTACCACGTACGCTACACAGGCGGATGCAGCGATCTTGGAAGCCTCCGTATATGTACCTTCCTTTTAAGGATACCCATATTTGAAAATCCTAAAACCTACAATTTTACTTGGATTGAAATGAAACTTTAACACAATTATTGTAGTATTAACAATAGCTCACAGGCCAATTTTCAGGCCATTGTCCAAAACAGTTATTGTGATATTAATATATGTATAGTGTTTTATTGTCATTTCATTGAACTGTTCCACACGATGCAATTTTAGTTTCAGAAAAATAAAACTTCGCAGTTTTAATCATATATACATTATCAGTAAATTTATGAGAAAAAATTTTAATCTGTCCTTTGGCTTAGGATAAAAAATTATTCAATTTTCCATTTATTAATATTTAATATTTACTTGTGAAATATATACTTTGTTATTTAATTGCACAAACACTGGTGAAATTATAAAAGTCATCTCATCAATTTCCTTTGGAACTGCTTTTAATGAAGCACAATAATTTTCATTCTTCTAGTTTAAAAGCTGCATCGTGTGGAGCAATTTATATTCTGAAAAGCGCTGAAAATCATAAACTTGAGAAAATCACCCACTTAAATATTTTAAAGGGTTGCATGGCAATAAAAATAATGGAAATTGAAGTACACTGATTACTCTTTTTATTTGGGCAATTTTTTTGGGCATTTTCTGCACTTTTTTTTACTAATTTTCACAAATGAGTATGCTTAATTTCTTTACTATGGCCCAAACCAGACTTCTTGCTTTTTACTCTCACCTTATTTCAGGTACGAATTTTACACACTAGTGACTAAAGGTAATTCCAGCTAGGTGTCACATACCTTTACCAGTGCAATCAGAATTTAATCAAGGTTTCCACAATGTTACTAAAATCTTGAATAGTTTCGCCAAGGAATGCCAACAACTCGAGTATAATACTTTTATTCCATGACACGCAAACATTTAACATATCTCTGAAATAGCCTACAAATTTTATATGCATTAATTATCATTGCTTTTTGTAAGTACATGGAGCTACCGGCGTTAGCCAATGAAATATGCCGCAAGTGTAGCCTGAGCAACTCTACTGCAAACTACGCTCATTAGGTTCATATTGATAAACCCGTATATTAACATAATCTGAAATGATAGCATAAAACCATGCTAGTGCAGAACTATGTCATACACTGGGCTCTAGGTATATATTAAACAACTGCTTTAATAAAAGTAACCATCACATTGAACGAAACCCGTAACTGCAGTTCGATGAGAAAAGATACTAAATAATTGACTACTAGTGGTGTGCAATTAGGTAATTGCATATCATGAACACTATGCGGCTCACTGCAAGGAGACAACATCCTTTCACCAAGGAAATCCTAACAGTTTCATTACCAGCTTGGAAAAGTATTCCAAGTGATATCAAGGTATTTTATATCCCTACAACCGGGAAGAAACAAGAAACAAGTTCCAGCTGAAGAAGATAGAACTGGAAGTACACCGAGAGGAATAAACGAAGCTGTGAAACTTGTTTACTTGCAAAATATATAAGCAAATATCAATAGGATATTTTTATTTTTTAAATATGAGATGTTAAAAAAGAAATGTATGAAAATATATTAGGAGAAAGCTGAAGGATCGGAAGCAGAATTACCAAGAAAGTGAGAAACAAATATAGTAGAAGCTCGAAATAGCGTGGTCCGAAATATCGCGGATTCGGATTTAACGCTGGTTGTTGAGATAAATATCCCGCAAACAGAGGTTCTGCATATAATTTTCACCAACACCGCTGTTCTTTACTTCTGACCTCTGCATTCCAGGAAAGTAATGATAACTCTGTTGTCTTCTTCATTAGCTTTGAACTCATAATTAGTGTTTTGCGAATGTGTGAGTACAGTGAATTTGTTAGACATTGATAATTGTATAAATTAATTATGCCATCAATGAATTTTGTGTCTTAGGATTCAAAACATTTCAGAGTCAGGGTCGAGAAAATGTTTCAAATGTCTGAGCATACATGAAGAAAGAATCTGAAAGCAAAGAACTGGTTAAATCAGAAAATTTCCCAAAAAGATTCGAAAAGGTAAAGTTCATATTACATGAAACAGGAGTGTCAGAAAAAATAGTAAAAAAGAACTGTTAAAGAACGCAAACAAAATGGAAATTGGAGCACATCTTTGGAACTCCAAGTAAAAGGCATAGCGTTCCAAAACGAGTAAACAATCTACATGATTTCAAAAGATTTGTCGTTAGAAGAAAAGGTCAATATTTTTATTATATCTCTACATGTCTCGGTAAAGCTATAACGCAGTAAAGCTATAAGATGCACCCAACAACCACGTTATTTCGGGCTTCTAGTGTATGTTAGGAGATTGAGCGATCTTTGCTTCTTTGCTTCTTTTCGTTTGTACTGTTTGATGTATATCGATCACATGAAGCACTTGAAGCTTCATTTTATTTTCGTAGGGGATTTGGCACTACTATTAGTCTTGGTCTATTGTACCTTATGCCCCCAAGTGGGCCATCCCGGGAGGAAGTATGAGGCGAGAAAGGCCATCCCAAGGAGCCACTACAGTGCAGCAGGTAGGGTCCCTACTTTTTACTTAGATGGAAACCTCCCCCGGCAAGCCAGGACAAAGGACATTCCCCGCACTGTGGTTCAAAGACGGTTCCAGCAGTCGGTTCGGAGACCGGCAACGGACCTACCGGAGGAGGAAGTGGTTCACTCAGAGCACATGTTCCTGCCCTGCACCGCTGAGACTCCCGCCGACACATCTACACTGAAAGAGACCACCAGATGAGAGGTGATATGAAATGATAATGGAGATGAAATGGAGGGACAGGAAATTCAGGGGTTATAATTAACCTACCCAGCATTCGCCTAGCGACCCAAAAAAGCTCCCGAAAAAGACTATGGATCAGGTAGGTTGGCTACGGGAATCGAAATTTGGCCTCCGGAATGCGGGCCAGAGACGAAACCGCCTGAGCTATCCCGCTTGGCTGAAGCTTCATTTCTTATAAGTAAAATATTTTCCTTTTCTGATAATTTTCTTATATGTTACCCACATGAGCACTGATGTGCTGTTGCAGATTTTTCGAATCCATGAAGATGTGTATTCTGTAGTTCCTGTGTAATTCCATCTCCCTGGATATGGCAAGTTCTACAGGAATCCCTCGACTTCAACCCTCCACAGAGCTCGCTAAAGCCACGACTTTGACCACTGTTTACTATGTTCCAAATATCCAATAAGAAAAGCTATTATATACAAAGAATATATTCCCTGCAGGTTATGTATTTTTTAAATTTATTTTGATCGACATTACACACGCTATTTTTATAAGAATAGGGATGTTGTTTATTAAGTCTCCGCTATCTTTCTCTTCTTCGAGCAATATTCTTACCAAATCAATTTTTAAAGGTGAACAATAACACAGAAAAATGTTTCTATTTACTACCAACAACAAGAACAAGGTACATTTTGGAAGACTTATTACAGTACACATACGGAGTACGCAGCTATGACATTGTATTGGCCTCCTCAGCATGAGTTTAAGGAAATTCATCATAATTTTTTTATTATTATGATACTTAACTGATTTGTATTCATCACAGAAATATTACTTCCCACAAATTTGTATTCGACACACATAGTAGTATTTGTACTTTAACTTGTTTTAACACAAGCAAGAACTTTAAAATACAAAAAGTTTAAATAGTTATGAAGACTCGATTTTTATTTAAGTTTTCGCTGTCTACCTCTTCTGTGACGTCATCCCTTAAAATTTTTCTTCGACGTAATCAAATATTGGTGTCAGGTAATTTTGGGCTATTTTTGGAAGATATCGACTACGATTTCTTCTTCTTCTTCTTCTTCTTCTTCTTCTTCTTCTTCTTCTTCTTCTTCTTCTTCTTCTGGTACGAATACCATTGTTATTAATGAATGAATCTGTGACCTAAACTTACTGTGTTCTTGTTTTTGGTATATTACTCATAAACATTCTGTTATAGAGGTCGCCGGAAAGAGCGCCCGGAGTGGAACAAATAACCTGTTACTTTGGCCTCGTATACTCCTTATCAGCTGATACGAATTGTAGAAGTTGACATTGAAATCTAAGTAATATTTTCCCCTTCAGAACTAAAAAACTTTTCTACGAATCCCTGTAAAATTCTCCTTTTCATTAGGAGAAAGTAAACGGCCCACTGGTTTCATTGTTGTACCTGCATTCGGTAAATCTGGAATATGATTCTTGGCACATATTTGAATATTCCATCCGTCATAAAATAGCGATTGAACTAGTTGTTTATTAGCGATGTGTATTAATTGTAGAAATCATATCTCCTCCGCCGGTGGTTCTTGCAGTTCTTTTACCTGCCATTACATGTATTTACTTAAACACCATCGCTCAGGGCCGAATTTGAACCTGCGACTTTAGAATGAGCCACCATTGCCTAACTAGCGAGCCACCAGAACAGGTATTTGTAGCAAAAATTATTTTTTTCTTCGTTATCTAAATCAAAATGTGAGTTATGGGTCCCTTCTATGGTTATACTGTATTATATTTCGGTTATTATGGTACATTTCCTTTTATATTCCAGTTCTGGTGAAAGATTTTTTCTTTTCTCCTGGTGAGTCAACAATGTCCTTTTGATGCTTGTTTTCTTAATGACATTTGCTTCACTGGACACAGCTTTCTGCTCATTTTCAAGAATAGAGAAAATGGGTTATAAGAAAATTCTTGATGTATCCTTCATTAGTAGGTAATGATACACTCTTACGCTTCTATTCTAGTATGCTTAGAGTAATTTGAAGGCCCTTTTATCATTCTGTTTTCATCATGTGTTACTCTCATCACTAATTCTCCTTTAATTCACAAAGCCAGACTACTCACTCACGCCGTTTCTATGTTCGGTATTCATAAAATTTTATGAATACATTTTTGTTGTCTTCTTTTTTCTGTATCGTACTTCATCATCCATAATTTGGTGTAAATACTGCATAAAAGTATATATTATATGAAATATTGGAAACATACTTAAATATAGCAAGCAATCTGCATACGTGTTATTTAAAACTACAAAGAAATACGTGGAAAACACACTGGAAAATCGACAAAATGATGAAGTCACTAACAGCTGATTCTTAAACCCTCGGTGTAAATGATGATGGACTATCTTAGCTCGGTCTTCTTTCTTTATATAGCTGGAGCACCCATAGTGTTAATGTGTTTTGATTTTAACTCCGTGGACGAAATTTAGCAGTCACCACTTCAGATTTAAGAACTATTTTGTAATTGCACCATTCCACATACAAATATTGAGTTTCCAGCGATATAAAATACATTTTAAAGTCACAAATTTATTGTAAATGTCCCAGTTAGGTTTCCTGAGGTAATTTGTACAACATTCGCTACC
>CM060952.1:61128216-61398216 GCA_030765055.1 Mantis religiosa | reverse complement strand
ATCTTGACTATCAAGAAGTGGTTGGAAAAACAAGTTTTTTAAAGAATAATTTGTAAAAGAGTGAGCAGATTTCAAGCAAATCCTAAATTTCAAATTAATTTCAAGATGTAGGATAAGTACTAGCTATTAAAGCGATAGCAAATAAAATACGTAAACAATTCGAAATAAAAAAACTGGTATTATCACATGCTCAATATCAGCGAGATAAACGAATATTACATAAACTCACTTTTTTTCTGAGACCATGAAAGCGTAATTATTCCTGTATTGGTAATGTACGAACTATACCTTTAGAAAATAATATGTAGATAGCCCTATCGGAACTGCAAGCATATTAAAAAGATTAAATAATAAATTTTATGAACTGGAGTAAAATTTCGAATTCAAAGTTAGATGAGACTTTTGCCCTGTATCAAAGGTTATCTATGCTATGTTAGGTTGAAATCGGTGCAAGTCTTTAAGAAACATACGCGCGCGCACACACAAACACACACACACGCGCGCGCGCGCAGATATTAGCTCACTCCTATGATATGCCAGGGGTGGTTCTCAGTTTATGCGTTTAAATCGCCGAGTCACCTACTTGTTTTTGAATAACTTAAATGGTTATGTTTTATCTTCTAGAATTTAATTTTCATTTATAAACGTTCTCTAAATTACATTTTGTAATGAAACCGTTCTCTTGGCACCAGCGCGTCGATAATACAGCTAGCTTACTTCCCACTAGTGATTCGTTATTAAATAGCCAAGGTGACCGTAACTTATGCGGCGGAATAGGAGAGGTTGGAGGGGCAGAATTCATTGCTACTTAATCCACATTATTACCAGTTTTCTCACTGATCGCACTTTTGCGGTGCGCATTGGAGGCACTCTTTCAACTGAGCGTCGTATTACAGCAGGCGTTCCACAAGGTTCAATACTGGCACCAACGCTGTTTAGTATTTACACCTCTGATATTCCAGACATGGCTCCAACCTCAATTGTCCTCTATGTTGACGACACTTTTATTTTACTCTCATCCGATCAACATTCTGCTGTACGAACCTTACAGCTCTCTCTTAATCGCCTCACTCAATGGTGTCAAAATTGCTGCATCTCCCTTAATACCCAGAAAACTGAAGCCAAGATTTTTACTTTACGCCGCTATAATCCCCCTCCGCCTATACGCCTTCTGACTGATCATGTGCCGTGGCTCCCTTCACCTACACCAGTCAAGTACCTTGGAGTGTTACTGGACACTCGGCTTACATGGAAGCCTCATATTGACCGCACCATTACCCTGGCATCCGCTCGTATTTCACAACTGTCTCCATTATTTCACAAATATACTTTACTTGCTGTAGAATCTTCACTGCTCCTATACAAATCTCTGGTTCGGCCTCTTATTACTTATGCCTGCCAGGTCTGGGGGGCTGCCAGTACTTGTCACCTGAGGCGTCTACAGGTCATCCAGGGTCGATTCTTGCGAATAGCCACCAATGCCCCTTGGGTTGTCCGCAACCAGCAGTTGCATCACGAGCTTGGACTTCTTCCTCTCCACCATTTCATCCGACAGACTGCTCGACGCTTCTTCTACAATCTATGCCACGTCCCAGGAGCTGTGACGTATAACATCGGCGTCCGAAGTCGCCGTCCAACGCGACTGAAGCGACGACTACCACGGGACCTGCTTTACAGTGATGACAGTTCCACTTCTGAAAAATCTACTGTTTCAATTTCTGTTTCTTTTGTATTCATTGCATTCTATGAGAAGGTGGTAAATGGTAAGGTTGTTAAAAGTGACAATGTCTTCTTTAAAATATATAAGCTAGATGGCTTACAAGTAATTCTGTTACCATACTTTTTACAACTATTAGAACATGGAGGCTATAAATTTTAACTCTCAACATCATTTCTATAAAACAGGAGCAAAAGTTTCTTGGAAGGTTCGGCTCTTCTCTACCTCAGTAGCTGGTCAACACCCACTGAAGATGGTCTAAACCAGACCGAAAAGCGCTTATGGAGATATGGAGAACATCTTATCTGAGTGAGTAGTCTCAAAAACTGCTTGACAACTACTCATTTTCTATATAAAAGATATCTCACTTTTAACAACTTGACAATGTCTTCTTCAAAATGATAGGTCTTGTTGCTTTCTGTATTGGGGAAAACATATGCATGGATATTTGAGTTTGATTTATGAGTCACTATGTTTACACTCAAACTTCACCTACTTGTATAATTGAAACGTTTGCAAGATCATTCGATCTCATCCTCAGCTGTTTGGTGGATACATGTATACTGTTTGATGCATGGATACTTGAATGAGGTCTTGCTGCTATTTTGATTCCGTATGTTATCCTTAATTGTATTCTCCTGGTGTTTAACGGTGGTTGGTTGGCTTCTATCAGTAGGCTAAAGACCGGACTGGTACGATATGCTCCTAATATAATCCTCATAGCAGAACTTTGAATCACGACTGCAGAGTTTTACACAATAGCTCCATAGTCAAGTTTGCTTAGGATTAACGATTGATACGTCAGCTGTAGGACATGTTGATCAGCACCCCAATTGCGGCGTGATAATGTTTTTAATATGTTTATGCGCCTTTTGTTTCTTGTTTTCCCTCCCGCTCTAAGTTTATCAGCCACTTAATATCGTCCCTATTACGAATTCGTACGTGATCATTAGCCTAGTTTAAACTATCGTATTGATCATATGACAGTAATAATGATTTTGCGAATTAGGTTAGCCGAATTTGCGAGACACCTGATCCATTCCCCCAGAGCCGCGCCTGGTATATGCAGAAATTTATGGTATTAACCAAAATGACACGTAATTAAGTAACCTGAAACTAACCCAAAAATTAATAAACAACTAGTTTTACTTCCAGTTTAAAAAGAAGGCACCTCCACTATTCATCAAAATGAGTCCTTGGCAACTTTAAAAATGTCCTTGATCCTTCCATCCTTCCTCCCTCCCTCTCTTCCTCCATCCCTTCCATTTATCTTCCTTTCTCCCTCCTATCCTTCTTACTTTCCGCCCTTCCTTTCTTCATGAAAATAAAAAATTAGAATTACCTTTTACTTATAATACTGTTTATTATTGTCCTTGTAATGAACTCATTGCTAACCTGTGTTTGAATTCCTAATTCTCTGCTGTATTTGAATATCCGTCAGTGGATTCCAAACACTGTGGGTGATAACGAAGAGTGAATCAATGAACATATTCCCGCGGTTTGATTCTTTCGTCCCTTCCCCGTAAGCCTGAGACCAACAACAAATGTTTGAATTCAGGCAGAAATGAAGTACTCATCAACAGTTGCATTTATGCAGCCGTTTCCAATATCCTATGTAACATTTTATGTAATATTATTGCTTTTATGTAATATCTTATGTAACCTTATGAAATATATTTCAGTTTGTGACATGGATATAGTATAATGCAAATACAGAAACTTATAAAGCCTTCATCACTATTGCAAAAAGAAATTAATCTGTGTTGCATTTTCTTTATTCAACGTATACAAATTATTTTTACAAATTCTTATTGTTCTATTTACTCCATGTCAATCGAGATAAAGATTTTCTGAAATTGTTTTATTTCCTATTTCCTGGTAGGGAAAGCTGAATCACACCTGAACATCATAAGCAGGACTTTTACCACGGATCTTCCACTCTAAGAGAGAGAGAGAGAGAGAGAGAGAGAGAGAGAGAGAGAGAGAGAGAGAGAGAGAGAGAGTGTGTGTGTGTGTGTGTGTGTGAGTGTGTGTGTGATTGTGCGTAGTTAACGCAGATATAATTAAAGCCACAAAATATTATGAGATCAACTGTGTGTTTTGTATGATGTGTGTAAGGTTTACTCTATAACTTACATTTTACCAGCTTGGCAAACGTCGTTCAGAATGAAGAGCACTTCAGAGGATATCCACTGAAAATTAAATTACGTTTAGTTTGTCATGAATACATTTTATACATCTTGTAATCATAATTTCATAATTTTAGAACATGATTTAATAAAGGGCAATTTGGGAAGGTGAATTTTCTTCAAATCTCGTGTCATATCCTCGTAAGTTGCTATATATCTACCATTTGGTTAAAACTGACTTTCTTTTTATGTAATCCTACTCAGAGGTTTCTAAAAATGTTTTCTTAACTACTGTGTGTCACAAGACATAAAAATGACCTCTTTAGTGATTTAGTGGAATCTACAATATTTCCGCACGTCCTTTACAATACGCAAAAGAGAAGAAAATCAGTAATCAAACTGGGAGCACAAATTCGAATTTTTAATGCACAAAGATGTCGCATATTCTGATATTTTTAACACTTTCCATTTCATTGACTTTTAATTAGGTATTTTTATGATTCTAATGAATTCAAAATATTTCAGGTTTCTTCTCTTATCTTTCTAATAATTGTTATACCTTAGATCACTCAACCATTCTGACAACGTTATCCCCTTGTAAGCAATTTCCGGCATCCGTTATTAATAGCCGCTAATTCATATGCGAACGTACAAATTATCATATTTTATTCCGAAATCTACATACCTCGATTCTGAATACCTCAACTCACACTAAAATATGTTTTCCCCCCTCACCTGCAAGGAAAGTGACACTCTTGCTAAAAACTTCAAAGAATTCTTTTTTATCTGTGAAATGTTGAAAAATATTTTTATGGAAACCTTTTCCAAAGCACTCGAAATCTATATCAAACTTAAAGGATGACACCATAGCTCTTCTGACCAGCATTGTATTTATGGAACAGGTGTAAGGGTAAATTGTCAGACACATTGGAATACAGCCGGCCTTGGTAGCGTAGATTTTAGCGTGTCTGCCTCACGTTCAAGAGGTCCCGAGTTCGAATCTCTGCTTATCCTGGAAGACGAATTTCAGGTAAGTCTAAGCTCTGTGGACTCTGGGCTCATTTGGGCACATCATTTCACCCATTCCACTCATCGCCCGATATGACTAACGTTGGAGGACGCAAATTGAAAAAAAAAAAAGCATTGGAATACATTTATGTGCAACATTATTGCAGCAGTATGTGTAATTGCTTAAACTTCTCGTTGGAATTATTACAATAATTTTCACTACGGTTATTTTCATAGTCATCCTATTGCGTGTAGTTGTTTTAAAAGGAATTAGGAACATTGCTAAATTGATTCTAAAATAATTAGAATAGGTCAAATGCAAGGCAACTTGTCTGTTCTCATAAGTCCTTGACTTCGTAATAATTATAAATTGGGTGTTATATTATGAACTGTAATATTGGAGAGTGAATTAATTTATTGAAACAAGATACTTCTCTAAGGAGTTAACTCAAGCCCGAAGTAAAATCTTTGATCTCAAGACTCAGTGTAAATGCATATAAAATTCACAGAAGCTTTGGTATTGTTGGTATGTAGGTGCGTACGTATCCTTTTTTAATGTCTTCCAACAGAGGTTATATCGAATGACGAATGAAATGGATCATATGATGATCAAATAAGCACAGGGTCCATAGAGCTTAGAGTAACCTACCCGACATTTATCTTTCAGTTTAGGGAAATCCAGGGAAGAACACTCATCTGAATAACCCACCCTGACCGAGATTCCAACTCTAGATCTCTGAGTGTGAGGCAGATACGCTACCCCAAGAGTACAAAGGCGGGCAGGAGTTTGTTAGTTTGGTCGGCGGGATTATTATCATCGTCATTATTATTATCATCGTCATTATTATTATTATCATCGTCATTATCATTATTATCATCATCATCATTATTAATATCATCATCATTATTATTTTTATCATTATTATTATCATTATTATTATCATTATCATTATTATCATTATTATCATCATCATCATCATTATTATTATTATTATTATTATTATTATTATTATTATTATTATTATTATTATTATTATTATTATTATTATTATTATTATTATTATTATTATTATTATTATTATTATTATTATTATTATTATTATTATTATTATTATTATTATTATTATTATTATTATTATTATTATTATTATTATTATTATTATTATTATTATTATTATTATTATTATTATTATTATTATTATTATTATTATTATTATTATTATTATTATTATTATTATTATTATTATTATTATTATTATTATTATTATTATTATTATTATTATTATTATTATTATTATTATTATTATTATTATTATTATTATTATTATTATTATTATTATTATTATTATTATTATTATTATTATTATTATTATTATTATTATTATTATTATTATTATTATTATTATTATTATTATTATTATTATATGTTTTCGATATTCATCCGATTCCACATAAGAAAGCTGAAAGACATAGATATCCCAATCACCCCAAGAACTGTAGCCTCGTTCTACGAGATTTAATACCATGCTTCTCTCTGGAGAGAAATGTTCCAGCCAATCAATTCGGTCAATCAAAACTAAACTTATTATACTGCCTGCAAGTTAATTTAAATGTTATTGATAAACTCTCATTATTATAGCGAAGCTTGCAATCTTGGCTGTCTTAGAGGTCCAATTTCTCCCTCTCTCTCACACTCCCTTTCTCTCTCTTTCCCTATCCATTCTGTCTATCTCTTAGAGCAATATGCATTAAGCTTAAAGGAGCATGATATATATTATGAAAGGTTATACTGAGTACATTGCATTAAACATGACTTTCGTCTTTTATCTGGGCTTGAGACCAACACTGTACACAGGTTCAAGTTATAAGCGATGCAAAGAGGAAATTGTAGTTTTTGGTAAGCAAATGAGTGCGGCTGAAAAGGGAACTGTTCTCACCCCTCTCCCCTTAGCTTTAGCTTCTACTTACCTCTACTTCCGTTTTGTATTGCTTGTAGCTTAAACTAGTGTGGATGGTATTCCTACTATTCTACTTCCTTCCTATTCATTTCTCACTTTCTTCATCATTTGTACGAAGGATAACCGGAAAAATTCTCACTTTCCATTTGCAGCCTATGAGAAAGAGTTTGTATTACATGCTCTCATCATAACTCATAATGTTTTAATCGCCACAATTATGGTGAAATATCATTGGCAATATAACAATTGCCTGATTCTATTAACTTTTACAAATTAGACAGAATGTTTATGAGATTGGATCTAAATCATTGCAGTTCTTGTGATCTTATTACTGCAAGTTTATTCACATATTTATCAGTTATGACTTATTGCTTAACAGAAGTCAACAAATGTCGATCGCAGTACCATAAAAAGTGTACTTGCTCAACAAAGGATAGCTTTCCATCGTTTCTTATTAAGTCCTGCCAATTGTGGTTGATGATCTCTCTAGATTGACTTAATGAGCTAGGTAGCAGAGCAAGAATTAGAGGTTTTTCTAAATTCTTTCACAGTTAAAAGCATTTGATACAAAACTTCATCTGCTCGGAAATGTTTTGAGTCTTGGTGAAATAAAATATTTCCTTCCTTGCTTAGAACCACATTTGAACAGCAGGAAAATTCAAATCTTATGCAAGATATGACAGACACATAGATATATCAACACAACTTAGAGATGAATTCGGAATCGATTCTGAGACTAAAGAGATCCAGTCATTGGTCCAACTCTTTTTCCATATATGTATGTGTTTATGTATATATATGTATATATATTAAAACTGGAGAACTACACCTTCTCATTAAAATGTGTTGAGATAGAGCTGCTGCTGAACTCAATATCTACACTATATAAAACGGATCATTTATTTGCAAACATATTCCGCGTTAAAAATGTTAAGCTTAAGCTGTCATTTCTCTGTCTCATTAATTATGTGCTTAAATTAAGTTTCTGATCGATCATTTATTTTTTTAAGAAATACGGTTTGACTATGGCTTTTAAAGAAGTTCACAATAACATCACTTACAATATTAATAAACCTGCACTCATCTTATAGATTTGGGAATATCTAATCCTTTCTGAATAGCCTGATGAGTGGAGGCTCCGATTTATACAGAGGTAAATTTTAATCCTTAAATTTATTGCTAGAAATTAAGTATGGTCCCAATAAACATTCGAAGTGAGTTTAATATTGAATACCCTCATATTTCTCAGGAACCGGATATCCTGTTTAATACGTTCGACTAAAACTTTTTATTTGATATACACAATTTAAAATACTCCTTCATGTCCCTCGTCATTATAAAATGTAATAAGCACACTCTCGTAATTTTGTACAGATATCACTTTTCATAAGTCGTTTCATGTAATCTTGTTTAGCCTGGAATGGTCATCGAACTGAAATCTTGAACTGCGACTTCTTCAACATCAAAATTCTTCGTTATTCATGATTATCTGCAAGGAAGATATTAACAGTTACTTATCAATTAGTGCCAACATTGTTTGTAAACTTTTGTTATTAAGGGGAGCAACAATATATTAGACTGTGTAATTTAATTATCATACACTCACAAAAGTTAAAGGCGACTGTAAAATCATCTAAAAATGCTGCAATAATATACGAGATGATTTATTTTTCCATCCCAGGGTTGTTATTTGCATATGACTTAGTAGTTGGTTCTATTTCTGTTGGAGGGCTGAGAAGGGCAATTGAAGCAATAAGTAGTTATTGCCAAAAAATGGGGGTTGAGAGTTAACGAAAAGAAAACGAAGATCATGGTTTTTAAGAAAGGTTATAGGTTGCTTAAGGATGAGAAATGGGAGATAAATGGAAGAGAAATAGAGGTCGTAAAGCAATTTGATTATTTGCGGATAAGATTGAGCTGTCAGAATCACCTCCTCAGCCACCTTCGCGACGAACACCCACAGACGCACGGCACTCCGCCCCAAGGTCAGCTCCAGCAGGGCCTCCTTCTCCACAGGCAAGGTGTCGCCCGATGCAGTAACAAGCTCGTATGGTCGGCTCGGCTTCCTCGTCAGCAAACCCTTCGCCACGTCAGGTCTGATGATGGACACGGCCGCCCGGGTGTCCACCAGCACGCGGCACGGCTTACCTCTTACCCAACCGTCCGCGATGAGGCTGTCATCCATACGCCGGCTGACGGCGCGCAGTGTCACTCGAGGGGATGGTGGTGATGGCGCCGAAGTGCCCCTCTCCACGCCGGGCCTTACTCGTTCTTCCAGCTGCCCTTCCTGGTGTGGGCAGTCTCTCTGCAGGTGTCCGGGCTGTCCACACCCCCAACACAGGCCACTAGGTGTTCGCCGGCGTCCCTCGGCCTGTCTTCTGTCTCATGTGTAGCGGACATTTCTCGTTCTCGACGTCGGGATAGCTGTTACTTTGGCCGCCTTCATCCTTAATGCTGCTGTCAGCGCCTCGTGGATGGTTTTATAATCGCCGAGCATTAAGCGCTGACGAATCTCCGTGTCTCGTACCCCGTCCACGAATGTGTAGGCAGCTTCCCGGGATGCGAACTCTGGTGGGAGGTCGACTAGGGCCTTGCTAGCCAGTTGTTCAACTGCCAGGGCGAACTCCTGCAGCGTCTCCCCCGGCTGCTGTGACCTTGCCTTTAGCTGGCTGTGGTACACTGCGGCTAAGCAGTGGTTCCCGAAACGATTCTCCAGGGCCTCCCATATGTCTTTGGGCGCCGCCTTTGTCTGCACGGCGTTTAGAACTTCCGCGGCCCGTCCCTGGAGGCTGGCTATTAACTGTGTGGTCTCCTCCTTCGGTGACCATCTGTTGTGCTTGGCCACTGTGTCGAACTGGCGGTGGAAGACCTCAAATGTTGACGCGCCGTCTTATTTCGGAGGTTTGACGCGCGCCGATGTTGTGTCGCGTCCCGGTACGTCGGCCTTCAAATCCTTCAACCTCCTGCCGACGACGTCCTTCACCATGGCGTTCAGGGACTTGACGCTGCTCTCGGCCTTCCCTTCCAGGTCGTTAACGCGGCTCGCCAGGTCCTCGACGCGCTCGTCCACTTGGCCCATCCGCTTGCCCTGCTCCGTCACGTCATCCCTCACGCCGGCCAACTGTTCTTCAAATTTGGCGGCGAGAGCCTCGTTCGCCACCTTCATTTCCGTGGTCAGTTCGGCCATCTTTGCGGTCATTGTCGTGGCCAAGTTGTTGTTTGCCGTTTCCGTCTTAGCTGTTAATTCGGCCTTCATTTCTTCCATCTTCTCGGTGATGTCATGGCCGTCTTCATTTGTTTTAGTTTCGCGGCCAGGTTGTTATTTGTAGTCTCCAGCTTCGCGGCCAGGCTGTTATTTGCCGCTTCCGTCTTCTCTGTTAATTCGGCCTTCATTTCCATCATCTTCTCCAAAAAAATTTCCAATGCCGCGTCCATGGTTGTAATGTTCGGTGATGTTATCGTCCCGCTTCCTGGCACCAGTGTGACTTTGTGGGTTCGTGAAATGAAGAGTCCAATTACACAAACTCAACAATGTTCTTTATTTCCACCGACTTACAGTTGAACACTTGCCAATTACACAGAATTACGTAATGCACACAATTACAATTCACCAGTTCGTCCGTTACCGTTCCGATTCACGTACACAATCTTCTTGTCCGTACACTAGCACGTCAAGCACTAACTAACTGACTGGATTCACTCACTGCAGCCCTTTTTATAGGAATATCACTGTCTTCTAGAAGTCTCTGGTTTCAGTGAATTACCGCGAAAGTTCCAGAGGACAGGGGAAGGGGAAAGAGGCGGGCAGCGACAAGTGATACTTCCCTAATCAACCAGTCAGTTAGTGACAGAGACTAATAGGTGGGTGTGGCTTGGCTGCCTCTGGCCCCTTCTCAGCTGTCGTTGGTCGGGCTTTCCGCTAATTGGGTGACAATAATAAAGAAAATATTTTTGGTAAAAGGAGAAAAGAATGTAAGAAATATATCTGGGGAAAGTTAAAGAGAAATGGTTAAGATTGATGAAGAATAAATAACAATTAAGAGCTGAAAAACTAGAACGAGGGATATAAGGGAGAGGAGGGTTATCAATACACGGAAAACCAGCGGTTATGTGTATTGAGCCCGAGACTTGGGGCAAGCAGTTAGGAAAGGTATGTTAGATGTGAATAAGTCAGTTTGTTATTGTGTGAAAGAAATTTTATAAATGCAATGTATCAATGAAGTTGTATGTAGAAGAAAGACGAGAAATAAATACAAATACAAATATTTTTCCAACGCCATGCTACTTACATAATCTATACGGACAGATAAGAATGACCATGATTCCAGAGGCCCTTATTAGTGTTTGAATCAAATGATATGAATTAAAAGAGAATATGGCAAACAAAGCAACATCAACACTACAATAATCTAGCCATGGGTGAAAATTGTTCCTCAGTATGTTGTATGGTCTCCTCGAACGGCTAGGACTGCTTCACACCTGTGTGACATAGATGAAATGATCAATGAGTTCTTGAAGGATACGTAGCCACTCTTCCATAAGAGCAAACTGCAGCTGTATAACAGTTGCAGGAGGTGCTGGTCTGCCTGCAATGTGCCTGCCTAATGCATTCCACACATGACCGATCGGATTTAAGTCCGGTGAGGATGCTGGCCACTGCATGTACGCTGCATACCCTCCTCTTCCAGCATGTCGTCCACCAATCCAGCTCTGTGGGGAAGTGCGTTATAGTCCAAAAACCAAAGGAAGCACCTGTGGCACCAGCATACTGCACGACGAAATGTCGGAGGTCGTCTCTGTATCTTACAGCGGTCAAAGTACCACCTGGGATAACGTAGAGATGCGTCCGACCACCCAAGCTGTTTCCTGGCCACACCATCAACCCATCATCGCCATATAGGGATCTTTCTTGTAAAAGACTGAGTTGTAGTGACGCTCGTTGGCTCCAGATGAGAACACATCGACTATCGGATTCCACGTTGAATCACGACTCATCAGAAGACAGAACTAAGCTCCATTCGGCTCCATGATACTCCTCCGCCCAGTTTCTGTGATCTCTACGGAGTTTTGTAGTTAATCTGGTACACACAATGGGCCTACGGGCATAGAGGCCAAGTGCATGAAGTGTATTACGGAGAGTTTGGGTTGATACCTTGCGTCCTGTGCTGTTATAAGTGCCCCAAGCCACTGATTCAGGTAAATCACGTTGTGGAAGCATTGCTGTCCCTAAGCCAGGTCATTCACTAACTCCCAAAGGGAATGGAATGGCTCTGACCACAGCAACAAACCACAGCCGTTTTACCCTTTGACAGCAAAAGTATAGAAAGTGTCCTCTGTTGTGTGGTGTATGTGTAGAGGTGACACAACCACTGTTTACCTTATCTGGAAGTAAAAGAAAGATATTGCATCTAATGCGATAGCAAATCACATAGCGTACATACTTGAGATTACAATATTCTCTAATTGTTTTGAGCAGTATATATACTGCTGTATCTGATATATATATATATATATCGTATATCAGAAATGCAATGTGTACAGCAATTTATTTACAACCTTCCTTATCCATTTGTCTCATGCATTAGCATATTACGATTAAAGTAAAAGCAGGAGTATAAGTGAGTAGCTCATTACGATGTTCAAAATAAATAAATGAGGATGCAAAATACAAAATTAAGAAGAAATTTCGTAAAAACGAGTTTTACTATGTAACACGGATAAATGCAACGTTTATATTTACGAGGCATGCTTTTTAAGTCGGTACCGTTTTGGAATTAAAAAAGACGTGCATAGATAACGCAAAAATTTTATTTTTACATGAAAGCCTGTACCTTAATCTACTTTTCTACATAATTTCAGTGAATATTGAGGCACTTGTCATAACGTGGCACCTTTTTTTGAATACCCTCCTCATAAAATTCTGCCGCCTGACGTGTTAACCACTGTATCACAACTGTTTTGACTTCGTTATCGTCTTGAAGACGCTGACCGCCCAGATGTTTCTTCAAGTGCAGGAACAAATGGTAGTCGCTGGACGCCAGATCAGGGCTGTATGGAGGATGATCTAGAGTTTCCCATTGAAAAGATTTGATGAGATCTTTCGTCCGATGTGACGGGCATTATCATGCAGCAAAACGATACGCTCACTCAACTTGCCACGTCTTTTGTTCTGGATTGCACGGCGCAGATTGTTCATCTCACAGTAAAACGCTGCATTGATTGTCTCATTACTAGGCAGAAACTCCACTAGCAGTACTCCTTTTCTGTCCCAAAAAAAACTGTGCACATGATTTTCCGGGCAGAAACTGTTTGCTTAAACTTCACTTTTGTGGGCGATTATGAATGTCGCCATTCCATGGATTGTTGTTTCGATTCTGGTGTGACGTAGGCCACCCATGTTTCGTCACCAGTAACAATTTGGTCTAAAAAATCTTCATCTTCATTGTGGTACCGCTCAAGGAAAGTCAATGCACTGTCTAAACGTTGGGCTTTGTGCAAATCCGTCAACATTTTCGGAACCCAACCTGAACACAATTTCCGGTACTTCAAGTTCTCGGTCACAATGCGATACAAAATACTACGAGAATATTGAAGAAAATAGTCGCACAATGATGAAATTGTAAAGCGTCTGTTTTCTCTTACCTTTTCGTCCACTTTCTACACCAAATCTTCAGTAACGACCGAGGGACGCCACTCCGTTCTTCATCATGCGCATTTGTGCGGCCATCTTTAAATGCTCTCACCCATTTCCTTACCATTCCATCACTCATAATGTTTCGTCCGTAAACTTCACAGATCTCACGATGAATATCGATCGGTTTTACGCCTTTAGCACTAAGACATCTTAAACACTCAGTAACCAACGTATACAATGAATAATCAGACTGTAATGGCATCAGTGCGTAGACAAGAGATGTAGGTAACCAGTGCGCATGCGCGGAACGCCGACCGTAGCGCTGCGGCAGCGGAATTGCAAAACGGTACTGACTTAAAAAACACATGCCTCGTATAATAGTTAACTTATTGCTTTCATATCCCTGCGTGTTGTGGAAAGCAGATATACACAAACTACTACGCATGCCTTAACATATAACTAAATGTCAGACTTAACAACATTGAAAAATAAATATTTTAACATTCCATATTTGCAGCTTTACTTCTCACTTGTGTTATATAAAGTGATCTACAAAAACAGCTGACTCAGTCAGATAAAAGTAAAATGACACAATGTCTCCCTTATTTTTTTAATTTTAATTTTTGTTTAAGGGCGACTCCACACACTCAACCTTGGTGTCTTAGAAGCTACGTCATACGCAGGAAGAAAGATGGCGGATCCTCCGGAAGAACCCAGGTTGGTATCAATTAGGAACATCAAGCTGGCACACCATACGTACGCATAGATTATGAATCTTACAATTAATTTTCTTCCAGTTGTCTACACGCAAAGCATAAGATACGTCGTATAAAATGTAAACTGGTGGCAATATGGAAGTGAACACGATCAAGTGACTACTGAAAGCTACAGTCGAGCGGTTAAGCAATGGTATCGACTACAGAATAGATAACGCTTCCTATTTGCATATTCCTATTAGTTTATACACGGTGAAAACGAGTGACACACAGACTCTCTAAACGCAATATTTATATTTATATTCAATATTCTAATGGAACGGCAATAAAACTTTTTGGAGTGATAAAATTAGAGCAACGGGGTAATTTGTGTGACGTAGCACTACCCTGAACTAATTTTAGGAAACATACTGTACAAACTTCAAAAATTTGACTGTAGGACATTTTATATAACTAATGTAGGGGAAGGGTACCCAATATCGGACACTTAAGCTTTTTGTTCCATAAAGACTTTAGAAATGGTTACAGTCAATATTAAGAATTATTTTTGAACACATGTTTTTATGTGTTTAAGTGTATCAAATGTGTTATTCACATTAAGTATTACAGGAGAGAATTGTAAAAATTTATAAATATCATAGTTTCCCCAATTTGAAAACCAAGAATCCCATATAACACAGTCTGAATATTATAAGACCACATAGTTATTTCATTGTGTCTTTGTATTACTTTTTAAGACGAAAGCCACATTTATAAATAAAGGGGAGCCCTTCAAGACTTGGCACAGTTTTGATAGACCCAACTCTAGCGTATGCAGCACTCGATCAAGTATTCATTAAATTTTCGTCACGAATGATGCAGTAGATATTTTTCATATTCAAAGCTCAGTGCCTTTCTCACTCTTTGTGCGTGAAGTTGCTTTGTTGCGCTTCAAAAGGTAGATGACACAACAATGCTGACTTAATACCTCCATTACGTACACTTTGGAGTTAATTCCTAATTTTATATGTACCAATGGTTGGTTTCACTTTTGTTTCATTTATCACATAGAACTACTCATTTGCTTAGTTCTCCCTCCATACTTGATCAAGAGCTAACTTCATGTTTTCCGCTGTGTAGTTCCTTCTATTCCTCCCCATATTTGTCTGAAAGAAAAAAAAACGAAATAAAGGAATTGATAGGAAAGCTACGAATAAGTTTGTCCGATACCATTCAGCGAATCCTTGTCCGATATTGGGTGCATTACACATAAAACGTGCAAGTCACTTCACGTAACACATTTAAAAGCAATGTTTTCAGCCATATTTTTAGATAAATACACGGTAAATAATTCCCAAATCTTAAAAGTATATTTGACTCACCTGTATTGTAGTATCAGCTTCAAAAAATTATCTTCGTGCATCAGGAAGCATTGCTGACACACCGTACCGAAAACGAAAACCAGAGTTCCGTCCGATACCGGGGGACTTTTCCCGTTCAGAAAGTAACCTCCGGTTGATTGCAAAAATTCACCAAGTTAAATAAAAATATTTTAATATATACATCTTACAACTACATCTTTGCACTATTTTTCTACATAGTCTCTATAACGATTGAGGCACTTATCGTATCTGTTCACAAGCTTTGAAATTCCTTCTGCATAAAAATCACCCGCTTGTGCCTGGAGCCAGCCTGTGACCGCATCTTTGAACTCTTCGTCGTCATCAAACCGCTGGAACCCGAGCCATATCTTCATATGCATGAAGAGGTGATACTCGTACTTGTCTTTCAGTCTTAAAAGTCGTGTCACGCCATACTTGTCGTGTGTCCATTCACCCAATGGTCTACCACTCCTCTCTTCATCATGAACGTTTTCTCGTCCACTTTTAAATAAACGTACCCATTCACGGACCACTCCTTCACTCATAACTCTTGGTCCGTACACGGCACAAAGCTCACGATGAATAACTGCTGCAGAATATCCTTTGGCTGTAAAAAACCTTATAACAGCACGCACTTCACATTTGGCGGGGTTTTCTATTGCAGCACACATTTCAAACGGCCACAAACATTAAACTAGCACAGATATGACGTTCACTCGACCACGGCTTGATGCCGACTGACCTGCTGACTGCGTGAATGCACAGATGGCGTCGCTACTCCCCCCACTACCCACACTGTGACGATCGGAGGTTACTTTCTGAACGGCCATCGTATTTTGAGTCAGATAAGCCTATAATGAGAAGAAGTCATTATAACTTTTGCGCAATTCTATATAGTTTAGCGGTATTGAAATTCACAAGAATGGAGTACAAACTTCTTAGAATAATACACATAAATAGAAACTGCAGAAAGTCACCGAGGGGGATGGCTCAGGTGGTTTGTCTGTGGCAGGAGTTTGATAACCATGGCAGACTTACTTGAACCATGGTTTTTTCGGGGGTTTTCCGGGTTGCCAGACGAATGCTGGGTAGGTTAATTGCATCTTCGAATTTTCTGACCCTCCATTTCACATCATCTCTCATTTGGTGGTTTCTTTCAGGGTAGAAGTGTCGGCGGGTGTTTCGGCGGTGCATGAAGAGACATTATGCTCTGAGAAAAACTACTTCCTCCTCCGGTAGGTCGGTTGCCAGTCTCCGCACCTCTGCTGGGACCATTTTGGGACCGCCAACCAGGGACCTTTGGGGCTCGGTTGCTATGCTCGTTGCCGTCCCGCAGTAGGGGAGCGTGTCCATTGTCCTGGCCTGTCGGGGGAGGTATGCATCTAGATAAACTGTATGGAACCTGCCCTCTGTACTGTCGTAGCTGCTTGAGTCGGACGCTCTGTCTCCGCTCGCTTCATCCTTCCTCCCGGGGGTGCCCCACTTGGGGACATAGGCACAATGGGCCCAACATGGTGGCCTACGTACCGAGTCCCCTCCGTTGTGAAATCCTAATCCTAATCCTTACAGAAAGGCCGCTTAACGTTTTCCAACGCTTCAGTTGCATTACTTCAGTAAGTATATAATATTAAATATATATTGGAATCGAACTCTAAGCTTTTCTAAAATAATTCATTGGTAAAATCTTCCTTTGCAGTTAGGGGAAATCGTCGGAAAGATGGGATAGCAAGTTACATCTTCTAGAACAGTAAGAGACTTGGAGTAGGATAAGAAATATAAGAATCCGTGCATTCTGAACATGCACAGAAACGGAAAGAAATATCCTCTTAGCTTACTAGGATGTCCTTACTCTTTTGCTGTGCTTTGTAAATGAGATTCTAAAATGCATCCGAACAAAAATAAATGTTTCTATGAGTCATACCAAAACCTTGACAGAACAAAAGGCTGGCAAAGATTTCAGATTCACGAGTTGAAGAGAATGACTTGGCACGACATGATGATGCACAAAAGAAATTGTTTTAAGTGTTTAAGTACCAGACGTAGTCGTGTTCAATCTTGAAAGATGGAATATTTTTGGACTGCACTTTAACAAAAGTAAAAGATATTTTGTGGAAAGATCCTAATGTAATAGAGCAGTTTCTGGTCTTTCTCTTCTTTCCTCTCTCCCTCACACACACGCACACACACACACACACACACACACACACACACACACACACACACACACACACACACACATTCACATATACACACATACTCAGTTTTCTATGATGCCCATATATTTTTATGCTATTATGTCTCAATTATTTTTTATTAAGAGAAAACAGAAATGTCCACGCCGGGGCCGAGCGGCTAGACCGCTTGACTCTCACCAAGGCGGCCCGGGTTCGATCCCAGGTGACCAAAAGTGAGATTTGTGTGCTGGGGCGGGTTTTCTCCGGGACCACTGATCCCCCCACCCATCATTCCACCAATTGCTTCATTATATTTCTTTTCATCCACTTTGCCCTCATTCCGTTCGTTCATCTACTTTCCTCACTCTCATGCTGGGGACTGGGCTGATCATCCATCCTGGATTTCTGTATCTGATCCACAGTTGTAGCTCCCTTACCAGACGCTTGAAATGTTCTAAGGGGTGGAGGACCATAAATAAACAGGACTATGTCCTATGGCAGGAGCCGAAGTAGTAGCATTAGAGTAGTAGTAGTAGTAGTAGTAGTAGTAGTAGTAGTAGTAGTAGTAGTAGTAGTACTAGTAGTAGTAGTAGTAGTAGTACTAGTAGTAGAAGAAGAAGAAGAAGAAGAAGAAGAAGAAGAAGAAGAAGAAGAAGAAGAAGAAGAAGAAGAAGAAGAAGAAGAAGAAGAAGAAGAAGAAGAAGAAGAAGAAGAAGAAGAAGAAGAAGAAGAAGAAGAAGAAGAAGAAGAAGAAGAAGAAGAAGAAGAAGAAGAAGAAGAAGAAGAAGAAGAAGAAGAAGAAGAAGAAGAAGAAGAAGAAGAGGAGGAGGAGGAGGAGGAGGAGGAGGAGGAGGAGGAGGAGGAGGAGGCGGAGGAGGCGGAGGAGGAGGAGGAGGAGGAGGAGGAGGAGGAGGAGGAGGAGGAGGAGGAGGAGGAGGAGGAGGAGGAGGATGAGGAGGAGGAGGAGGAGGAGGAGGAGGAGGAGGAGGAGGAGGAGGAGGAGGAGGAGGAGGAGGAGGAGGAGGAGGAGGAGGAGGAGGAGGAGGAGGAGGAGGAGGAGGAGGAGGAGGAGGAGGAGGAGGAGGAGGAGGAGGAGGAGGAGGAGGAGGAGGAGGAGGAGGAGGAGGAGGAGGAGGAGGAGGAGGAGGAGGAGGAGGAGGAGGAGGAGGAGGAGGAGGAGGTGGAACAAATAGAGAATATGTGTTCCGTCTTGGTCAGTGCTTTATATTTTTAACTATAAAAAAGAAAGTGCTTACTCCTACATAGTTAGCCTTTTGAAAAGGATCTTCTTTATTTACTGCAGTTTGTTTGCATAGCTATTCTATAAGTTCTTCGTTAAATACACATATTTTTCTGTTTACATTCTGTTAAAAAAAATTCATGTTAGTCAAAATAATTTCAGTAAAGATTTTCTCGGTGTGTAGAAGGCCAAGAAGTCAGCCAAATGTTTAAAAGTATAATCGTCATATAGCAGCTGTGATATTCCGATTCTGACTTGACGAGGGGCAAAAGAATCGCGGATACGCAAATAAAATCTGATCATATTCACATTAGTTTCTTTCTCCAGCAATTCACCAATTATTCTTATAAAATAGTCTTCTACTTTCTATCGCTTTTTAATCGAGATTAACGTTTATAAAATATCTTCCAAGAGGGATAGAGAAAGATGAAGTAACAATCAGACCTCTTTCTTAAAAAATGAATCACCATGTGATGAATGAAATCCCAGGTTTTGCATGACAGGAAAAAAAATTGCATGTGTGATTTTCTCAACAGTTGCACGAACATTCTTATAAAGCTTATTATCTACATTATATTAATCAGGGTAAATATTTCAGAAATCACTTATTGGAAATGTTCTTGTAGATGCAAAGGAAACAAACGAAAATACAGTAGCTTTAAGCGATAGTCAAATATTTTGGTAGGTGGTTGCTTTGTGAGGCTTTTGAAATTCTATTCTATTTGCACAAACAATTTTTAAATTAAGATAAATGGGCAGTAATCTCTCGGAAATGGTTCATTCTACAACCGAAAATCTTTTTTTAATGTAAATTTATATTGAGGAATTAATCCTTAAAGAATTAATCCTTTTTAAATACATTACTCCGGTATATGGGTGATTTTTTATTAATAAGAGCCAACTGAAAAATTCAATGCCATGGCCGGGATTTGAACCACGGATCTACTGGTTTCCCTCCAGTCGCTCTGACCCTTGAGCTACCATGGTCAACGTGCCTTCCTGACATTAAATTCTCCAATTGACTCATTATATTTCCCGGTGGACCACTTAAGATTCTCATATTTGAGACAACTACTTGTGGCGACTTACTATTGTAAGTACTTAATTACCAGGATTTTTAATGTAGATTATTTTTAATGTAAATTTATATTGAGGAATTAATCCTTAAACAATTAATCCATGTATTTAAAAAGGATTAATTCTTTAAGGATTAATTCCTCAATATAAATTTACATTAAAAAATAATTTATGATAAAAATCCTGGTAATTAAGTACTTACAATGGTAAGTCGCCACAAGTAGTTGTCTCAAATATGAGAACCTTAAGTGGTCCACCGGGAAATATAATGAGTCAATTGGAGAATTTAATGTCAGGAAGGCACGTTGACCATGGTAGCTCAAGGGTCAGAGCGACTGGACGGAAACCAGTAGATCCGTGGTTTAAATCCCGGCCATGGCATTGAATTTTTCAGTTGGCTCTTATTAATCAAACCGAAAATCTGTTTGACATTAATTGTTTGTTTTGACTAAATCTTAATTTTTCCAAGTAGTAAGATATTTTCTATCTCTCACGGTTTACCATTTATGCAAAAGTCGTCCAGAATGATAGGATTTCTGAGGATACTCTCAAGAAATTCATTTATCATGAAAATATCTTTACCGTTTTATTAAAAATCTAGAGCCATTTTAAGAAAATTTAAATTTTCAAAATATTATTTGTGTAAAGGGTAGTCTGTAGTTAGGGAAGGTTTTAAAATTCTTCATATTGCATCTTTGGAACATACTGAACATAAATTTCAAGTTTGGTACTCAATCGAAGTTTAGTTTTAGAGTTATGCTGTACTAAGACACACACACACACACACACACACACACACACACACACACACACACACACACACACACACACACACACACACACACCACATCAACACACAATAATTTCAATACTTCAGTTAATATGAACAATTAATCTGGAAGCAAAGCAAACCAGAACATGTAATATTACAAATGTAATGGAACGTCTGAATGAATAAAGGATTATATATATACCTACACACACACACACACACACACACACACACACACACACACACACACACACACACACACACACACACACACACACACACACACACACACAGATATATATATAAGCACCACATTAGCACAGACATTTTTCTAAAAGTGCATTTGTTATTCAAGTGACCACAAAACACGTTTCTACTTAAATTTAGCTATGGAATTTTGGGTGGAATGCAATACGTTATCTGCCTGCCCTGTACATAGTAGAGAAAGTGAAAACCAATAACTTAGCTTAGATCAGATGGGTTGTCACCTTTCTGATGTAGATAAGTGGGTAAAATAGGTGTCGAGCTTTAAGGTATGGATGTGTTTTTGGAGTCCTGCGTCGTGGCGTCTAAGGCGTCCTGCTTCGATTCCCTGCCATGGAATGTACCCGGGATCGAACCCACCCCGGGGGAGGGGGTGCGGATTTTAAGTCCCGAGTATAGGACGGTGCTTACTCAGCATCGTGAGGAGCTACGCTAAATAGTGTCCCTGGTTGCCTAAGTCAATTTTCCGGCTGGGGGATGCCGAGATGCTGACCACATCTCCACCCGTATCGGTTGGATGATCGCCCACCTCTATTTTGCATATGTGGCCGTGAGGCCAGCAGTTGGTTTGGCAGGCTTTGACACTCTAAGGCTGTTGCGCCATGGGTTGATTTTGATTTAGATTGTTTGGAAAAGCTCCTTTTTTCTGTAGTCACCTTGGATAGCTAGGATCACCTTCTCTTTCGGATAGGATAAGGACATTTCTGGATGGGAGGTAGACATGTTTATTCGAGGGAGGCAACAAAAATAAGTGTTACATGCTTTAGTTAGTTGTTGGAAATTAATCATTTCTCCACACTAGCCGTATATAGGCTAAGGTTTTGATAGATACCGTCAACATGAAAAGTTCAGTGCCATGGCCGGGATTTGAAACACGGATCTCCTGGTTTCCGTCCAGTGGCTCTTACCCATTGAGGTACCATGGCCAACTTGCCGTCATTACATTAAATTCTTCATCTGATTCGTATATTTCCCCGGTAAACCACTAGGGTCTTTCGCTTTCGAGATACACCGTTTGGGGCGAATTACTATCGTATGTACTTAAGTCCCAGGCTTCATCATTTAACTCTTTAATTGATGGAAATTAATCATTTCTTCACACTAACGGTACATAGGCTAAAACCTTTGCCTATATACGGCTAGTGTGAAGAAATGATTAATTTACATCAATTAACTAAAATTAGTTAAATGATGAAGCCTGGGACTTAAGTACATACGATAGTAATTCGTCCCAAACGGTGTATCTCGAATGCGGGAGCCCCTAGTGGTTGACTGGGGAAATATACGAATCAAATGAAGAATTTAATATAATGGCGGCAAGTTGACCATGGTAGCTCAATGGGTAAGAGCGACGGAAACCAGGAGATCCGTGGTTCAAATCCCGGCCATGGTACTAAATTGTTCATGTTGACTGTATGTTAAATGTTTGTTGGCATCATGCTTCATTGGAAGGCAAATGTTACACAACCAGGGATATCATATATTGTGAGAGATGTTCTAGGATGATTCATCAACCAGGAATTTACAGCTATATTGTAGTGAGCTTTGAAGAAGAAAAACAATTCCAACATCAAGAGGCCGAAGTTTGTGGTTGCAGCGTGGAGGAATTGTCAAAATTGTGACTCCATTTTCTTTTGCTAAATCTATACAAGAAATGGAGAGATGACATTCATAATTGTCCAATAAAAGGAGTGTTTGATTTGTTGAGAAGGAGCATGTGTGCTTAATAAAATGCTTCATTACCTCCACAAATAACTCGGCATTCATCCATCCATCCAGAAGGTGCTGCCAAACCATGTGTTCCTGGTGGAGCACGTCTTGTCATGTGTAGTTCGAAGTGCGTACGAGGAAATACCATCGCTGGAGTTATGGTGCTGCCTAAAGCATTGATGAAGCAGCAGGTGGTTACAAGGGCTCCCTTTTCGCTGCTTTTTATCTGGCTAACATGCTTTGTCCCTTTGCCTGCAGCAACTTTTTTAGGTTTTTGCACAGTAGTTGTCCCAGTTTCATCAACGTTCCAACCCAGTCCCATTGGCGAAAATCATATCTTCCCAAGAAATTTTCCAGTTTGCTGAAAAAACTCCCAACATTGAAACGATTGAATGATGTAGCCCTGGATAAACTGCAGACCTCAGGTTTTCTTATACTGAGGATAAGATGCCGTTTTACAAAGCTCCTAAACCACTCTAAACCTGCAATGTTGTTTTCATTCCATTGTTTTGGAATATCTATGCTATTCTTTAACAGCCATTTCATATGGCAGTTTACGACAGCCCACTGGCACCAGTTGGCAGTTCATCTTCGAGTATGTTAAAATGTAATCTGCAAGGAGAGGCCCCTCAGCATTAGATATCACTTGATGACAAGTATAATTTAGAATCATATAAATGGTTTCCCTGGATTTTCATTTTTCTTTTTATTCACATATCTAAAAATGAGTGGCAAAATTTATTAAATTGGAATAATATGAAGGTGTAATATTAGGCATAATAACTTAAATAGTATCCTGCTTTCAAAATAGGTGTAGGTGCATAGCACCTGGCTGGGGTTTGAAATAAAAGATTCTTCTGAAATGCAGCTTGCCGAATACTAAAGCCATGTTTCAAAACAAGGTCCACTGCTTCCCTCATGCTATCAGAGGAGAATGTGCCAATTTGAGATTTTCTTTGCCTGTTTCTAGCGATTCTAAAAACAAACAAAATGTGAGTATAATAAATTTCTCAATTTAAGTAATATCTCACACTGCCCCACCTAGCACTGTCTCATTGTATAATAAGTGCTCATAAAGATATTTTTATTATTTATAAGACCTTAAACTTCAGTCCCACTGTTCATTATTTATGTAACTCTGAAGAAAAAAACACTCTTTTAAGAAACGTAAAATAAACAGTGATGCAAAGAAAATATAAAATATATCCTGAAAATTTTACTTTACTCGTCTGAAAATAAAGATTTGCTCGTCAACAGAAACATTCCTTACAATACTGGATTTAAACAGGTTTGCCAAATGCAACTTTAATTCCTCTATTCCCCACTAGAGTGCAGCACTTTTCAACCGACTCACATATCGAAAAATTTTAAGTGTCTCACTTTGGATCATGTCTTAGTGTGGACCACTCTCCCCTCTTTTGAAGATGCTCTGCCGCAAATTTTTTCTGAAAATAGCACTGGTGTTGGCCAACCGATATTTACTACCTCACGTTTGTCATCAGTTTTCCATAAAGAAAAGGGTTTTTGGAGAATGGAACACACCAAGTGTTCCAACTGTGTTGGATTCATTGTAAAACCCTTATCATATCACACAAAAATCACTGGTCACATTAAAGAAAATTACATTTTTACACAGGATGCAAACCGATAATAAACAGTAGCATATGAGCACACTACCACAACACTCGGGGCTCGCTTCAAGCCGGTTAAGACTTCTACCAACATATTTCTTTTCAAATAAACGAAAAAAGTAGGAACAAAATCCCGTATTAATTTGGCAACACGAGTTGGTGCGGAATATACGACTTTCATGAACCGAATCAGTAACTATGGTAACCAGCAATACAATCTGTCCCTTCAACCACTCTAGACCCACCGCATGTGTCACGGCCTTTTAATAATGAAACACTAGTGGGAGAGTCTGTCCTTTCCACTTTTTGGCTAATTTGGTCATATTTTTGCCTTTAGCCATACAACTGATGCTTTGCATATTGTCACGCGAGCGTTGGAACACCCTATAGAAGCAGCTGGGAGCGGACAGCAAGGGAGGTCCGTGTTAGCCACGCCCTCCCCTCGTTTGTCTTATAGTGGTGACAGGCGATGGCCGGGAGAAAAACATCATTGTGCCGTCTGTTTCTGTTCCACCTGTGTTCTCGAAATTACGGGATCTTTCATCTACTGGGGAACCTTCGAGATCGGCAAGCGTACCCTATATAAGCTACACGTCGTGCACGAGGAGTCAGTGAGGAGACAGTCGCAGTTCTTGGTGTAAGAGTTAGTCAGTGACGTGTTAATGAACGAGAAGATTGTGCAACGGAAGACTTTACGTAACTGTGTATGTGTATCGGAGTTTACGTAATCGCGAGGACAAGTGAAATTGTAACGGACGAACTGGTGAATTTTAATTGTGTGCAGCACGTAATTCTGTGTAATTGGCAAGAGTTTAACTGTAAGTCGGTGGAAATAAAGAACACTGTTGAGTTTGTGTAATTGGACTTTTCATTTCACGAACCCACAAAGTCACAATATATATATATATATATATATATATATATATATATATATATATAGGTACACTGTTGCACACATACACAGGACAGCCTCATGGATATAAACGTTTTAATGCCTATTGTACCTTATTTAATTATACTAGTGTGCGTGACTTCAGTATTGAAGTTTTCGGTAAAATCCAATATTTTTTATACTTGCCAATAGTGAATAGAGTAAATATAAAAATGGTTGCCCTTAAATAGATGAACATTGCCAGTTCAAAACATAATGGAATTCTATTGGGAAATGGTTTAATATAAGAAGGACAAAAGAGTTGAAATCAATTTTATATTTTTAATGTGAGCTACATTGTTATTTCGTTTTTTCACGTTCCTTAATTAAAGAGTTGAATTTGATGACATTTAACGTTTCCATACTTTGAAAGACATAATCTACCTCTGTAAACGCAAACATTTATGTTTTCAGACAAAATAGCTCTGAAAATCAGCCAGAGCCATTCAGTCTTAACATGGAACACAAATTGAAACAGCAACAGCTACAGCAGAGGTTACAACGAGCTGTACAGCAATTGCTCAGGCGACGTATGGCAATGATGAATTCAAGATCTATGCCATCGGATGCTTTACCAGTTAATTCTGGAACTGGAGGTCCTGTAATGGGGCAACCGGGTGTGATGGGCGGTCAGCCGAGAACCAGCAGCATGGTCAGTCTGCCAACTCATCAGTCAAAAGGAAGCAAAACTGATACCCAGACTCCACCTGCTAATGTTCTGCAAGTTGTTAAGCAGGTGAAGGAAGGGACAGTTCGTCAGCAAGCTCCACACACAGTGGGTTATGGTAAGGTTCCAGCATTAAGTGTTCTGGAAGGACAACCACAGGTGACGCCACCTCCACCAAAGCAGCGACCACAGTTGGGAAAAAGGAGGTAAGCTCCAAATGCCACATTATAGCAACATTAATACAATGCCTGAAATTCTAGAACATTTATCAGCCGGAATATTCTGCCTCCCTGGGAAGTTTTGGATATGCATGGTGAACTGAGCAAGATAATCTAGGTGACGCAGCTGTCTGTGTGTTGCTTTTTGTCTAAATGTTGTTTAAAAGCATAAGTTAACGGTTTATGATCGGTGAATATCGGAAATTTTTGGCCTTTGAGCAAATATTGGAAGTGTTTCAAGGCTGAGAAAGCCGCTAACAATTCGCGGTCATATGTGCCGTAATTTCCATTTGTGTCTGTAAGATATTTAGATAAGAATACCCATGGTTCTGATGTATTTCCTCTCAATTGTAATCAAGCTCCCATGGCATAGTCCGAAAAATCAACTGTTAAGATTAAGGGAAGCAGCAAAGGAATGAGCAAGGAGAGTTGCTTTAGTTAGCTGCTCTTTCAGCTTGTTGAAATGTTGATCTGCTTTGTGATTCCACGCAATTGGACGTTACGCATTTTTCTTTGCATTTTTGCATAGACAAAACAAAGATTTTTTAATTTCTGCTGTGTGTGGAAAAGGACGATCATAGAAATTCTCAATTCCTAAAAATCTTTAGAATCCTACTATTGTTGAAGGACGTGGGAAGTGTTAGATAACTTGCACTTTGTCTTGGAAATGGTAAAACTCCATGGTTTGACATATAGCAGCCCAAAAGTGAATGTTGATATTAAGATGATGCTTGTCTAAGCGTTCGAAAGGTTATTGTATATAGATCATATGTTGATCCTCTGACGATGGTGCCACTAGAATGTCATCCAGATAAGAATATGCAAATGGTAAATCATGCAGAACTCTGTGAATATAACGCTAGAATAGCAGCCCTGCGTTCCGTAATCCAAATGAAGAAATTTAGAAAGACCAAATGAAGTAATTATAGCGGTCTTAGAAGTATCCTCAGGTGCCACAAGATAAGCCTTAATAAGGTTAATTCTGGAGAATATAGTTTTGCCAGATAGTTTACGGTTGAAGTCCTGTAGATAGGAAATGGTTAGCGGTCAGGAATTGTGATAGCATAACGTCGTCTGTAATCACCGCAAGGACGCCTAGTCCCATCTCGTTTTGATACTGGATGGAGAGGACTGGACCAACAGCTCTTTGGAGGTCGACATACACCAAGGTTAATCATTTCTTGGAATTCAAGTTTTGCTTATGCTAGATTATGTTGCTGTAAACGTTTAGCTCGTGCATGCAGCGGAAGTCACGTATTTGTAATTGTGTGGTAAACATTTACTTCAGGAGAGTTGAGAGTAGGCTTCTCATGAGATTCGAGCCCATAAGGCTGCTTTGATCTTGCAATGCCATCGTTCAACTTTTGCATTGGATGCAGGATGATATGCAGTAGTTTCAAAGTGGTGTATTTCAAAAGTTTTGTGACGTGAGCAAACAGTTGGCAGTCAAACTGTCGTCCTGTGTCATTTGTGATGACTTTAGAACACCAAATTGCGCTATCCATGTTGACATAAGAGTGTTAGCAACAGTTCCTGCAGCGATGTCCGTTCACCGGTGCTGCCTTTGGCCAACGTGTAAATCTGTCTATCATGGTCAAAAGATATGTAAAAACTGACTAACTGACATCAAACACGCCGTAGTACTTCTTACACTCAAAATCATATTAATATCTTCAGTATAAATATAACTACCAACTATTTTTTAAAGTTATCCCTTTTGTTGGATATTTATATAGATTATTTATCAGTTTCATTTGCATTTATAAATATTATCCTTCTAATATATCGGGCAATAAATATATTATTGAGAAAAAATGAGTTACTCAGTTTTACACAATAAAGTAACAATAGAAATATCAGTCAACAACTGCCTTTTATCACTTTATACAAACCACTCATATATACTATATTTATTAGATCATGACCAATATGACCTTATGATCTCGTATTGGTTCTGTAACTGCTTAAGTATTAAGAGAAAAATAAAGTTCTTTTTTCTGATATATGGTTTCAATAATAATCTCTCTACACACACTAACTCACACACCTCTTTGGGTGTCACCAGATGTCGATCTGTTTGATGATCCTGCCACATAGCAAAGCAAAATAAGCATAAAGCATAGCATAACAAAACAAATAATCATGGGGAAGCTGGGTTCAGCAACGTCAAAGAAATATAGAACGTATATTTCGGATCCAAAAAGCTCTGGCTAACTGGATTCTTCTCTTCATCCCCAGACGTTTCACTAATATTTGCGACAAGTACCACCAGAGTGTTGTACAACATTTCATGGTATTTTCTGCTATTTTGTTAGCGGGAGCAGAGAGCTGACATTAGAGGTTTCTAGTGGAATCATTGTTCGTGTGCCAGATATCGCCTCAGGTTTATATATAAAATGGAGTGAAGTTCAAGGATGATAAGGCACTTTTGGAATATATGGATAATTTGGTATCTTAGGTGGCTGGATGTGTTTGGTTCTATAATTGCTATGATTGCAGAACCATCTTACTTGCTTGTAGGTTTCGCCTGGATTTGGGTCGTATTCAGCTAGACTGTGTATCAATTGGTTGAAATTGTCTGGCAGGTTTTGAGGGGTCGTGAGTGTTAATGGATATATTCTTGCTTTAGAAGGGAGTTTAAGGTCCTTGTGCATTATGTGATCTGACACACACCAGGAAAAAATATGTAGTGTTTAACGCCGGCTTTTACTACATACGGCACTACAGGCGGTGACACTGATGATGCATGAGATGAAGATGGAGCACCGGTGGAATGAAATGGTGAGGGAAACCGGAGGTCCCGGAGAAAACCCGCTCCAACGCCGTGTTGTCCACCACGAATCTCACTTACGGTCGCCTGGGATCGAACCCGGGCCGGCTTGGTGAGAGCCAAGCGGTCTAACCACTGAGCCACGGCGTGGCCTGACACACACCAGGGACATTCTGTGGCTATTCTGAGGAAACGGGGCCGAAAGATATTGCGGCGGTCTGTATGTGTTTTAGCCGCCATTCCCCAGACTTCACAGGTGAAGGTTATGCCAGAGGGAAATACTTGCTTATGCAGGAATAGTTTTGTCTGAAATGACACAACCGAATTCCTGTTATAAAAAGGATTCAGGATGTTCATCCTCTTGTCGATTTTACTTGCAACATACTGAATACGTTCCTTTCGAGACATCTTGTCCAGCAGCACTTCTAGATGTTCAACGTAAGTTTTCCACGCTCCTCCTTATCTACGAGTCTTTATAGGTGGAACTTCGACCACTTGGCATCTAGAGCAGGTATTAGCTTGGTTCTTCTGTAGGTGAAAGCATTGCTGCCAACTTTTGAACCAGGTAGCGAGGAGCTCTGTATAGAGATGGATTCTATACGCAGCCTTGTGATCTTGTTATGACTTGGAGATAACTATTATATCGTCAGCGAACAGCTACAGCAGACATTGAGGCAGATAAGGCACTTTAAGCACATAAAGAGGAGCGTGGGCGCAATGACACTCCTTTGTAGGACATGAGCTCAAATAGGACGAGACTAGGATATTAATTTGTCCCATGAGATGCTGAGATCGTTCACTTATTCTTTAGCTAGTTGATTAGATGGATAAAATAAGGGGATGTATGATCAGGCAGGAAAAATAAACATTCATGCCATACGCTGCCCAATGTTCTGGTTATATCTAGGAGCAGTGCGGGAGAAATTGCCTGCTAATTATGATCGTGTATACTCATCTACAAGTTGAGTGCTGGGCTTCTGTTAAGTTTTAAGCTCGAATTTAAATTGTTTTGTTCCTACCGCATTCTGATGATCCAGAAGCCAGGAGAGGGAACAGGTCGCCAGGTTACCTATCCACCAAAGTGTATATTTAGCCACATCATTTAAAAGATTAGGTCCTTTGTGCTGGCGCTTGTATCCCGTGCAGTGCTGATGGCGGCAATTGGTCTTTGTATCTGCCTCTGGCACCGGAGTTCACACCCATCTAAGAGGTGACCGCGTAGAATGTCGCTGCATTTGGCCAGCACTAAATGTCAACTGAGGCGTCAGGAATCCAGAGGTTAGAAGAAATGTAGGCGTATGGTATGGGAATAGTACTAGGTATTACTGTTGAAAGGTTTACGTCCATGCGTTCGCCCATTCAACCGTTATAAAGTCTACGTGGCTTTACCTGGAAAAGTGACGAAATGGTCGCTGTTATCAATCCAAAGCAACCACGGTGGTAGTTCTTCCATCTCCTGAGAAGCGTATGGCTGTTTCGATATAGGGTACTGCCAAGCCGGTTGGTGTGTGGTATACTTTTGGCACATAGTTTGCCAGGTCTGTCTCACACAACATCCTCTATGTAAGGTATAGCGTACTGTGTAAGTAGAATATGGAATATGGGGATCTACGGTCATTATCGTAAACATCCTGCGACCCGCACCCTGCGGAGTGTAGAGCGAACCACAGAATCTCAGACCTCGTAGCCATACAGCATCTGAGAGGGGATGATTACAATATTCGGGTGTAGTTTGTGTTTTGTCAATTTCGATAAGAGTATTGATCTGAAGTTACAGCAAGAATCAGTAGGAACCCCAGATCTTTGTCGTAGGTAACCCATGGGATGTTGTATCATCATAGCCTCAAAGACCTCTGGTTGCCAGGAGGATATGGAGCTTTTCTGGAGATAATGCCCGTTCTCCACTTCTCATTACACCTGCCAAAGACATGGAGTTGTGATTGGAGGGGAATAACAACGGATGTTATTGTTGTGTATCGGTTAGATGATGTATCAGCATACAATACGTAACTTTCTCGGGAACGTTAGACATTTAGGCAGAAGAGAGTAATGACAGTAACTGCCTTCCGATTTGAATGAGGACATCCTTCTTTTACCCGCATCCTGAAACGACGATTCAAGGAAGAAGGCGCTAGTAGGTATGCGTTATGGTTGGAGTTTCGGTGGACATATTAAGCAGTGTGGGTGTGGCTCCGGTAAATTGTAAGTCCCAATGAACCATCGTTCTTCTTGATAACAAGGACATCTAAGAACAGTAATTTTGCAAATTTGTGTTTCACCATGGTAAACTATCGGTGGATTTAAACTGTTAATATGCAGTAAAATACCTTCTAAGGCTGAATCTCTCAAGTTACATATCACAAATATCGAAACCAGTGGACTAACTTACTGGATGCTCAAGGCAGCATCTTCTAAAAACTCTATATAGACGTAAGCTATCACCGGTCTCATTGGAATACTGTAACCACACCGTCATATTTCTCATAGAACTATCCCTGTCACTGGAAATGAGTGGAAGTAAGAACATATTGGAATAAATAGAAAATATTTTCGGAAAATAACTTCCTAAGCTAGTCCAAAGTATCTTTGGCGAGTACTATGGTGAATTTAAAGACAACATATCGGAGCTTAACAGTTTATCACCAGGTTTCAGCAATAGTGTTTTTAATTTGGTATGAACTGTGTCGAGTCTTTATTATGGTATCCGTACAATCCAATATGCGGCTTCAGTAAGTTAGCTAAGTACTTAGCCACAGTATGTGTGGCAAACCAATAACACAGAGCTTCTGTTCTCTTGATGCTCCACTGGTTTTCGGCCGGTCTAGAAGATTGCATGAGAAGCTAGATAGTTTCTCTTAAGCACTTGCCCTAGAGTCTTTCTGGAGTCTCTTGTTTTTGTTTGTGTCTAAATGATTCTGTGCTCATATATTTTAAATTCATTGTCCTTTGTGAAGCAGTGTTACTTTCCTTCTCAGCAGGAACAGCGATAATGTCGGTGTTGAAGGCTTAAGTAACGTAAGGTAAGACTTTTTTCCTTACATGTGTTGGATTTGGTCCGTTATGCAGTTGGAGGATTCTGGAGACTTTTTAGACTGCTGATAATTATAAACATCGACCTTTATGGTGGTTATGATGCCTTTAATTTGAAACACCGATGATGTAATGGCAAAGTCTTCTCCCAGCAGAAGTTTTAGCTGGTCTTAACTTTTTAAACTGGGAGATTATTGACGATTTTGATGATGCCTTAACATGTCTGTGTTGCGCCTTGATTTCTGTGAGCATTGTGTGTAGTGCTGTCTTTCTATGCGTTTCTCAGTGTTGAATAACGATAGTGAGAATGTGATCTACTCCACCTGGTTCCAATGGTTTCAGTTATGATGATGCGTACCACAGCTGCAAGTGAAATGTCTTGGAGGACAGAGAGAAGTCCAGTGAACTCTGGCCGTTTAGCCCGGAATCATCTTTTATTTATTATGGCTCCGGCTCGGAAAGCCTTCGTTTATTCGTAAATATAGAGGAGAAATTATTATTGAAGAACGGCCTTTTGTTATTTGGGAAAATGTTATGTATCCTTTGTCATATTACAAAACATGTCGGGGTGGTATTTAGTAGCATCTTAGATGATTGTCAGTGGTTTTGTTGCTCACAGTCCTTAAGATCTTAGACACTTTGAAGTTCACTGATATGAAAGAGATTCTTTTTTCAACGCTTAATTAATGCAAAAAGTGTTAAAGATTTTGAGATTAATACTGGGTGGTTTATATTTTAATAAAATACATTAGCAAAATTGGGATCAAAACTAATTGTTCTGATAAAAGGGTACTGAAATTAGAAAAGGGAATTCGACAGTAGAACATTCTTTAATGCGCTTTTGATTATATCAAGTTTGCTGATGAAATATTAAAAAGGGGGATTCTGTCTGTAATCAGTTACTGGTTATAAAGTATGCATGTTATTGAAAGTATGGGATGTTTTAAAGCTCCATTCTAATTTGTTAGCTGTGTCTCACTTTTACAGATTCATTGACAAAGATTTCAAACTCAAACCATTGTCGAGGCGAAGCGGCGCGGCCGACGAGTTCAAAGAGGCGAGCAGTGCACTGCGGAGATAAAAGCTCGCCAGAACGGTGGGGGAAAGAGGCGGGTTTCTGGAGAGTTCGTCTTTTTTCTTGATTGTTTAAGAACATTCCGGAGAGTGAGTAAGCTATAAATAAGAAAGCCGCAGCTCGTCAAGGGGACAGTCGGTATTTGCAGGCGTGTGCGTGAACAGCTGTAAAGGTGAACTCTTTTGTGGTCGATGACCTTGTAAGTTGTGTGTGAGTAATTATGCTACTGTAAAGGTTGACTAAAGTGTGCTTCTACGGAAATAAAGAGCAATTTTTGTTGTTTGTAACCTGGACTTTTAATTTCACGAACCCAAAAAGTCACAATATTTATTAAACGCCTACCGGAAGACCAGCTGATAAGTAACCACATAGTGACAAAATATATAACTAGGTGTTTTCTGAGAAACACCTACAGACATGTTCAAACTCTGATATTCATTCATCTTGGTGTTAAAATAACATAAACTGGTAACTAAATAATCTCTACAAAAATGGGTTTTCCTTTTTGAAAATTGAACACTAATTATTCATTTGTTTTGAAATTTTGTAAATGGATATAGAAATATCCATTTCTACATTTATGATTTAGCACACTTCTCAAAGAATTAAGGAGTTTCCAGGAATCTTCAGGATAAATAATACGTCTATATACACATACATGCATAATATAACACATTTTATCCTCTGTTGCAGTGGACACATTATCTGTTTTTCAGTTAAATTATTTTGTTTCAGGTTGAATATGGAAGATGATGAGCCGAACTGCAGTCTGTTGGAGGAGCTGAAATGTCCAGGGTGTCTACAGTTTATGATTTACGGTATCTTCCAGTGTGCAGCCGGCCACAATATCTGCGAATCTTGCAGAATTATGATGAAAAAGTGTCCAACATGTAATAAAGAGCTCAGCACTACTAGGAATTTTTCATTGGAGAGCCTGGCCAGGAAGTGCTACTACAACTGTGGTAACGAAGGGTGTGAGGAGAAAATGTTGCGACACGTTCAATTCAAAGCACATTACAGCGAATGCACGTATGCTAATTTACTCTGTCCCATATGCCGTTCCTGGAAAGGCAGACTGGTATCATTAAAGAAACATATTTCGGGCTGTGAAGGCAAGAAGCTTACAAAAACCAATGGAAATAGCTGGAGAGTAAATCTTAGGAACCTTAATGATGCAAAAGTTTCCTGTGGAATTCGAGAGATTCACGGAGAATTTTTTTTTCTGGAAGTTTGACTCTCGTGAGCATATAGTTCTAGGGCATGTAAAGCACATTGGACTGTTAAGGTCTAGGTATACCTACGAAATTACTGTCAAGAAACCAAACAACAAACATATGGTACACTTCCTGCTTCCTGTCGCACATGTCAAAGAAACCGAAGATGATATTGTGAAATCTGGACGAATATTCTGCGTTGGTTTAAATCTGCTCAAAGATTTCACTCTGATAGGACCTCCCGATAGTATAATGATACAAATTAAAATTGACGAAGAAGTTGCAATGTAACCCACAGCTAATTTTGGCAATGAAACAGTAATTTATTATTTGGACATACCAAAAGGCATTGAAATAAACCAAACACTGCTTTCCTAAAATATTCTGAAGTAAAGTCACAGTTTAAATCATTTTAGATGACCTTTAGAAATCCTTTTATGGTCTTTCTTAGTGTAATGAATGATTTTTAAACAAAATCATTTAATGCAGTTAACCAGTTTTATAGTACTCCGCTGCAACCAGAGTACAATTCAAACACTAGTGGCAAGAATTCATTCAAATCAGCGAGTCAGTCAGACCGTGATTCAGTCAGACCGTGAGTCAGTCAGTGAGTCAGTCACTGAAATAAACAAAATGAATACCTTTTGGAAAGCATTTCATCGTTTGTCTGTTAAGAATATATTGAATCTTTATGTCTTTAGACAGTCCAGAATGGAGTATTAAAGTGAGCTGACTTGCAATGGATGTTTACGTTGGCGGATGCCGCATACATGGTGGGAGTGTTCAACAGAATGTATGTCAAAGAAGAAGGCGGGATAATACAATTTGATCCCTTTATGTTAAAGTTTTGATGGGATAGATATTAGTGACAGAGAACCAGACATAATGAGGAAAATCGGTCACGTTTTCACTGGTGAGTTTTGCACAAAATCAAAGAGACACTATTGTATAATTTTATTGGGCATATTGCGCTGCAATTCTTGCTCTTACAGTTCTAGGTACTACGCCTACATGTTAAGGAATTATAATTTTCTTGCCTGAAGTCCACGCTCGTTTTCGTATAAAAATGTTTAGTACAGATGTCTTCTGGAGGCAGACTGGGTATGTATGACTCAGCTATGAATAAGTGTGAGAGCATGACGTAGAAGAGACGGTGATATGGATAAGATAACATGGGCAATAACTTAGGTAGAATATATGGAAATGTTATGTTTGCTGAAATGATTGTCTTATTTGGTATTATCGGTAACAAATAGTTCGTGTTGTTGTTTCCCGAAATGCATCCTGAAGGCAGTCCAAGAGAAACGAGAGCAGCTGGAGGATTAGAATAGCTTCATTACAGGCCACAGAGGAAAGGTTTCTGTGTAGTCTATGGATTATGCGTTTTGTGAAGGATTGAGGAATACGTGCGGCAAATCTTAACCTCCTGCACTGAGTTTCAGGCACTTAAATGTATTTGAAATGTATTTATGCATTTTAGTATAGCATTTCATATAAATTTAATATAAATTGTATGTCATTTGTATATTTTAATATGTAAAAATGTGTTTATACTTTCCACTACGCAGTGAACATGAAATGATTCATTGAACAGTATTTATGTCAGCTCTATCATCATCGTCATCATCATCATAATCATCATTATCATCATCATTCTGGTTGTATTGTTACACTACGTAACTCATATGGCACGATGTACTTGGACACAAAATATATTTTTAAATGACCCCTCTACGTCTTAATGAGTTGAAAAACAGTCATTGATTAAGTGGGAACACTTACATACCTTATATATGTTGTAGCTGATAAGTTATCTACTATTGTACACTGATTAATAACAATATAAATTATTGCCATAAATGAATCAGTATATAATACTTTGTGTTTACATTGTGCTCCATTATTTGTAAATACTAAACAATTCCTCTCCTGCCCCTAGTGAGGAGAACTTAACTTGAATTCACCCAGGTTTCGATTTATTCTTCAAAAATAATATTTCTTAACAACTCCGAACTCGCACTTGAAGGCTGAAGCTAAACGCAATAGTACTTTCAGAAGGAAACGCAACGTGGTCATCTGTTTAGGCTGATTTTCAAACATTAATATTCGCAGTGGAGTGCGCAGTCTTCATTAGTAATAATTATTTTATTTCACCGTGTGTTTGTAGATTTATTCCTATTTAACTGCGCATTGTTTTCTTGTAAGCGTCTCCAAGTAGCCTAGATGCAATTTCCGCATTCAGACATTGTAGAGCTGGATTCACCTTTGTTGGGCGCTAGTTTTGACCATAAACCAAGAATCCACTGTGACTTGTCTCTATCTCTTTCATCCACTGAAAATTGCTGAAATAACACACAAGAAGAGAGGAGGAACGTAGTCTTGTACCCTGTATCCAAGACAGTGTACTTCATCATAATTGCGTTGCAGCTTGTAGTTGAAAAAAGTAGTACCTTGCGATGAGTATTGCGAATTTCTGATACGTTGATTATCGCATAAACCAATAACTCCACCAATATTTTCACAATTAAGGTAAAGCACCACACAGAGTCAAGAAATTATTTAAAATATATTTGCATACGAGAGGATCTGAAGAGTTTTCTCAACATGAAGATGGTAGCACTCGTAAATAAAAGCTAGCGAATTTCGTTGTTCATCTGTTGACAGCTACTCAATAAAGTTTCAGTTGTTATCTAACAGTCGTTTGAGTGAGTTGTTGTGAGTGTTTTTAGGAAAATGGACAAAATCGAGTATCGAGCTGTCATTAAATATTTGTTCTTGATAGGCAATACGCCTACGCAAATCAAAGACGATTTGGATTCTGTGTATGGGGCCTCCTTACCATCATTTATCACAGTGAAAATTTGGGCAGCTGAATTTAAACGTGGCCGTAAGAGCTTGGGAGAGCATAAACGTTCGGGATGTCCAAAAACTGCAACTACCGACATTACCACCAAAGTTCACCAATGGTATTAGACGACCATCGAATTAAAGTGAGAGAAATAGCAGAGGCCATGAACATGTCAAAGTAACGTGTTTGGCACCTAATAAATCAACATTTAAACATAAGAAAGCTGTCCGTGCGTTGGGTGCCACGTTTACTCACGTTAGACCAAAAAAGTGTTCGAATGAACCTTTCCAACACTCTGTTGGCGCAGTTTAGGTACAATAAATCAGACTTTCGGTGCCGATTAAGTATTGTAGATGAAACTTGGATACAACATTATTCACCCGAAACAAAAATACAGTAAAAAACAGTGGACTGCAAAGGGGAAACAGGCTCCAAAAACGCGAAAACTGTTTTTCTGGCTGGGAAAGTGATGGCGACTATTTTTTGGGGTAGTCATGGAGTCATTTTAATCGATTATCTTCAAAAATGAGAATGCATTACAGGAGCATACTACGCATAATTACTTGACAAGCTCAAGGCAGAACTTGCGGAAACACGGACACATTTACAGAAAAAGAATATCCTGTTTCACCAAGAAAACGCACCATCTCATATCTCAGGGGTTTCAATGGCGAAAACCCACGAATTACGGTTTTAACTGTGTGATCTTCCACCTTACTCACCAGATCTAGCCGCAAGTGAGTTCGTTTTGTTCCCTCATCTGAAAATTGCACTATAAGGACACAGATGTCCGTCAAATGAAGAGGAAATCACCTTCGAGAACAATTATTTTGCATAGAAAAACGCCGAGTACCATTTAGACGAGTTACAGAGATGAGAGTATTGCTGGAAGAAGTGTGTAGAGTTATAAGTAGATTTTGTTGAAAAATAATAAAAAAAAATCTGTAAAAACCTCGTGTATCTTTATTAGGTGGGAACCTTTCCAGACCACCCTCGTACATGAAAAATGAAGCTAAAACTATTTACATCAGAAAACAATTTTAAAAAAATCAAAATTTCAAATGGGAGTTTCAGTTGCAACAGCCCATAGCAAATAAAAATAAAGACAAATCTTTTGGAGTACCAGGCACAAAAACAACGTTCAAGCATCGTTCCGAAGCAAATAATCTATTTAGATGACCTTGACAAAGGCATGATAGAAGAACGATTCAAAACCTTTATGTCCAGGAAATGAGTGGTCCTACGATAGCTAAACTACTGGTTATCTTAAGAGATACAGTTAATTCTCAAGGCAACTCATCCTTAAATGTAATGATGAGAAACGTGGTTTTTGAAGATGTAAAAGGCTAAAACAAGCAGAAAGCTGCTTATAGAAAGACACGATTCCATCCAAACTAAAATACTATCTGAAAGCCATATGAGAGTATGAGGAAGATGGGAGACGCATTACTTTAGGATGTAAAACATATATGCACAACAGCCACACCAATCCTGAAGAATGAACTGATAGTTTCCATGGGTTCCATAGGTACTATAGGTTCCATAGTTCAAAAGTAAGAGTAAGTAGTTATTCAAAAGTAAGAGGCTAATAATTGTTCATGCCGAGAGTGAATAAGGTTTTGCTTCCAGTGGCTTATATATAAATCAAATCAGAAACCGATAGATTATCATAATAAAATAGACATAATCAATTATTTCAGCCGTTAAAAACCAAACGTATTCCAAACCTACTCTCGAACTCCGTTGTTGATTTTAATAATTCGCCGTTTCATAACACTCAAGAAGTAAATACTCAAACTTCAAATTCTTTGAGGGAAACCATGAAAATATGACTCTCTAAATAAAGCACACCGTTCCATAAAAACCTGACTAAAACAAGCTTTTGATGTAATAAAAGAGCGCAAACTTAAATACGTAAAATGCTTAGTGGACAGAATCCTAGAAAAAAATGGTTATACTGCACTGAGACTGCTATGTTATAGAAGTGATCTGGCCAGATATTAAACAGAGGTTCGGTTGCCTGACACCACATCAGAACTCAACGATGTCGATAGCTTGTACTGTACAAGTTTCAAAGAAGTAGGAGTTGGAAAGTGGCAAACGTTTGCCAAAATTTAAATTAAAGTTCGGTCTAAAATTTGACTGTAGACGTATCCAACGAAGATATCAAATAACTTGAATGACTTGTTTACAATATCCTCGCTAAGACTGACAGCTCCATTCAGTAGGTATCAAATGAAAAAGTCTCCCCCCCCTCTCTCTCTCTCTGTAATTTAGAAATTTTGTTACATTTGTTTCCCATATCTTCAGTAATGCATGAACTTAAACGAACACATATGCTCCACTAATTAAGCTTATGGATTTTATGCTGTGCATAAAATTTTAGTACTGTACCGCTTTTTTAACAAGAGCGTTATGTCAATCGCATATGAAGCAGACGTATCAATGCTCTTGGTTCTGCAGTCACTTGGCGTGGTAAATAAAGTCACGCCCAACATTTATCTATGCCTTCTTAAGGGACTGATAACGATGAACCCAATTATAGATCTTTCAATGTTATCTTAATGAAGGCCAGATTTGATTTCCTTTGTTTTTTGTGGGAAGGGGAGGGAGGAGAGGCCTTTGTTTAATTTTACTTCCACTACACCTCTTAAAACCTGAACCACGTTAGGCCAATTCAATGCTCTCGTCATAAAAATAAATCAAAATATATTGTGGTGTCTTATTCATAATGAATAGTGTCCTGTTTTAATTATGGATTTTACACTGATTATAACAAAATCGGTAGAAAAAATGCAACACTCTTCAGGACTGTACTAATTCAAATATAAGCATAGCATGTGGATAATGAGAGGTTACAGAATTGCTGACTGGAGAGCCACGGTCAGCGGACGATAGACGGCACTGCTCAGGCTTGCTCAGCAACCTCTGTGTCCACCTGCGGTAGCATCACAGTTAAATGGCAATGTCAAAAGACAGTCTGAGATGACACCATGTCACACGAAGCGAACGTTCTCCCTGTGAATATCTACAAGCATTTGAAAGGGTCGAATTGTTGGCCTGTGAAAAGCTGGATGGACATATCCACAAATTGTTACACATTTTGGGCATAATGTATCAGTGGTGCATCGGTGTGTTCAGCAATGACCTATTCAACATTATCATTCCCGTAGACCATTTTCTGAGCGGACACGTTGTACAAACACACATCTGAATCGAAACATTTTCGGGGTTCATTGAGTGCCCCAACTGCAACCATAAAAGCGATTTGGGAACAAGTAACACCTAGCGTATGAGTGCAACTATTGAAACCCGTTCCTTGCAGCAGAACTCAAATCACGTGTAACTCTGGCTATGGTACCTCTTACACCACAACACCGTCTGGTGCGTTTCCTCTGGTGTCGAGAAAGGGTTAATTGTATAACAGAATGGCGTTCTGTTTTCTTGAGTGGTGAGAGCAGGTTCTGTCTGTACAGAAGTGATGATCTTCTACGCGTAGGACGCAGAGTTCTTAAGGGTAATGCTCAGGGCACTTTCGCACCCACGACAGAAAGGCCCAAGTCCTGGTATCATGGTGTGGAGTGCCACCACTCACAGCTTTTGCTGTTTGTGCAGGGACGTAAAACCAGTCAGATGCAACCAGCAGGTAATTAATCCTGTGCTATATGTTGACAATGGCAGTGAATGTGCTATTTAAGGTAAGTTCCAGCGACCCTAGTGGTTATAAGTGGAAACCTCTAGGGACTCATCAAAAGTTTGAATACGTCACTTTCATTCACCTAGCAACTTCTTATAAATGTAACAAATAAAGAATCTTCTTTTTAGTAACCGCTGCAAAATTAATTGTTAGGTATATGTTCTGTGGTTGTTTAGCTCACAATGCCGAGGTACTGTGCGTATAAACACTTCAGTACTTTACAATAACTTTTCTAAGTTGGTATTACGTGCATGGTATCTCGTTATATTAGTATGCAGGTTTCCTCTGACATCTTTGCTGTCTAGGATCGGATTCACGATACCCTGGAATGAAAGATTTTATGGCGCAGGCGCGGAAGCACTGGTTTCACTTGTTTTCGTAATTTCCTCTCTGTTCTGCCACTCTTCAGTCATGAAAGTTTTCCCGAGTTAAAAGTGTGAGAGTGAATCATTAATGTGAAAGTGAAGTTCTTGACGTGTGTAAGATGGTTTTTGTAGACATTATTTTGATGGATGGATTTTCATAGCCAATGAGGTTTGCAGCTGCAAGTGAAGATGGAATCTATACGAAAATGGTTCTACAAACCTAAGGTAAATAAACAAAATAGACACTAGTTATCAAAACCAGTAACGTCATATAAGAATTGTACTTATGTGAAAAAATGCTTTGTTTGTCATTCAGTTTTTTGAGACACACTAAGTTGATCTTTGATTAAGTAAAAAACGTCAGTGTAAAACACTACGATAAGAAGGAAAGACGTGTCAATGTCCTTGAGCTAAATGCAGAAATTTTATCAAAATATCCATTGCGACCAACTTTTTGCATTTGGCGTGGATTTCGGTTCAGTAATTCAGAGAACTCTGTTAAAGTAAGGGATTTTAAAGCTACAAGATTAACTATTACCTATATACCTCGTAGGCTGATGTTTTCCTGCTCTGAACATCTTTAACGGTTGAAGGAAGTTTGAGGGTTAATTACACCGCTTGCCCTTGTTATTACATCGTAAACTCAAAGTGGGTGGATCTAATCAAGCCAGTATTATGTATCACAGCAAAGAATCATGGTAACATTTCCCGGAAGAATGTATTTTAGACACTAATCAGTATCTTGTGTTTTCATCTAATGACGTATAGTTTTCAAAGTTTCTCTGTAGGATGTAATTTTGTCATTTTGCTTTATTAGGCTTTATAATGTGAATGAGATAATTCTACACGAGAAAATGAAATTGGGGCGGTGGGAAGACAGCCAGTATTACAGTAAAATATAATTGTGACACACTTCACTTATCTGTTTGAAAAATTATAAATTCTTCAGGACTAGTTTTGCAATACATTCATTGCAGCATCAGCTTGCTTATTGTTAACAATTATTATATTTTATTGTAATATTTGTATTTTTTCACTGTTAGTAGCACTTGTTGCAGTAGTAGTAGAGCTTTTTAAGAAATAGCGTATAAATGCTATCATTTTTTATTGTTTCTATAAGAATAAGTACATGATAATAAGGTTAATTATACCCAATGACAACTGGATTTGTGCGAGTAGTATTGAATAAACAATTTAAAGGTTAGAATGTTACTGATCACAACAATATCAAGAAGTATTTTGTAATTTGTGGTGGGAAATACAAATGGTAAGAGTGAGCATGCATTCATTTTGTTTTATTACTACTTTTGAGGTTGTTTGCTCTCTTAATCAGTTTTGGAAACAAAAATATGTCAAATAAAATGTTTGAACATGTTGGCGCTAATTATTACATGTAAATTTGCACAGTATGTATATTAGCAGTTTATAGATAGCTCAGTTAGTGTTATTAATCTTGCTTTACAACTTTGGTTTGATGTTCACAGAATTTCCTACAAGTCTCATTGCGATTATGCTGGCTCTTTTTACTGCAGCGCTTATAATGAAACCCATGAACCTTGAAATGTGCCACAGAATGAAATACATGCGTACATTGGTGCTAATTAAGACTTAGATTGTATATAAAAAGGTAAAGCAGTTTGTAGGGTCACATCCTAGTGAAACCAATGCTTTTCAGTGCGATAAAATTTAGAAAATATTATATGCTCTGTTGACTGCTTTTTTTTGTAATTTACATCCTCCAACATTAAGTCATATCGAATGGAATGGGTGAAATGAAGCTCAAATGAGCCCAAGGTCCATAGAGCTTATAGTTACCTGACATTCATCTTTCAGAATAAGGGAAAACCTGGGAAAAAAGCTTATTCAGGTAACACCCTGACCGAGATTCGAACTCGTGAGGCAGACACGCTACCACTATGCTACAGAGGCGGGCTGACTGCTGATTATTTTAACACATTTTTATCAGAGCAGACTGTCAAATTATTCTGTAATTCATAACATAAATGCAGGGTAATCAGTCAAAAATCAGCACAAATGTGTCAAATTTTGAATAACTGACTTACAGAGAACCACAAAAACTAGAAAAAGTAAAGGCACAATTTCTAAAAGTAGGTATATTCTGAAAATGTTAGAACAGTACAATTAAATCTACTGTATAAATTGGTAGGAGAGACATTTTATACAAATGAGATCTGAGTGTGCAGCTGCTATGGTCATCTACCAGTGCATGTAGAGAGTTTCTGAAAATAAAGAAAATTATGAGAATTAAATTAACCTAATTTTGATGTTGCTGGTGCTATGGTAATCATGAACCAATCTATATGTTATAACAAGATAATTGTGAAACATGGTTGCCATCATAAAATACATCAAATCATAAGCTGCTGTGGACCCAGCAAGATGTCTATAATGATGCTGTAAGCAATGCCCCTTTTGTGGTGCCAAAGGTCTAAATTGTTGAATGACTACAGTAAAAAATTATAACCTCAATTAGGAATTACAATTTAACTAGAAATTGGCACCACTTTTAATTTTACTAAACAAACTTGTTTACCAATTAAGAATGTCTTTTAGCAAAAATGTTTTCATATTTTAAATTTTGAACTCTGTATTTTTTGTATTTGTTCATTTTAAAACTGCTGTACAACCAGTGACATACAGTTAAACTTAATGTTAGGTGGATATGTAGAGCTCTAAATACTCATTAACTGAAAGCAATAAGGTAATTTCTGTAAATTGTATCTAGATTAACATGAAGCAGATAGAGGAAATATTTGTAAGAATTGTTTTTAAAAGAAAGAGAAAGAAAAAGACATTTCAGTTGTATCATATCAGATTTTTTTGCAGCTTTACACAAATACCCAACTTTGACACATCTCTATCATTACGTTCTAGATGTTCTTGGGCTTCAAGCCAGTTGTAGTGATGAAGAGCCATGGGAGCGTATATCTCGGGAGAGATGTACGCTCCCAAAACATCAATGGATCTTTATTGCTACACCTGATTTGAAGCCGGAGAACATCTAGCAAATATTCATTAGGAAAGCTGCAGATCGCATTTCACATCTCTGTGCTTCTTTATATCACTTTAGCATGCACCAATTTGTGCTGCTTATAAACTCTAATGTACACACGTTTCACTCTTACACAAGCTACATGCACACACTGAACAAAATGACTCCGATAAACTGCTTCATTGCCTGTTCCACTGCCCGCTGACTTGTCATGGAGTCGCACTTACTGACTTGCAAACTGCATCCATTCCACAGCATGTTGATTCCTCACAGGTGCTTGGTACATACCAAGCTTCTCTGCACTGCTTTGTCGACTCACAACTTGACTGGTTGACTTGTGTACTGCTCCACTTGCAGACTCTTTAACTCAGAGCCGTACTTTTTGATTGGCACTCAAAGCTTGAAACACACACAATCAACTCTAAAACAACTGCTTCACTCTCAGGCCTTGTATTGGCTTTTTATATTCTGTCTAGCACAGGAGATCATTCCAGTAGTCGAATGTTCTTGAATTACAGTCTATAATGGTCTCTAACAGTATCTGTGCAGTAACAATGTGATTCAATTCTGGCTTCCTGGCATTTTTGTAATGTCTTAGTGGCTGCTCCCATGGAATCTGTGTCCCTCTGGCTTTTCCCATGGCAACAGCAATGGCAATTCAATTGCCCGGTTCAACTATTCATCTCCAGAGTAAGCCTCATGATCCTGATATGACACTATTAACAGATCAGGCTTTATTACATTTCATGCCTTACTTTGATAAAGTTTCAAGGTATGAGGACTAAATTTAGGTTCTGTCCCTTAAGACCACTGCTGTCCAACCGACATTCTACCTCTTTCTTGCCACTAACAACTAGTCAGGTTGCTTAGCACAATCTGCAATGAAAGTGTTCTTTCATTTAAAAAAATTTAAAACAGTCCAGTGTGCTCTCTTAAACAGAGTTTGCTTCCCGTTGTCATTAGAAAGAATGTAATCATATTTATCTGCAGCAACAAAATTGAAAACAAGTGAACAATATTATACTGTTTGCCATTGTTGAATGTGTTAGGTGTGTCTGTGAGGTGTCCTGGGGGATTGAAACACTATTATGTGCTCTGCGCTAATAAATAAACTGGAATGGAAAAGGGATTGATTTCAATAAACATTATTCTCACATCTATTCAACATCATCTTGCAGCACATTCAGTCATGCCTTCCAACAGTTACTTTGTTGCATTTTGAGTTATTTGTTAAATATTGGTGCTAAATGTTTCTGTGTGTTCAAAAATTAAGAAAATGTACAGTATTGTAAAGTAGAATGCATATTACAACTCTTCAAAATGGTGAAATTCATGTAAATCAAAAAATAGATTATTTTCCATACCTTTTATTTTTTTTAAAGTCAAGAGAGGAGTTGTGAGTTTTGCTTGTATCAACAATTTTCACAATGCAGGTATTCAACATATCTGCGACAATTCAATTGAAAACAAGTGAACAATTCAGGTCGGATGTTTTGAAACACAATGCTGAGATTGGCTCTAATATAGAAATAAGGAAGTGATTTTAGCTAATTGGCTAACTGATGGAAATTAATCATTTCTCCACACTAGTCGTATGTAGACTAAGGTTTTTGATGGATAGAATCAACGTGAAAAATTCAATGCCATGGCCGGGAGATCCGTGGTTCAAATCCCGGCCATGGCATTGAATTTTTCATGTTGACTCTATCCATAAGTAAGTGATTATTTAACTTACTTATTCCAAAGCAACCGCTGCTTTGCAGAGGTCATAATGAGCACAATAAACTTCTATATTGGGGAACCTATGTTGAGTTCTTGCACATGTTATCCAAGAATGGCATCAAATTAGACACAGACTAACAAAGCATTAAAGTTTTCAAAGTACAGGCAAATCAAATTCAAAATAGTATTATTGACATTCATTTTATAAAAGAAAATGAAAGACTTTTAGACTTCACAGGCTTCAGCAATAATCGCAATGCAGTGGAATTAAAGTGCAAGCGTGTGTGTGTGTGTGTAATCATTTTATATTTCACCTGCTCGGAACAAGTTTGTAACTGGGATAATCACAGAGCTGCAACGTTTGCTGATCATTTAAATGGCTTAAAACACTAGAGAAGAAAGTAAGATGTAAGATTTTCTTTGTGATACGAAATGATTTATGTTTATTTTTACTTTACCTACAATGTATAGTAGACAGAGAAAACATTGCATTGCACCCAAAAATTGGATACCAAATTTTGCTAGAAATACAGGCTTGGATATCTTATAAATGAAAGTTCTTTATATAAAAACATCCCTGTATATATGTATGATAGAACAGGACAACTCATATACAAGAAGTAGGTTTTGGTATTTAAATGCAAATGCAACTTTCAAAAGCACGTCACAAAAATTTAGAAGAAATATCTCTCACCACAAACATTTTAAACATTTAAAAAAATGTAAGACTTGAAGCTTTCATGGCGAGCATTACTAATCAAGGCGTGGAGTTTACAACGGCCAAAAGTCTCGACGTTTATTAATTTGACACAGCATTTAAAAAAATGTTGATTTTTTCTGCCCCTCATAAATGCCTCTTAACAATCTCAATTAAAATAATCTGTAAGATATTTTCATGGCAAATGAAATGTATTTTACTACACATAAATTGTAGATCCTATTGACTCCAACTTTTTTTTCTGAATTGAAAAACCCTGTGTAGTATATTAGTTTAGCATACAGAATGTCAGCAATATATTTTATTTGCCCTTCTATTTGCCTAGTGTCCCAAAATCACCCAGTCAATAAATAAATCACTTGATCTTCAGTTCATATTTTCACCATATTGCTTACAGCTGCAGATTCTTTGTGTTATGCAGTAATACAAACCTTTATCAACAGTTTAAGGTACTACAGAGAGCTGGGAGGAAAACATAACGAGGAAAACTCAATAATGTACTTTGACACACTACGATCATTAGCACCTTACTGTTGTAAATTAATAAATTACACAGTAAGCAAATTTTAAAAAAGACGATGTTTTCACCTTTTCAGAAAACTTAAGTGATGATGTCATGGTGAAAGTAACTGTTGAGAATTCATGTAAAATAAGTAAAACAAATTCTATGTAGTGGTATATAAATAGACCGGTGGGCATTAAGGATTAAAATACACAATATAAGTTAAACAAATTTTCTTTGAGTTAACCATTTCCAGATATCCCTTGTTACTGATTTTAATTTTCCAATACTTAATAGAAATTCTATCGTTTTTATGTTCTGACCATGTAAAGGTAATGAAATTTCAAAGTCATTACTAAGGGATAGATTCCTATATTGTCATTTATTGGGTCTTAAAAGTCATGTTCTCACTTTTTCAGAACTTTGGTCATATTTATGCTTATTTCCATGGTAGTCATATTTTTGGGATTATAGTTTACTCATTAGCAAATTAGAAATAAACCAATTATGATTCCGTACAAAAAGTAGTTCAAGATTTTGATTCTTTCAATTTGTCATCCATTAAGATTGTGCAAGGTGCATTCTCTTCACTAACCTTGGCAGCAAAGTTGGTATATATAAAAGGAACTTCAGTCAAATATCAGGTCTGATTACCCGCTTAGAAACTGTAGTAGTTCCACTTAGTAACGCTTAAAAATTGTGAAAGAAATAGAAAGTTAATTAAAGCAAACAAAAGGTAAAGTAGCTGAAAGATCTACTGCACAGCTGCAAAGAATGTTGGTGTCTAATACAGTTTATAACTACCCTTTCCAAGATCAATGAGATCCTTTGTGAGCTTGAAGCAAAGTTTGAAGATTCTGAGCTGGAATGTTTCCCAAAAGAATTAACTTACTTCGAACATGCACCTATAATCTCATGTGGTATGGAACATAGTTTATCCAGGTATAAAAATATTCTGACAATAGAAGAGGCTTCCAATTTGACAATCTAGCACTTCACATTGTCCTTCAGTGTAATTTGACTGCTAATGAAAACTAACCCACAGGTGTGATTATTTTATTTCTCTTAATTATTCTTTTCTTAAGTTACAATAATTATTCTTCTCTAATTTAGGACTTTTTAAACATACAGATTCCGATAAGTGTTGAATTAAGAAGTAGAGAAAACCTTTTTTTTCTGTAGAAACGACTAAAAATGTTTATGCCTGAACAATTATTAATGGTTAAAGTTTAATGTCAATATCATGTGATTAATAAATTCAAAAGGTCATATTTTTGTCTTTTTAGGTCATAAATGCATGCATATTTTCCATTTTTAAGTCATAGATTCTGCCCCTTAGTCATTACATAGCAACAGATATTAAAAGATTTAACTATCTCTTAAGTTTAATCTGTTCTCCTATTCCCTTTAGAAATATTTATAAGGAAATATGCAATAAGACAATTACTAAAGTCTCATGATAAATTTGATAGAAGAACTTTTTGAACTATTTATAACAATATTTTGCACAACAGTGAGCAGAGAACATCATGCGAGAACAACTTTCAATTTTTTTTTCTTGCATGTAAAGAGAGCAGAACTTTGTTAAAAGATGACTTGATATAGGTTACTGAATTTCCCTATTGCCATTATACCTACAAAGAAATATGTAATATAACCATTTCTACGAATGTTTGTCTCAAATTAGATACAAGCAAAGCTTATGTGAGAATAATTTGTTGATGGTTAGAGAAAACACATGAATGTAACACAACATACTTAAGTAATATGTGACAGTTTCATTACTGCTCATGCCCCTAAGAAAGACCACTGCACGTCACTGTTTAGATATTTACGTGATAAGTAGACTGTATATCTTGAATATTCTGTGAGTGACTTGTGAAGTCTTCTTCATTCTGAATAAACTTTATATAATTTTGTATAACTTGCACAATGTGGAAGATAGTTGAAAACTTGCTGCACAAAAATATAGATCTCAAAATCCAAAACTCTGCTGTATGAAACACAATTTCTCATTTGACTATTATTTCAGTGTTCTGATCATTAACGTATAACAAAATTTGTAATTAAAAAGCATTTCTTTCTACGTTTATCTTGATTAACAAGAAGTATATAGAAGAATGACCTTTCATAAGAATAGTTTGTAGAAGAGTGAATCAAGAAATCAAGTTAATTTATGAAGTTATTTATAGTACCTGAAACCATAATCCAGCTTTAATTCATCTTTTGAGGACGACAATTCCTAATTGCACTGGGTTTTGTGGTTGTGTAAGTTATTCTCTAACCACAGAATACTTGCAAATTAGCATCTATGAAAGAGTAGAGAATGTTCATCATGAAGAATATAAATTTTGGAAAGAATATTAGTTAATTTTTCTTTTCTTTCATGTTTATGTATGGTAATTAGAGCAGATTTCATTGGAAATACACCTTTTTAGATAAATTGAATAAAAGGAAGCATTTTTTGGAGAATGTCTATGTGTATGCATACATATGCATATGAGAGAGAAAGAGATGATAAATCAAAAGCAGAAATTTGGTTAAATACTGAAGTAATTTAAATTCAGTAAGGATGCACAAGAAAATCTTCAAACTATCACTTTATGTGGGAAAAAATGTTCAATTTTTATTTTCTCAAGATAAAAGGCATATCTTGTGTTTTCTGCAAATAGCCTGGGAAGTCGTCTTCATCCTAAATGACCTCTGTGAAATTGGTAAACTATGAAAGAAAGGTAAGTTGTAGATCTCATGAAAGCTCACAATTTATGTCAAAACTTGTGCCATTAACCATTTCTGACATACTCTTTGTTGTTTTGGATTTCAAGTATTTACTTTTTTTAAAATTGCAAGTCCATGTTCTTCTTTTTTTTTTTTTGTTATGCAAACATTTTGAATTTCAAAGCCTAACGTAGTCAATTCATTTTCTTAAAAATCTGTTTCACTTTAATGCAAATCTTGATTAGCAAGAAGTTGTAAAAGAAAAGCTATCCTGAGCTAGGTGTTTCCTAATGGTTGAGTAACCCCCTTAATCTATGAAAGTAGTTCAGTGAGTACTTATGGCTCAGAGTGAATAATTTTGATGTTACCATGTGTACTGTCATTACTTACACATCACGAAAGCAAATGTAGTTCTGATTCATAAGTTGGTCTGGATTTTGCAGTCATTTTATTTAGTTGTTCATTGATTTGCTAAAATAAAAAATGTGAGTATTGTTCAGTGATACCTCTTATACTTCTAGATGGGAAAACTAACAAGAAAATTAAAACAAAATTGGATGTTGTAATGGGAGCCATCTATGACATTAGGTGTTGGTTCAATGGCTTTAAGTGTGGTTGAACATCTGTTTTTGAAGAGAAGTGCCTAGGATGCTCTGTAGATGTGGTTACCAAGAAAGGCATTAAAAAAAAATTCAATATATCCGAAGACCTTGCCGAAATGACAAAAAGAATCATTTTACTGTACATATATCTTTATATCCACTCCAGTTGTACATATTTCTATGAGAATGAATCATACTGGTATCCTTTTTATTATTATTATTATTATTATTATTATTATTATTAGCTGGTACTGTTGTATTATATAAATGTGTCTCTATTCATATAGCAAAGTGGATGTATTTTCATAATTTATTAATATTTGTATGATGAATATATCACCCTAATCATTTGGCATTCTGAATGAAATGGGTGTAATTTTGTAGAGCTTACAATTGTTTGTTAAACATTTGTCTTTGTAGGATTGAGCAAAACTCGAGAGAAAACCTATCTTGGCTGGTCACTGCAACAAAGATGCTAACTCAGATCTTGGGAATATGAGATAAACATAGGTACTAACCTTGTATAATGGAAGTGGGTAATCTCATTGATATGATACTGCATATCTCTTACAACACTGCAAATTTTATACTTTTTCGACATAGTTATAATAATAGAATGGGGAAGATTTTTTTTATTTATAATTTACATCCTCCAACATTAAGTTATACTGGACAATGAATGAAATGGGTTAAATGGTGCTCAAATGAGCCCTGGATCAATAGAACTTAAGGTTACCCGACATTAATCTTTTAGGTTAAGGGAAAGCCCAGAAAACCTTATCCAGGTAACTCATCCTGACCAAAATTTGAACTTGGGATCTCTTGAGGAGAAAATGCGAAAGAATTGAAAGGAAATCAAAAGCAGCTAACATCAATTTGAATGAGGAAAAGAAATAATGAAATGGAGAAGAAATTTGTGAAGCCTAAGGAATTTGTGGAATCTCCAAAGTTAAAATTGATTGTATAATAAAAAGTATAATGAACACCTCCTTTAAAATTAAATTCAGAAAAGATGCAATATGAAGGTTTAATGATAATCTTCCCATCCCAAATTGCCCTTTATATGGAAAGATAATTTTTATTTTCAGAAAAACAGATCTAATAGATTTAAGATATTGCTGCACCAATAAAAAGTAAATCCAGAATGTTCCTCTAATTGGTGAAGTCCAACATAATTCTGAAAGAGTTTTGTGTAAATTTATTTTTTCGCAAAAACTGAATACACTTTCGCAGTACTAACCAATTCTTCCTTGCTAGGTCCAAGATTTAAGGTGGCAGTTCCCCTCTTTTTTTGAAAAAAGATGTTAACATCCTTTAACTACATATATAGTATCAAACTAAATTCACCATTAGTTTGTTCCTTACAACATGCAAACAATATGGAATTTCAAAGCCAACTTATAGAAACCTACTTTTTAAGGATTTTACTATAGCTTTAGCTGCTACTACTACTACTTTTATCGTGGAGCTATGAAAAAAGTTGTTTTTTGTGGGGAGTGTTATTAACTTATTAACCTCACACTTAAACAAACATATACATCAGGGATGATAGGCCATTAGCCTTTATTCCCAAAGAACATGTCCTAAACCAGGGCACTGAGGGAGTGCACAAAGCAGTGCATTCAGCCTCATAGTAAACATAATGTGTAAACATCAGAGATCTATAGGTATGTACTAAAAATAGTTGATGATTATAGTGTCCTCTGGGTACAGTGAGTAGGTACTCGTATAATGTAAATGAACAAAGATCCATTAGCTCACAATGGAAGTCACTAATAATCACTTCAGCTTTTATTTATAATTTCTACAATACACATTGAAAGTCAGTAAACCGCTGAACGCTTTTAACTAAAATCTTTAGAATGCACAGAAAACTTTGCATTTCAAATCTAAGAGGGACTAGTTTTGTTACTAACGAATCTATGCAAGAAGAAACAAGACACACATTTTCTAAGATGGTTTATAGATACCACATGACAGATCAATCTAAGATTCCTTTCTTGGAAGTGTTGAAAACAGTGTTGTTATAATAAATTAAATTTAAAGCGAGTTTATTAATGACACTAAACAACACTTTTAAATTTTTCCAGAACATGTTTCAGAGACTTTGCCGGTTGAGGATGGAGGCAAAGTCTGAAATATGTTCTGGAAAAATTTAAAAGTAAGTGTTGTTTAGTGTCATTAATAAACTCCCTTTAAATTCAACCTAAGATATCTGAAAATTATAATTCAAAAAAAGATAATACTGCAGAGTTATTCAACATAAATTGCATATACATAGGTCATTGAAAAATTAGTAGCAACACTGCCTGCATTTGGTGCTCTCATTGGTAAATCATGTAAGCTGATAACAATAAAAAATAGAGCATCTAATTGATAGAGTCGACATGAAAACTTCAATTCTACAGCCGAGACTCATGTCGACTCTATCAATCCAATACCTTAGCCTGTATATAGCTAGTGTGAAGAAATGATTAATTTCCATCAATTAACTTAGAGCATCTAATGTTTGTTAGCTGTGAGTTTGAAGACAATTTTATTTAATAAGGTATTTTTAGTAAGTTTAATTGTAGGCTGTTATTTTTTTGTGCTCTAAATATGTTAAGTAAATACAAACAAATATGCTTCATTAAAATTCAGATTGCAAGAGGTATCAATGCTCGTGCAGAATTACTGGAAGCTTGTAGTAAACAGACTTTACCATATCGTACTGTGGCTAGGTGGGTGAATGCATTTTGTAGAGGAAGGAAAGATGTTCTTATAGTGTTACATGATGGTACTTGCTCTCACACGTTTGCCCCTGTTGTTAATATATGTCGCAGATGGAACTGGGAAATTCTAAAGCATCCTCTATAGGTACTCCCCAGATGTTAGCCCATGTGATTTCAACCTTTTTGCAAAAATGAAATTACCAGTTAGAGGAGTTCGCTTTAGAACCAGACAAGCAATTATAGTAGCAGTAAGCAGTCTGTTCAAATATTAAGAGAACACTGTGGATGGCATCCACAGCTCTCTGATGTGTGGAGGTGAGTTCTTCATGTTGGAGGAGATTACCTCTAAGTGCTGCACTAATGTGATTGCTCCAAAAAGGTTTAATTTTTATTAATTCAAATGTTGCCACTAATTATTGAATGACCTAAGTATATGGAAGAAGCTAGAAACAGTGATGTGTTAAGATCTTACTTGCTTAAGATGAGTTGGCATTAGTGGCACTAATATCCCTCATTTTACTCTGTTAATATGTTTTGGAACATCTGTTCCCTTCTTCAGAACCTGTCCGACTGACCTGTTTTGTCTGGTATGCTGGCCATATTTAATGGCGGCATCATGTGGTGGTGAAATGTACTTCCAGATAGTACTTTCTGGTGTTAAATCAAAATTCATTAACTCGTTTGCGTTTCAAAATGAGGATCTTCTCCCATGTGTCCAATTCTGCTGCAGAACTGGTCAGTTTAATACATTGTACATTTTACTGAGCTCTAATTATACCAAAACTTTAATTAGCTAATAAAATGATGAGATATTTGAAAAGAGAAGAGACAGTAACAGTAAATCTCACAATTGTTAGTGAACAATGAGAATTATGATAGTGAACACAGAGCATTATGGTATGAGGAAATGTTAGCAGAAGTTGAAGTGTATGAAACTGAACGCACATACAATACTTTGGTTGAACTTATAATAATAACTTGAAAATAGATTCAGTATTCAGATGTAACTTCTACTACTCTCCAAGAATATTATCAGTTAACATATTAATCAATATTTGTAAAGCTCTGTAGTATATTGAATGTCAACCAAAAATTATAAGACTAACAAAGATGGCAATGAAAAATACTAAAGCTTAGGTGAAAGAAATTAATCAAGTCCGGATTTTAATTTTAAACTTGGGGTAAGACAAGGAGATGGGCTGAGAGACCTATTAATTTATCCCTGCATTGAGTAATTGATGAAATAGATTCTAAAGGAACTGCATTGCTCAAGTCTAGCCGAATGTATGCCATACAAGTAACATAATCATAGTGATAAGAGATAAAAGAATGTTAATGGAAGTTTATAGGAGGCTTGAAAGAAGATGTAGGGAAACTGAACTACAAATAAATGAGGGAAAAACCAAATATGACAATGACAGCGTCTAAGATGAAGTGTAATAATTGGAGAAAACATATTTGAAGGGATATCATAATTACCTGCTGCTGCTAGTATTCTGCAGTTTTTCAATGACCGAATGATGCAGAGCATTATCCAACATATTAATGCTTCCCTCTTCTAAATAATTTCAGAATCTGTTCAGAAACTATTCTACAAATGCATCTGCTGTTGCCTCCTCATGAGTTAATTTTGGAGAAGAACATTCTTTTGCTTTCAGTTGTTACCAGATCCTACATGACAAATGATAAGCCTATTGCCGTTTCCAAGGTGTATCTTTAGGGCAAACCTTTTTTTGGTGAGTCTTGCCAGTTTAACTTTTAAGAAGTTGTTTTTATTTACCCACGTCTGATGTAAGTGAAATGTAAGTCTAGTATCACAACCAGCATTGTAAGGACGTAGAGTAAAGTGAGCTATTTCTCTCTCAACGAAAGCCTTGGCTTATTCAAAATGATTCTTTTGGAACACCATGTCAGTAATTAAATTCCAGTTCCGAATTATTATGAATATATGTCCACACATATAAACAAGTAATAATGGCTATTGCAGTACTTATATCACAGCGCGTCGTGATAATGTATAAGTTTATTCATTTGAACTATGAAAACTATTTTGAGCTAAAAATATGTAGTTTTTGCGGATGTGTTACAAACATTGTTCCCTTCTTACGCCTTTTATTATTTTTTAAACAGTTGAAATATTTTTTCTAGCGCAAAAACATTTAATAGAGATTCACTTGGTGCACATCACTCCGCTTAAGAGAAATGCATTGTGGCAACACAGGACTGATTTGATATTGTCGTGCTGCTCGAACCGTTACCATGCATTTATCTTTGATAATAGATACCTCTCAGATAACACACTGATTACCCCACATGGAGTGAACACATATGTGTCATTTGTGATTCCTGCGAATTCCATTGGCTGAAGTGAAGCGTTCATTGGTGCTTGGCACAGGGCTGGGCAATGCAGCAGTTTCCCTCTCACTGTTACAAGAATAATCAGTGCCTTATCTAATAGGTTTCTATTAACAAAGATAAAGCTATTGTAACGGTTCGAGGAGCGCGACTATACATTCCTTATTGGTGTTCAGTTCATTGTCTGTTAGTGTTACAAGATGTTTTTACTGCCTTTATTTTAGAAAGGTGCATGGTAAAGTATTGATTGTATCTTGGGTTCTTTGAGCAGTTCTTACGGGCTAACATCCTTTAACCGATTAGTCATATCAGACTAAATCCACCATTGATTTATTTCTTGCATTTTGCAGAGAAAATGTAATTTCAAAGGAAGCTTATGGCAAATATTTGGTAAGGATTTTAGCATAGAAGATGATTGTAAATTAGCATTACACATAAAGCATTTTGAAGCAAATTATCATTTTGTCATTGTCACAATATGAAGTGACGGTGAAACTACTCATTTCAAGAACAGTTAACAGTATGGCAGTACTGTCTTCATATCCTCAATGTGTATCTTAGAACTTCTCTAAATGTTATAATGGAAAAGGTCCTCATGACAGTTCTAAGGCAACATGTCAGGACGTATGAGATGCAGGTATATAATGTGTATAATGCAACAGATTTTTATAACTCATCTCTGATCCCTCTTCATTGGTTACAATTTCTTCTTCTGCAGCATAAACTTCATTCCATCAATTGAATTCGGCAAGTTCGTAGTGTAAAGTAAAACAAATAAAAACTTCTATAATTTCCAACAAGGGGACTGGAAACTATTAAAGGGATTATATTAACCTTGTTTAAAGATTTATGAAGGTGCGATTCAAGGAACTCTGATGGAGCTAAGTGAAGGATGCTTATCATGCAACCAATTTTCTTCACTCTTTAAAACCGGGTGATTGGTTTGCAGTATCCTAAGAAAACGCAAATTTTCTGAATGCAAATCAATCTAATCTATCCGAATGAAATAGTAAAATTGATGTCACAGAAAATATATAGCAGTTTGAGTGATGACTAGATGTGGAGCTTACTTCAAATGGTCGGAGCTAAAAGACCAAATATTTTATAAACAAGGAACTGTGGAAAAATTGTAAATAGAGTATATTTCATATTTGTTGAAGATTTTGAACAAATAGTTCCACTTAAGCAATAACGTGACTTATCTCATTTATGTAATGATTGCACAGTAATTACCTGTAGTATTTTGTAAGTACTGCTCAGTTTACAAAATGTTAGGTTAAATCCGACATGCAAATTAAGTCAACTTTTCACAAATATGTGTTGCTCGTGTTAAAATTTGTTATGGAAGTTCAAGTGTCAGGTTTTCATCATTTTGAAATTATTTCTTTTATTGAAATCTTGTTACAAAAGCCTGTTATAAAGCGTTTAGTTAGTCAAATCATAAAAATAAACAACTGAACAAGAAAAATAAAACATTCTTCACTGATTGTCTTTTTGGTACCACGTTGTTTGTTCTTATTTGACAGTCAAAGATTTAAAAATCGTAAAATGGGTTAACAGTAATACATCAGCTGACCTAGTTTTACTACTGTTGTGGTGTTATGGGATTCTTCTTCGTGTATCTCTTATGTCTTAAGGCGTCCGGTTGAGGAATAGAGCTCTGGTTCAGATAGAGAACCCAGGATGGGTGATTGATTAGTCCGATGCTTGGTATATGAGAGTAAGAGAAGTAAATGATAGAATGAGGACAAAATGAGCAATTAAAAATAATGGAGCAGTTGGTGGAATGATTGTGGGGGAAACCGGAGAACGTGGAGAAAACCTGCTGCTACGCCGTGCTGTTCATCACAAATCTCACATGTCTGGGTGAGAGTCAAAGGGTCTAACCGCTTGGGCACGGTGAAGCTTCGAATTACCTCTTTAGCTAAATATAGTTCTTAACGTTTGATTTCAGCTGACTTTAGGACCAACATTCAACTTCTTTAAATATAAATATAAATATCTGAGAAGACCCACGCTCTCTGAGGCAAATAGTCACAAATATTATTCTTTATTTTTCTGAGAACATTGGTCATTAGTTTTCATTTGCCATCCAGAAGTCTGTTAAATACATTTTGCTTGATGGCTGAGACGTCCGTCATGTTTTAATATTGACTTGCATATTGCTCTCGTACGGGGCTTTGTGTCACTTCCGTGCCCTCTTTTGGAAGTTACCGTTAGAAGTAGTTGTTTCTGGCAAAATGGAAATCATTAACCCCGCTTATGCCGGGATTACCCTGAACTTTAGTGACCTGAAGTTAAAAATGTCTGTTAAATTAAATATCGAAGATACTAAGTAATGTCCCTGCTTTCACTACTTCTTCACGCCGATTGCTTCTAATTGCCATGTATATCAAACGTAGTGTAACGGGAAGTAAACAGTTTGTGTTGCCTAATGCTTACATAAGTCACGTTTGGTCAACCCTAAGTAACTCCATTTAATACAATGTAGTTAAACTTTCAGGTAACGTCGCGTAAAGTCCATCGTACTCCGGGCTTTACATCTCCCTGAGCTTTTTCGAGCAGCTATTTATCTATCTGGCTTATTGCTTCTTATTCTGGCACAAACTGCATATAAATCTGACAATACAAATGATACTTAGGATTGAATTTAAACTTCCGAATTATTTTACACAGTATCACACAAAAGTTTTATGATATAGTAAAGATCTATTGCTTCTATTTTGTTACAATAAAACTGTCAAATGTTTGTTCTTGTTACTGTATCTTGTTTGTTAAACTGTTTACGTAACTTGCTACCATTTATGCCGTCACCGCAGCTTCAGAAGGCAAAAATTCCATTGGCCTTCACAGGTGAAATAATGTAGCAAGAAGGCGTGTGTATGTATGTGTGCCCCTGCAGTGGCATCGTGTTTCAGTTCTAGATTATTCACTCGTGGATATACAACCTTGAATTACCTATATCTCCAAAAGGCAAATTCGCTTCCCACATAACCACAATTCACCGTCCTAATATTTCTGTTGAGAGACAGCCCTTAAGTTTTCTATTTTTAAAGCTGTTTACTTGAAAATTTTCGCACTTATTTGAGTAAAGAAGTGACAATGCAAAAGCTCAAAGGGATAGTTCAAATAGTTTCTCAGATAATACAATTAAAAATTTATAATTAATAAAGAAAATGCATTTAAAAAAATACGAGCACATTTTTGGAGGAGCATGGCATTCTTTTAATATCTGTTACAGTAAAAATAAATGAAATTACCCGTTTGCTGTTTGTTAGTTGCAAAGAAATAACATTTTGGTTTTATGAAATTGTTAGTATTAAAATTCTTGTATTTTTCAGCGTAAATTATTATTATTATTATTATTATTATTATTATTATTATTATTATTATTATTATTATTATTATTATTATTATTATTATTATTATTATTATTATTATTATTATTATTATTATTATTATTATTATTATTATTGCGAGCATATGTATAAAAATTCACAGACTAGATATTTGAATCAATAGATAGCAAGTTTGAGAGTATGCGTGCAAATTCACATACAAATCAGCAAAGCAGAAATGTAAGACAATTTTATAGTAAGAAAAATGATGGGGCATACAGATAGGGGAACATCTCATCTGAGTGAGTAATTCCTAAAAATGTTTGACAACTACTCATTTTCTATACAGGGGAAGTGGTGTTAAAAAAGGAGCGTTGGAATGACAATCATGTTGCTGTGCTTGTAGAATAGACAAATTGAAAAACCAAAGCTGATCTAAAAACTCGGTATACGAAGTCCCATACCGCACACCGCATTGCTTGGTGGAAAAACAGACAATGCGACAATGCTTTACACACACACACACACACACACACACACACACACACACACACACACACACACACACACACACACACACACACACAGAGAGAGAGAGAGAGAGAGAGAGAGAGAGAGAGAGACAGAGAGAGAGAGAACTGCCACCTATGTGTGCGCTCACTGAGAAAGTTAAAAAAATGCTGTACGGCACATCTAACCAGGTTGAGAGCCCTTACTATAGATTATACAGTAGTCTGGTGTAACAGGAGAGGTGAAGTAGTTCTCTTTTGGAGGGTGGTTAAGAGCTCCCTTACGGGTAAATAAGAGCTGCTTAATTATTACATATACGTGCACTCTTGCGGAACAAAATTCCGTCACGTGAACGGCTTGTGTATGATACCGACAATTGACTTGTCGTTAACAGAAAAAAAATGCTCATTGTTTACTCCTTCAAGGAATTAACCCGAAAGCAGACTATTGGTCCGAGAATTAAAAGAACTGCCGTAATTCAGAACCAAAATGTACATATGGAAGTTCCATGTATTGGTATGTACTGCAAATTAGAATTTTATACTCTATTCTTTGTAAACATATCTGACGTTTTTATATCATTTAAGCCGGGACAAAATGAATCAGAGAAAATACGGTGTATTCAATTCTACTGAACATCATAATGCAATGACAGTAGAGTAGTATATATTTTCTCCCCCCCCCCCCCCCCCCCAAGCTGTTTACTCTTAGGTGTTTGCATTAGCCTTATAAAGCCTGCTTTAGCTTACTTCAAGGTTAACTGGAGAGAGAGAGAGAAGGCACAGTGTAATGTTAAGACTAATCATAACGTACTTAGTAAGAACAGTTATTAAAAGAAGGTTCAGAGGAATATAGTCTGAAATTGTTTTTAGAGAGTTGTTAAAGGGTTTGACTATTGAATTAAATTGTTTTCCGCTGATAGTTTTGATTGTATAGAGACAGAAGGTAAGTGAAAACGTCCAGTAAGCACTATACCTACTCAAATTGTGACAGAAGACAAAGTTCACCTCAAGACTTTTTATTTGCCACTAACATACAATCAGCCTATTTTACACAAATGCAGCTCTTAGAAACGTTTTTACATTGTTCCTTTATCTCAAACAAGCATCCTTCGTGCTGCTGTAATCTCCTGCACATGGTGTTACACACCAATTCTGAACACAACTCACACGTAAACTGCTTCGCTGCCGGTTTCACAGCTCGGCGATCCCTCGCCCGGAACCGCACTTACTAACCGGTGAACTGCTTCCTGCCCGTTCCACGGCATGCCGGCTCCTTACCGCGGATCTTGGACGTACCACACTCAGCTCGAAGGACCACACTACCCACTGTCTCGGCTTTACATCGGTTTTTATATATCTGCTGGGCGTGGTGAATCTTTCTGGAATTGCGTCCTTCTCGATCATGGTCTAGGAAATCCTTTTGCGTAGTAATAACACGACTCGCTTCCTGCCGTTGGCTGATCTTGAGTGCGTGTTTTTTTTTTTTCTCAAGGCAACGTTCTTTCCTCGTGAAGTCAGCCAGTAGGTGTCCATGAGAGCGCGTGTTACTTTCTGACGGCAGACTTGCGCGTTCGCCAATGTGTCAATATAAACATGGTGTTGCTCATCACGATCACCTGAGCTGTATGCAGAAAGCCAGCCCTATAGGAATTCGCTAACTCTTGAGACGGAACAGCTCATTTGAGAAGAATATTTTCGGATGTTGGAAGAGTGATACGAAGCATTGACAGTGAAGAACGAGTTCTTCTGATGTGAACACAAATCCATCAGATAGCTCGAGACGCATTATAGTAACGCAAAGCTTTGATTATATTACTATCTAAAGAACTTTGCATGAAAATCTTATGCACCCTTATCACTAAAGGCCGGAGGGATGTGCGCTTTTGTGCGATACAGGTTAGCTGGACGCAGAGCATAAATGGCTTAAGATGTACAGCAGGGCCATCAAGTGTGTAAACAACTGCCACTGGAAGCAAACGTCCAAAACAAGTAACGTAGTTCACCGCGGACTAGTGAAGCATTGCCTTGCAAGTGTATGCAAACGCAAGGTCAAGGTGTAGTATAACGTGACTTGTACCTTTCATGGTCAGGCTGTACCTACCTGCAATTGTTTACATACGCGAAGATAACAGTACAGTCCATGTGCAGTATACCTATGGAAACGCCTTCGCTTTTTACTTATCACCTTCAGCGGATGCAAGGTTTAAATATGGTGGAAGAACTTTGTGCCATTGCATGTTACAAAACTGTGCATTGTTCATGACTTCTTTTTTTTTTTTTTTTTTAGCATGGACCTTGTTCACTGATACGTCTAGGCTCACTCGTGATGGTATTTTCAGTTTTCATAATATTCATAACTGGTCCTATGAAAACCTTTATGAAATACGACAGGATGGACATCAACGTTTAGGGTGGAATCTTCGTGATAACCTTATGCTGTCTCCTTCCTCCGCAGCTGAATACAGAGCCATAGGTACTATCTAGCAAATCGTTGAGGCATGTTGACCTTCATTGATGGGCGCTGCATTTTCTTGTTATCTTGTCTACTAGAAGGGCGAAATAGTAACTTGGCATACAGTAACTTAACGAAACAAAGTATTTGGGAGCTGTTTGTCTTATTAGAAAGGTTAGCCAGTTAATTATGCTTAGATGTAGGTTATCGTTGCAGCCGCCCTTTTTATCGCTTGACACAAAGGAATTTGTTTCCTCTAATTTATCCTCATCTGAACAGAGTACATACCTGACTCCCCGTCTATAGATGCAATAGGCTAGTGTAAGCAACTCCATTGTTTCACATATTTTCTGACACGGGCTGCTCAGTTTCTTGGTTTGAATCCAAAGGATTTCATCGTCTGATACATTTAAAAGTCCCTGACTTACCGGACGAAGACAATTGTGAAGCCACGCTGGATTTGACTGAATATGAAGCACACCAAAAATGTGCAAGAGCACATTATAGTGGTCTTAGGGCTTACAACAGGAAGCCACACAGAGAAAATTTTGTATCCTGCAATTTTCATCCTAACTAGCAATTAATGATTTTATATGAACAATTCTATAATGTTTTTATCTTCGAAATATTTGATACCAATAAAGATGTACTGTATATTTGATTTATCAGTAAATCTTTGTATTTGGATCTGTTGAATTTAACCACAGTAGTACATTGGGCATTTATAATTATATAGTATTAATTATAAAACATCGAGTGTACTTTCACAAATTTCTCTGCCCATTCTACGTATTTCACAGGTCTGGTTCATGGCAAACCTTATGACCTCGTCTTATTTCACTGTTATGTGATGAAATAGTTTCCATTTTCTCCGGGAGGAAAGATCATTAAGGCTTTTCCAGTATTCTGTCCTAGTTTGGGCAAGTGATTTTTCTAACCGTTTTACTCTGGTAATAAAATGTATGCTCAGAAGGCTATATCCACATCACATTTATTCCTCCCGTTAATGCAAATGCGGAAACAAGATACGGCTGTACATATCGTAATGAGTTCCTGAAAAAATACATGACACGCAACATTCATACGACTTCCACTATTCCTTACAAATTCGCCTATTTTCCTTACGTTATTGTTATAAAAAGTAGTTTTTCTATTCATTTAATGCTATTAGCAATATGTATCGAAATTATTCTAAATTAAGCAAAAAGAGCCAGTTTTATGCAACACTGGAAGTGATTTTCTAATAATCAGACACCGGATCCCGTACACCTTAGCCATCAATGTACGCGCACAGGTACAAGGTCAGGCGCGACATCAGCAAACGTCCGATGTCAACAAGTATACCGAAACACTGTGTGTGTACAGTCCGGTACGGATGCAAAGTGTAAGCTACGTTACAATATGCCATCCTTCTCATTGCTTTCGTTGCGGGAATTACAGTGAACAACTATATACATTCGTAAACTGTCGAATGTGAATTTGCTGCGCCTCTCGCTGAAACAACATAAAAGTATTGGGAGAAAGTTCGCTCAATATCACATGACGTTAATGGTGCATATGAGTACTACAAATCATTTTTATATGTTTGTCCGAGACTTAGTTTATTTCTTATATTACGCAGCACTGAAAATCCAGTATTTTTGTGTTGAATACTGGACAGTTCATTTTTTGTTCCTTTGATGGGTGGTGCATTCTCTATATTGTTAATTTTTGCAGACACCTCCTCGACTGCTTTTAGACAGCTCGAAAGTACATTCTTCAAGCTGTTTAATAGCTGTTTATAATACCCAAAACTTTTGATTCATAAAATGGAGATTGTCCAATAATTGTTGTGAAAGTAATGCTGTTAACACAATATGTTCAACACCTTGCACTCCCTGGAAGGCAGATCTACCTGCGTGAGGAGCAGTAGTTCTAATGCAATTAAAGCTACGCATTGCGACCAGGGCTATCCCTACGTGTTGTCCTCGGAACTGACGTCAGCAGTTATATACTGCGAGACTGGTAAACTTCATATCCCTTTTAAGGTGTACGGGCTCCGATGTCTGTAAATAACTTATAAATAAGCAGATGCATAGGAAAGCATAAAATAATAGCAAACTTTTAAACATGTGTATATGAGAATTTCTAGTGGTTTACCGGGGAAATTGCGAATCAGTTGGAGAATTGGTGCCATACTTACACGTTGGCCATGGTAGCTCAATGGTTAGAGCAAACGGACGGAGACCGGGAGGTCCGTGTTCAAATCCCGGCTATGGCATAGAATTTTTCAGTCTGACACCACCTGTCCAAAATTTGTCCAGCAAACGGCTGATGGGAAAGAACTGTTTAATTTTAAACATGTTCTTTGTGATAATGAAGAAAGTAAGCACAGTATAAAGGATGTCCATAAACTTCTGATTATTTTTGTTTCAGCAGAGAGATTTAGGTAGTTCATTATAATGTATGTCAATAATAATCAAAACTAGAGCATTTTGCAATACTTGTTTCGAATCCTTTATCTTCAGAACATGAATTTTGTTGATTTTTCTCGCTGCATTTTTGTAAATGTACGGTACAACTATAAGAAGAAAGTCTGCCTTACATTCAGACGAACTTTCTATCCACCATCGATTACTTTCCACAGCTTTTGCAGTATATTCTTGGGAAAGCATATTTTTAAATCTACTTCATGTTAATCGAGATAAAGATTTCTAGAAGATGTTTAATTCATATTTATTTTCCTTTTAGATATGAGGGATAGAGGCAACCGAATGGGCAGTCATATTTAAAAACCGCTCACTCAAGTCTGGCTTTAAAATCCTACTTTCTTTACATGTCATCGCTATATCTAACCAGTATTAACGAACACTAGTTTAAGTTGCCAGAACACGTTGGCATTGTATTCTTTGAATACATGTGGTATAATATTTTTTCTGCATTATGATTCACTGGTTATATGTACAAAATTATACACAGTTCCTTCCTAGTGAAGTAGAGTTCTTAGGCTCTGCCCAGAAAATTAAAGGTGAACATTTAATTTGTGATGTAAATATTTAAATATATGGCATTTTAATTACTAGTTATGTCGTAGAGGAATATGAAATGCATATACACATTGTAAATAGCTTGCAGAGTAAAAAATGTGGAAGAAATGCCCACAATGATTCACCGGTTCGATGTGGCTAAATATCCTAGATATTAAGTTAGTCTACGCCTTCTAATCTTTCTTTAAATTGGCGATGCATTTCATATTTTTAACTTCTCCACCAATAACTACGGTAGATGGAGTGAATACCGTTCGCATTTCAGCCAAAAAAATTGGCATCGAAATTTCACCTGAACTCTGAACCGCCCTTCCCCTCTCCTCGCCTCCTCAGCTTAGATAAAGAACGTCATAACTCAAAAAGAAAACGTGTGATAAGAAGCCATACATACATACGATATTCTAAGTTTAGAATCTACCGAGTTTGCAACAGAAAGATTTTCACCAAACTAGCCTTTATTTGGAAATTTGTTTCATTTTCTGGAGAGAGAAAAAAAAAACGATTTTGTGTAAAACATGAATGACATTGGTAAGACTCCTGACATGTGTCTTACCTTTGAATTTTATCTGGGTGAATTTCATGTATAGTTTCGCTGTTCGAACCGTTACCATGGATTTATCTTTGGTAATAGATATTTCTCAGATTTACTCCACGTGGAGTAAACCTATATTTGTCATTTGTGATTCCTGCGAATTAAAGAATTCCATTGGCTGAAGTGATGCGTTCATTGGTGCTTAGCACACGACGGAGAGGCGCGGCAGCTCCCCTCTCACTCTTACAAGAATAATCAGTGCGTTATCTGAGAGGTTTCTGTTAACAAAGATAAATCCATGGTAACCGTTCCAGCAGCGCGACTGTTACTAATCAGTAAGAACTAGACAAGATTCAACAAGGGAATAATCTGACGCGTAAAATTCAGGTAACTTTCTCTAAACCTTTTCAGACCATTCTTACGAAAGCTAATTCTTCCACATCTTGTTATTTTAGATAAACTTCTTTTACACTTTCCACATTCCGATATAGGTATTACAAGGATGACATATAAAGTGATATAACGAGATATGTATGTTTCGTGTAGTATGAATTTGTGTATCGCTTACGGTTTATTAGTTGAGCAAAGGTCATTCAGAATTAACAGGATTTCACAGACTATTAACAGAAATTTGAAGATGTATGCTTTTTCAATATGTGTTAAGCATGTTTTAATAAAAATTGTTAGCTATTTTTTAGAAAATGCAGTTTTTGATTTAACTAAAGGTGCTTGAAATGGAGGATCTTCTGAAAAGTCTCCTTATCACATGCTTGGAAGACTTTCAGCTGTTCTCACGTCCATGCTGGCGTTTTTCTAAATTTTGTTTCTTATGTATCCTCCTTGAAATATCGACATGAATTTTTTGATGGAATGCAATACTTCTTCTACTTAATATAGGTAAATAATACAATAAGTATAACTGCAAAGGCCAAAGAAATATACCTATAATAATATTGGCGAAAAAAGTATTTCATAGCCTGAAGACGGGCTCACAATAAGTGGGAACCGTAACCATAACGAAAACGACCTAGTTAAAATGCATATCATGTGAGCGTAAAAATTAAGAAAACAAGCTTTCCCGGGAAACGGGAAAAAGACCTGATCAAGTTTTAACTTTCTCGTCTCCTGACACGGCATGTTAGATATGCTTATTAAAATATATTCACTGCAGAAATTATTCATGGTGGTCGGTGCAACTGAAAGAAATTCTAACAAAAGAAAACATTATCTGTCTTTTGTTTGTCTGTTACCTAAAATGGAATAAACGCAAATCAGAAAGAACAGCAAACACCAGTGAAAATTTACAAAGAATAAATAAATTTAAAGTGCGCTGTTAGTAAAGAAATAAAGCTTAATCCGAGCAAACAGTCAAATGAAACTTGTTAGTCTTTGTCCAGGCATGATACCTTCGGTTATTCGAAATTTTATGATGTATTTATTCTTCCAATTATTTTTACAGTCGTAGTTTTACAGATTTAGCTTACAACTAAATAACGAAATAAGAAAACATAAAAGGGAATTGAAAAATATAACCGCTTATAAAGGAAGATGCCATTGTCGGGAATTTAAACCACGAATCTTCCGCGTTTTATGGAAATGATCTACCCATAAGCAAATGTCGAAACGCGTTTTAAAGTGTCCCATATGACGCTTTTCCCCGCAAATCTTCAAGATTACATAACTTGTAAGAAACTGAAACTTACTGTAAAATGATACGGTTCTGGCAGTGAAAGTAATAACATGTTCAGCCTTTATAGTAAAATTATTAACGAGATTTGTAGGCGCGCTTATCTATGGGGCATCGGGAGAAAGAAATGAATTACGTTGATCATTTCTGCGGCAAAGCAATAAAGCCAAAATAAATGTGTCAAAAGTAAATTAAGAACAATAGAACAGGCCACCTGATTTTGTAGCAAATATGTTGTTTCACCTTTCTAATTTTTTTTTTGAAATTACCTAATTTTCTTGGAGGTGACTAACGTTTTTGCTAAAATCCTATACGTTGCCAGGGACATTATTATTATTATTATTATTGTTATTATTATTATTATTATTATTATTATTATTATTATTATTATTATTATTATTATTATTATTATTATTATTATTATTATTATTATTATTATTATTATGACAGCACTGGGGTATAGTGGTTAGACCGCTGACAACACCAAGGCAGCCCGGTTTCGATCCCAGGCGCCTGCAAAGTGAGATTTGTAGTGGACAGCACTAGGGCGGGTATCCTCCGGGTCCTCCGGTTTCCCCCCACTACCGTTCCACTAATTGTTCCATCATCCAGCTTTCCTATCATTCATTTCACCCTCATACTATCATCCACTTCTCCTGCTCTCACCCCAGGCGTTGCGCTGGCCCCTCAACCTTGGTTCCTCTATCAGGCTCATTGAAGCACCAGGCTTCCCTCGCCCCGACTTTCCGGACTATCAGAATCCGTGTCCCCTAACACCGGTATCGGTGGTGTAAGCGGGGAAAATTATTACTGTTTTTAATTATTTATTGTTATGTATTTGTTTTTAACAACCTTGTAAATCAGTACATTCATCCCAACGATTTCCAACTTTTTAATATTGCCAGTAAAATATTTGTGCAACTGTGCAAAATAAGTGGCTGTTTCAACGTTATCTTCATCATGACTCATATTGTAAATCTTCTCCAGCCACCCTTTTCTTTAGGTCTGGGGGAAAAAAAATCCTGGGAGCCAAATCTGACGAATATGTGGGTAGAAATGCTCATGCAGTTTTGCAGCAAGCAATGCTAAACTGCCAACAGTCCCATTTTCGCTTCTAGTTGGGAGTTTGTCATCGATATGACCTTGAAAGTTAAAATGTATTCCATTTTATAACTTGACATAAGTAACATTTCGTAGCAGTACAGCGAAACCAGTTCCTGTCATGTAATTTACTCCGATGTCTCTAATCAGATCAAGTTAATCTACTCCTGAGTAGAAGCGGGATAGCAACAAATTCTACTCCAGCCAATGAAGGGTGCGGTTAGCGCATTGGTAACAATAGGTAACAATATCAGATAAAGATATCGGAATGACTTCTCTATGTGGAGTAAATCACGTGATATGAGCTACTTTAGCTTTATTGCTGTGAGTACCTCATTTGCTTTATAAAATTAACTTAAAACATGAACCAATTTGAAAAATGCTAAAGATGTGTGAAGGCAAAATGACTTGATGAAATGTGACCATTTAGCCTGTTTTAATTAATTAATACAGCACTGGAATGTAATATTTCTCAGCAATAGTTGTGCCCTTATGGAGATGAGCACTACAAAATGAGAATATCAAAAGAGCGGTTTTTGCATTATTTGTTGTTTTTCGTCTGTTGAAATGCTCTATAGTGATGAATCCGTATTTCTTCTGTTACTGTGGAACGTGGGAAAACTCGCTGAGATTGCTTTAAATAAACCCAAACAATCCGGAGAAAGTTTCATTTGAATGCTTTTTGGTCCGTTAATAAACATGGCACCCACTGAGTGGAGAGCTTTCACACATCAAAAACTTCGTCTATTGTAAACTACGTTATCAGCATTTCTTCAGTTGGCAATCATTGAATACACTAGGAATTTTTGTCACAATCTCGTGCTCATAGGGTTTTGGAACTCCCAAAGCGCTGATCATCTGGAAGGAATGACGACACTTGAAAAACAGCAGCCACATTTTAACCTTCGAAAACAAAGGGGAGGAATGTCTAATAGAACTCCTTTTGTATATATTTTGGAGTCCTTTTAAAATAACATAATTCATAAACAAATGTTTCCTTTAATGTATCTGAAATTTGCACGCTGTCTAAAGGTTAACAATTATGATAGCAATTTGGTCATCTACATAGAAATTTAAATTAAAATGTTAAAGATATTTACATAGTAAATAAAATGTATCTCTTTAATTTTCTGGGAATAGTTTGAAGATCAGTATCATTCATAAAGTATACTGACAAACGGTAAGAGATAGATGAAACTTTACTATATAAAGAGCTGTCTGTTTAAAATAGTTTATTTCAAATACGTTTTTTGTGTGACCTCAGCCATTTCCGAGATACGCATTATTCTATTTAAATTTGTCAACAGTTTATCACTTTGCTATTCAGTTGTTTCCCGTGCTATTACGGAAAGAGTGGAGTTTTAGTACCGGCTTGTACCCGCTTTTAAACATTCGGTTTTTGCTTTAATTTCCTGACTCCACCTTTTATGGACCTACAATGAACTGGGTAATTATACTGTTCCGCGGGGCCACGCCGTGGCTCAGTGGTTAGACCGCTTAGCTCTCACCAAGGCGACCCGGGTTCGATCCCAGGCGACCGCAAAGTGAGATTTGTGGTGGACAACACGGCGTTGGGGCGGGTTTTCCCCGGGACCTCCGGTTTCCCCCGCCATCTCATTCCACCGGTTCTCCATCTTCATCTCATGTATCATCAATGTCACCGCCTGCGGTGCCGTATGTAGTAAAAGCGGGCGTTAAACACTACACATCTCTCTATACTGTTCCGCGATGATCCATTGGAATGAGGACTTAGTGGAAGCGATGTAAATAAGTAACAGTTGGTAAAGAAACCATTATGAATGTGACAGACAAGAATTTTTCTTAGCGTTATCTATTTTCAAATGCCAAGGCTTTAACTATGGAAGATAAACGTTCCAGTTTTTTTCTCCTTTACCATATCTATATATTAGCAGAGGAAATGTTTATTCCAACTAAAACTTAGACGCATATTCCAAAACAAAACGTCCAGTAAGCACTAAACTTGATATTCAAAATAAATGCATACATTACCAAAGATGCAACTTGAATATTTTCAAAAGGATCCAAACTAACCATAACATTGAACATTTTCCGTAATATTTTTCAAAAAATGGCTATTGCATTTTTATGAAAATGCGTATAATGTGTAAGGTATTTTCGTGTATATCTTAAATTCTTTTAAAATAGCATGTGAAGACTTAGTAAATCGGATAAACCATAAACGTGTTGCATAAGAAATGTGCACATCTCTGAAACACGCCATTTATTTCAAGCAACTTTTATGGCATTACCCGTTTCCGAAATGTCGGTTTTTATTTTAGCTTTCCAATACTTTGTCATTTTTTAAAAATATTGCTGTTGCTACTCAGTTTTTTCTAGCTAAGTTCTGGAAGGAATTGGGAGTTTCAAGACTGCCACATCCTGCGCGCTGCTAATCATTTGACTATAGAAGCAATATCATAGGGGTATTTTTTTTTAATGTACGTCTTCCAACGTTGTCATATCGGACGGTGAATGAATTGGGTGAAGTGGTACTCAGATGAGTCCAGGGTCCATGGAGCTTAGAGTTAACCAACATTCGTCTTGAAGGATAAGGGAAAATCTCGGAGAAACCTTATCCAGCTAACTCGCCCTGACCAAGATTCGAACTCGGGACCTCTTGAACGTGAGGCAGACGCGCTATCGAGGCGGGCAATAGGGGCATTCTCTGCCTCTTTGTACCGACAGCAAACTGTGCAAAACTGTTTCTGAAAAAGTTAACAGTGGACAACAATAATTTGTACTTGTGTTATGGTCTTACAAGTTTGTGAATGTGCTTCATTGTCTTAAACGATTCATCCAATGTCTGGAGCTGTGCAGTTCGTGTAATTCAATATTTAATTTGCTTTTTTACCCTGAGGTTGCTCAAAGAGCAACGAGAAATTTGTGAAAAGACATGATATAGCAACAGATTTTATCCAGGAAGCTTATCTGTGAAAAGATATTCAGTGCTTCATAACAAAAGGATTATTGGCTCTTGTTTGTATAGTGTTGTGTGGGAGCAGAGTTCAGGGTTTATCTGATATGCTCCATTTGAAAGGTCCTGCAAACAGACCCTGTCTTTGTGCTGTTCATTTTTTATGGTTGTTTATTGTCACTGTGCGCTGGCACTTTCAATGACATGTTTTCTTTCATGAGTTGACATACATTTAGCAGCTTCAGTGAAACTGCAAGAAGAAACTTTCACATTTACAGTTACAATAAGCTCTTGACTCGAGACTGCTTTAGGATGCTACTCTTCTACAAAGAAGTATACATGTATTAATGGCGTCATTGTGATAGATCAATCGCATCGAACTGTTCTCTAGACAATGCATGGAAGATATTGAATGTGATCCCCTTTTAATTTCTTTAATCGACTCACAATATCATCTCGTTGCAATAGTACTGAAAGCGACAAAAGTAATCGTGATATTTGAACGTCGCTTTTATACATACTCGGGTCTTCGAGATATTGAAAACATGAACCATAAGTCCGTTTGAGGTAACCACTGGATTCTGCAGCGGGTTTCAGCAATGTTCGTTGTCAAACTATTAGCTATATACGGAAATGTTCCAGCATAAAATATCTGCTTTGCTACTTAGGTAGGTGGGGAGTATTGTATTCCCCCAAAAATCAGACACCGAAGAGTTCCCAAGAAAGATTCTTCCAAACAAAAATATGTAAGAAATCATACCACACACGCACACACACACACACACACACACATATATATATATATATATATATATATATATATATATATATATATATATATATATATATATATATATATAATTATGGCCCAGATTTGTATGTAAATAATTTTTATACACTTAAGTTTAAGCCTCACGTTCAAGTCGTCCCGAGTTCGAATCTTGGTCAAGGAATCTGGATAAGGTTTTCCCTTATCCTGAAAGACGAATGTTGGATAACTCTAAGCTCTATGGACCCTGGGCTCAGGGTCATTGAGCACCATTTCACTCATTTCATTGCCCGCCTCGGTAGTGTAGCTGGTAGCATGTCTGCCTCAACGTAAATTACAAAAAAAAAAAAAAAAAAAAAAAAAAAAAAAAAAAAAAACTTATTCATCGTCCGATATGACAAGTTGAAGTTAAAAAAAATAAACTTTAATATACTGATTCGAGCCCAATAATTATATTTGTAAATTTTGTTTCACATAAAAATGCGTATTTTGGTATAAAGTATGAATAACTATTTTTTACGTTTTTCTCAAAATACATATTTTAGTACTTTCCACATATAGTTAAATATATTCGATAATGTTCTTTAAGTATTACAGGTCAAAGTGGGTTAAGGTATCGGGAGGGATGTGAACCAACAGATGTTTATGCAAGCCTGTCGCGCGTCAGGGCGAGACAGTGTATGTACATTCTGTTTCGAAGCAATCATATCTGCTGGACAGCAACGTATCATACTTTGGCAGGCGTGAGAAATCGTATACGTGTTTGAATGTTGTGAAGGAGTAAGAAGACGGAATCAAAATCCCATTGTGTCAAGCAACAAATGGGCAGTTGCAATGCTAATTAACATTTGCGTATATATCATATAATAATTTTGCATTTTACGTCCTCCAACGTTAAGCCATATCGGACGATGAATGGAATGGGTGAAATGATGCTCAAATGTGTCCAGGGTCCATAGAGCTTAGAGTTACCCGACATTCGTCTTTCAGGATAAGGGAAAACCCTGGAAAAAACCTTATCCAGATAACTCACCCGGACCGAGATTCGAACTCGAGACCTCTTGAACGTGACGTAGACTCGCTACCATATACGCTACCGAGGCGGGCATATAATAATTAATCGGCTAACCTTTCATATTGATACACACTCCCAAGTGTGCTTCGTCACTTACTATACGCCAGGTTGTTAACATTGTCTTCTGTTTTAAAATAACGAACTAATACAGCGTTATGTAGATCAATACGCCTTAGTGCTGAGTCATGTATAGTACTACTGGACAAAGCGTTGAGACATATTGACCTTCAGAGACCAGCGCTGCGATCGTCATCTTATCTGTTGATAAGAGTGAAATATAAGTTGGCGTACAGTAAGGAACGAAACACAAATGGCACTTGAGAGTTGCGTGTCTGATAAGTAACATTAGCCAATTATACGCAACACGGGTACATAATCATAAAAATAACCTTAATGATTATAAATTCCATTAAATATGTACCCACGTAATTACTGTAATCTTTTACAAATAATGTAAATCAGGCTAAACAGCCGTATGTTCTGCAATTTTCATAACGGAGAAAAGAGAAAACTGACTAAATTAGTTAATACACTTTTGTTAATAAACGACTGTTGCAACTATAGGAAGTACACAGTAATATAACTAATTTTCTGGTGTAATCAATCTGTTCAACGAAAATAATGTATAAAAAAGGTGATTTATTCAACTGGAAAAGGCGTAATGCTAAACATATCGCAATGTGCCGTCCCTGAAAGATGTCTCACTGTCATCGTGTACAAATCATCAATCTCGAGCTTCTTGTTTCAGTATTCCATTCCTTTTCCCAATAATTATCAATTCTTTTAGTCTTCTGGTTAAAATGAAACCTGTGTTACTAAGTGAAATCTTTTCGTATTACATAATTGTGTAATTTACAGGTAGTGTATGGTAATACAACTAATTTTCTAAAGCGTGATCAATATGTAGGCATAGGCGATTGGCGTAATATAAACCACATGGTTTAAATGCTTCACAATGTTAAGCTATACAAAATTATGTGTATGTAATTTTAGATACTATTATTGCAAGTAATGAAACACATTCTCACGTTAGTTTAATACAGATGCATCTGAAGGACAATATAAATAAAAATAACGCCGTAGTCATAGTTTTAGTTTTGAAGCGATTTAATATAATGGCGAGCAAATAAGTTGGCGACCAATGGTTAGCACAATTGGGACGCCAATTTGATACAATAAGTTTTGTGTCAAAGTTCCACGTTGCTGCTACTTTGAAGCTATTATAATGTGTGGCTCAGGGTAAAACAATGAGGTTTCCCACAGGGTATGCGTGGATGTGTGTGAGAAGGAGATTTTAATGACACTGGAATGCTCGTTTCCAACTTATTTATTTACTGCTTTTTTTTTTTTTTTTTTTTTTTTTTTTTTTTTTTAGAACATCGAAATTGAAGTTGCCGACCAAGGGTTACCAATATCCCTGTTTAGAGTTACTGACGGCAGAATGTTTATTACTCGATAAACTTTATTCGTTCCTCACGTATATATGAACCGACAAATATCCAAGACAGAACAAGAGGACTGCCCTAATCGCCCTCACGCCTAGGACCGCTCTAATCGGCCTGACGCCGAAGACTGTCTGAATGACCACAGATGCGCGTGGGTGTATCACTTTCACTTTCTGAAAACTCCTTTTCAGCCAAAGATCCCTTTGTATCTATTTTGTCCATTATGAATGGTTCAAAGAATACCCTATTCAACAAGTAAAGTGAGCCCCTTTAGAAATCTGCTAAGGACACTGTTTCTTACATTGCTTTTGTTATAACAACTTCCCCCCCCAACTACTATTCGACTCAACTGCCCTTGCACGTATTGTAACAAAGAACCAACATTCCTTTGACATCCATCATGATTCTTTACTTATGGCAAACCTTAATTTCGGTATCAGTTTATATCACATGATATAAAATAAATCCGCCCCTCCGACATAGCTACGTATGATACGCGTTGTGCAAAACATGACACGGAAATGAAAAATAAACAATTTTACTGACTTTGATTCAATGTACCTGGAGGATTAAAGTGCTATAGGTACAATCCCAGACAGTTCATCTGCAGTATCTAATGGGGAATTATAAAGGGATTTTGATTCCCCCGTCTTTCTCCTCGTCAGGATATTAAATCATGTTATGTAAGATTTCTCCCGTTGCTGTCCAAAAGACAAGATAGCATCTGAAGAGAGTGTACATACACTGGCCTCGCCGTGGATGTTCGGTAACTCCACGTAAACATCTGTGCTTGGAAATTTTCCCGGTACGCTTCCTCGCTTTGCCATCAGTACATTTGCTTCAGCACTTACCTTATTCTATTTACAATATAAAACTTTATTTCATAACTTATGAGTCATAAGAACACATTGATCATGTTACTTGATATCTTCTAATACAGTTGCCTGTGCGAGCAACTGAAGAATTGTACCGCAAGATTGAATCATACATGTTTGTTAACCTTGGCTAAGCAATGACGTAATGCACTGAGCTCAATATTGTTTTAATATTACTAAATATAAAATCTCCTGAGAAGATGCTAGGGAAAATTGTCCCAAATAATTGCTGTAAGAAAACACTGCCACATAAGATCAATTTAAGAAAATGAAAAAACTGGGTCGCTAGATGAAATATCGATGCCAGTGTAAAAAAATGACAAACGTAAAAATGAAAAAAAAAAAAAATCGACAAAAATACTTACTAGTCTGTAAGCTGCAAATCATGAAATAATAACTAGGGTGTTTAATGAAGCTTTGAAACCAAATTGTTCATACCCTGTCCCCCATAGATTTTCCTTATCTCTTTGACCGCACTGTGTCCTTACTCAGTTCCTTGAAACCCACGCAGTTTTACAAAATGAACAAGGTACCCTAACTACTTTGCGACTGTACCGAAAAAGACATGCAGATGCCTCATCACCTGACGGAATGCTGCATGTTCTCAAATTTATGACCAGCTGTACTACGGGCCTTCCCGCTACATCTGGTATATCCTAAAGCATCACACAAACACCACCAGCATCGCAAAATTTTTTAAAACTCATCTTCCGCGCCCTTCAGCAATCATGATTTGTGTATTAATACATGAATAAATATTCCAAACTCTGTAAATATCCCATGAAACACGTGTTTAGGTGAAACAGGCGGAACAGTAGTCTAGAGCAAGGGAGAAAGTAGTGGAATATGGACAGGGGTCAGAACTAGCTCGGCCAAAGAAATCATAAAAATTACAAATCTAGGTTTCTAGAAAACCAATGTCAGGAACATCTGGAGACTCCCTGGGATTGCTGAAATAATTATCAGGAGGAGCTAGAATATTGTAGTGAAAACTACTTGGACGGCCGTTGCGGGTTAGTATTCTACATCTGCAGATGTGCTTACCGTTCAGATCACTTAATAAAAGAGTGTGGTAACGATAGGGAAAATACGATGAAAAAATTACGACTAGATCGTTGCTATTAAGACATAAAGTTTCATACCAACCCATTATAGTGTTGGAGAATCGGGAAAAATACAATACCATGATGGAGGAAATGTCTTACTACAATATGCAGCAGATTCCCCGAAAGCGTCAAAAATGTCTGATTAACATGTTACCCAGGAAGAGTAAATCTTTAATTGGGAAATCATGCAGTGTGAAGAGAGAGATATAGAAAGCTCGTTGATAGAGAAGGCCAAGATCAGTTAAGGAGAGTGAAACTATTAAAAGAGGCAATTACGGACTGCCTTTGGCGCCAAAAGTTGACGCGTACGTATGGGACAAGCTTCATTAATTGTGCTAACGGAGTAGAAGTAAAGAACCAAGGACAGCATATAGCTGTGTACGCAGATCAGAAAACTAGATCCAAGAAGATAAATCATAACGGCTCTCCGTTGCAAGCACCGAAATGTTCGGACGAGAAAAACGCAAAACCTCAGAAAATTATGTGCGTGCAGAAGGGTGAGTTGAAGCCAAGTTGGAAGATACTTGTTGTGGACGTGAGAGTAATCAATGCTATGAAATGGGCATCTCTAGGCTGTTGAGGCGCATGTGACAAGAGGTGGACACTGTTGTAGATCACCCTGAATATCACGTTTCTTGAGTTTGATATGACAACTGCCATGAACCTGATTTCAATTGATGCACTGTGCTGGCATGATAATAGGTTTAGTATACTTGGAATAGTGATGGCAGCGAACATAGCTGAGCCCTAGCTGGCTGTAGTCTTTATATAACCATCATTTTGACACTTAGTATGCTACAGTAAGTCAACATTGCGGTGGTGAGGTTCAGCAGTCGCTACATTGTACAGTAAACTGACGTCTCAAAGGTAAATTGGTTATTTAGTTCTGTTGAACAAGTGAGAGATTTTCTGAACAGGATACTGTAGAGCACAGAGTTCAGCGTAGATTTCTTGAACATGAGAGAGCAAAGTCTATTGTAAATGATCGGCTGGAGAATACAACTTAACAAAAAGTCCACACATTGCAGCACGAAACTTGGATGGTTAATCTCTTGCAAGATTGATAAATACATCACGTAGATAAATTGGTGAAATGTGCTCTGAGGTGGAAGCTGCCGGATTATGGTAATGAGCATTTGGTCCCCAATAGTAAACCACAGTCACAACTAGACAATCTCAGATTTGTTGTCTTTACCACGTACACATATACACTGCGGTTTCTGAAAATTGCAACATCAAGAAAGAATTTCGCGAGGAGGTGTAGAAGAGTGCAAGCAATAAGCGATTTCTTTTACACCATGTGTATATAGGCCAAATTTTAGACAGATAGTCAGACTGAAAAGTTGAATTCCATATTCAGGATTTGAACACGGGTCTCCCGGTCTCCATCCGGTTGCTCTAACCATTGACCTACAACGGCCAACGTGTCAGTATGACTTATTTCTGCTACTGACTCGCATTGTCCCAATAAACCACTAATAATTCTCATGTACACATAAGTGATGTAAGTCGTCATTAAGGAGATGTTATGCCTCGTTGACTTCAAAGGGAGCCATATCGACATGTGAGCGAGTTTGAACGGAGCCGAATGATCGGTCTCCGGGAAATGGGTTTATCATATGGTGACATTTCGGCTCGCATGGTGCGTGCTACTACGACTGATGCATGTGTGGAAGCAATGGATAGATGAAGGTCGTACGCAGCGAAGAGCGGATACTGGACCATGGAGATGACCGCCAACTTGTCCGCATTGCCATAGCGGACCGTACAGCTTCATCCACAGTGTTTCCTCGATGCTGGAGCACTGCAATATGTGTGAACTTCTCTGCGTGGCAGAAATGATCGCGAATATCATACTGAGCTACGAGAAGCATTGGTTGATAGGGCGTTGCTTATCAAACTTTTGCACTTTGGGTGGAGGCCTTCAAATGTGGACGCATTGGATATACAGAATCCGCAGCACACTGCGGAGAACTGCTAAACAACGCAACAATCCTCCATGATAATGCAGCAAACCACACAGCAGCCTGTGTCTAGAACCTTGTGCGACAGTGAGGGTTGGAGATCTTGGAACACCCTCCATACTCTCCTGATTTCAGTCCATGTGACTTTGATCTCATTCCAAAAATAAAGACGCTGCTGCATGGGAAGCGTTTACGAACAAGGACGGCATCGTAACAGCACGTCGATTAGAGGTGGCGCACATACGTATCACACACAGCTGATGGTATTCACCGCCTTCCTCATAACTAAGAGTATTATGTTTACGAACGCGTGTTGTTTGTGCATAGGTAACACAAATAAAACAAAGATCTCAATTTTACGCATCTTTCAATGTATCTTACCCATAGCCCCTTGTATGTACCCAGATCTCAGTTTAGCACCAGCATTGCGAAGGACATTTCAGCGACTTTCAGTCGTATATGCTGATTTTTGTTTCTTGCAGCCTTACTGGTGAATAAGAAATAGTTGCCCTGACTTCTGAAATGACCTTTTCTTTTTTAATTTTACATCCTCCAACGTTAAGTCATGTCGGACGATGAATGGGATGGGTGAAATGATGCTCAAATGAATTAAGGGTCCATAGAGCTTAGAGTTACCCGACATTCGTATTTTAGCATAAGGGAAACCCCTGGAAAAACTTCATCCAGGTAACTCACCCTGACCGAGATTCGAACTCAGGACCTCTTGAATGTGAGGCAGACACGCTACCGAGGCGGGCAAATGGCCCTTGTATGTGCAGTTTAACTCAATTATTTTCTTCCCTGTGCCCAATTACTCCTGTGTGTAAAATGTGTACTAAGATATAAAAATCATTCCAATAGCATTGTACATGATCAAGTTGTGGATCCACCTTATCCCAGCGAACCTGAAGAGACTGGAAATTAAAAGTTTTGAGGTTATATCCAGAAAAGTATTTTTGGAATAGTAGCTGTTTGTACATGAATTCATATGTACGAGGGTGAGTCTAATGAAAACCGGAAAATTACCATAGAAAATCTAAAACTGCTCGTATTAATATCAAATCCAGTACGTGTTTGCGTGTATTCCCCGCCATCAATTGGCATTGGTCCCGCGATCCCATGTAAGTCTAATATGGCGGCCCCTATGAGTGCACCAAAGCATAGCAGCGCGGAGTAATCCATTTCGTACACAGTGAAGGCACGAAACCAGTAAGTATCCATCGTGACATGTTGGCATTTTATAGGGCTGCATGTTTATCGTAGACTCAAGTGTACGAATGATGTACAAAATTTAGCAGCGGCACAAGTTTGGCGGACCACCGATGCCAGGCGAGGCACATCATGTCACAGGTAGGATATTGAAGCGGCGAAGGAGTTGATTCTACAAGATAGGCGAGTGTCCATGGATGACGTTGCGGTGCAATTTCAGCTCAGTCATGATTATGCTCACCAAATTGTCTATGATGAGTTGAATTGCCGGAAAGTGGCCTTAAGGTTCGTGCCTCATCGGCTGACTCCCAAAATGGAGGGGCGAGTCGATGTCTTATCAGGGATTGCTGCACCGCTAGGAACTTGAAGGTGACACATTTTTGAAGCGAATTGTGACTGTAGACGAATCCTGGGTTCATCACTTCCAACCAGAGACCAAGCAACAAGTTAGCGAGCGACACGGAGTTGAAACAGGCGATGCATGAGTGACTATGCGCACAGCCAAAAGCCATTTTTCCCCGAAGTATCCATGCTCTCTCAACTCGCTAGCGGAAATGTATCGAAAAGCAGGGGAACTGCATTGAAAAACGGTGTACTTGTTTAAACTCTGTAATAAAGGATCTTTGAAAAAAATATTTCTGGTTTTCATTTGACTCACCCTCATTAAAACAGCATACTCTAAAACAAAATAGCTTCCAAAGATACAACAAACGATTTTTCCATTATTGAACAACTTTTACATGGAACATTTTTCAAATATTTTTAATTTTGTCAAACACGGATTTAAATACTTTTGATTAAAATAGAAAATATTTAGGTTATTGATATGACAAACAAAATATATATCTAGAATTTTCTGGGAATGGCCTTAATCCACTTCATTCGGAAGGAATTGCATTGCTGATAAACACAGGTAACAAAAATGTGTGCATAAACTAGTAGGTCTCTTTAAAATCCAGATTTATTTTAAATAATGTTTTTGTGGAATTGGCTATTTTTTTAGTTATTCATTAATATTTGCTTCAAATGTTCAATATAGAAGTTTCACAAATTTGAGGCTCCATTAAATTTGAGCCACTTGATTCTTTTAAAAGCCTTTCTTTTTTCTTTTCTCACTAACTACTCTTTTTGCAATACTGAACCAGTTTTCACTGAGCATTTATTATTACTTATTGCCTCTCCATCACTCTACTAAAATGTGAGAGACCTATTAGAAGAGAAAAGTATATTCACAGGTTTTAAAGTGACTTCACCTTGTTCAAGATGATGCAAACAGAACCTTGTGACAAGGGAGTGCATCCTTGGCTGATGGGTAAACTACTAATTTTCTTGCTTAGCATGTCATGTCTTCCTCGAATAAAGCAATTTGGTTTGAATGTCACAATCTGTGGTTATTCATGTGCAGAGAAATTCGAAAAGCCTATTACTGTACAAGTTGAACTAATGAAACAAAATGTTTGTTCAGATACATAACTAAATCATACAGCAGAGAGTTTATAACACTATTTGCAAGTGCTGTAGTTCATTTCCAAATAAGCTGTATGTGTACTCCTTGACAAATGAATCAAATGTTGAGAAAATATTACTTTTTACAATATCTGCAAAATTTTATCTTATTTAGGAATCAAGCAGATAGAAAAATAATTTTCTTTATGAATAGCTTGTAGAAGGTGTATGAAAGAAAATCATGGGTAGGAAAAGTGATGTGAGTATAGGACATTAGATTTTCGCTAAAGGATAACCCTTTGGTTTCCAGAGAGATGATCCATCATTGTTGGCACAGTTCTTCTATGCAGATGAGGCTTTAAATCTTGTGGCTGCTGAATTGGATAGCTTTGATGGTCGAAAGGATCCTGAAAGATGTACTGCACTTGTGAATCATCTGAGACAGTGTCAGGATAAGGTAATATTTTCATTCATATATTCCATAACTGCTATAAAGCAACTACTGTGCAAATTTTCAGCTCAATAGGGACAATTTCAAAACATACTTAGCAGAAATAATATTAATACATACATTTTTTTCACAAATGTTAATATGTTGTGTATGCTTGTTATCCTTAATTAGCATTTTAATGCATTAGTATACAAATGCTGAACATTTTTCCTTTATTTCTTCAATTATGTGCAAGATTCAAAAGGAGCCTCTGTTTTTCACACTCTTTAACAATGCTCAAAGATTACCAATTGGATTGTTTCAGTCAGGGCTGTTTGCTGACCATGGTAGTGTTTTTACATTGTTTTATTGAAGACTTAAGTCAGAAATTTTTATCTATACAGGGTTCCCAACAACCTGAAAAGTTAAGGAAAGTCAGAGAAAATTGGGAAAGTTGAGCTGAAAACTCCATGTTAAGAGCAAATTTCAGATTCTTAAATGAGTCTCAAATTAAATGCAGAACTACATGTTTTCACTCATTACAGAGATATGGTTGTTCACCTTTTTATGACTGCAGTTTTGAAGTGATTTACTCCATGACTGTTGTGATCCACTGTCTTCTCTTGTCCCTTTTTTTTTTTTTTTTTTTTTTTTTTTTTAGATGGGAGGGGTTGACGGACAAAAAAATATCTTGAAACCAGGCATTTACTTTCACATTTAACTGAACAAGATTCTTGTTTAATACTCAGCTTCAGAATATTAAATTAAGGCAACAATGATTGACTTTTATTCAGATCTAGTTTATTTCAATGGAAATAGTAAAGTACTCGTTAAGATAGAGTGGGAAGTTTGCACATTATATCTTACTTTAAAGAAAATGAAACGGTGAAAGGAGAAATTTTAAGAATATTCCTGGTAAAAATAAAAGTGAATCGAGAAGATATTGACATATTGCTTCACTAACACTGTTTTTCACAGGACGTGTTTTAAGAGTTGTTGCTCCCATCTTCAGCTGAGTCTCGAAGTTCATAAGATGAAGATTTTTGCTCATACGGAAGGATCTATGGGATGATTAACATGCTTTATTAAAGTTGTCTCCAAGTTAATGTCATATCTGAAGACATAACAACTTTAATAAAACATGTTAATCATTCCATAGATCTTTACCATCTCTTATGGGAAAAAGTCTTGATTAATAAAAATTGTCACAGAATTATGAACTTTGCCTGTACTAGTCGAGACTCAGCTGAAGATGGGAGCAATAGCTCTTGAAACATGTCCTGTGAAAAACAGTGTTACAGATAGACCGCGAACAAAGTGCAGTCGGTGTGCGCATGCGCGAGCACAGTCTCTCCCCTTCTCAACATTCAAGCATTACATGACTCACTCCCCTCCATACATTGATCAGTGCCGTGCAGCTGCGCTATGGAGGAGAGGAGTGGCAGCCTAAAATGACGGTAGAGGGGGGGGGGGGGGGAAGCTGGAGAGCTTCAGTTTTGGTAAATCACGCCCCCAGCTGCATTTTGTTCGCGGTTTACCTATAGTGAAATAATGTGTCCATATCTTCTCGGTTCACTTTTATTTTAAGTTGTGCTTCACTGTCTCTACACTTCTTTCAATTTTTATACTTTTATTTTTATTCGTGGTTTTTGCTAGTAAATGTACAAGAAGTTTTTGTGCAAATGCTGTTTAATATTAATATTCCCACACAAGGCATTTGCATCACAATTTGTCTTTAGCAAAAGTAAGGGATAGTTGTACAGCAGCTCTCTTGCACTCTTTATTTTCTCTGCTCATCTTTCACCATCTATAGTAAACATGCTACGTCACTTATCTGTTGAATAACTCATGTTTATTTGCAAAAGCTTTATTTTAAACACACATCTGCTTGATTTGTGTGCAGTGAATTTATTGAAAGCTTTGCAAACTTTGTATCACCTGCAAGAAAAACTCTTAAGTGCAGTCATGAATAAATTTGAATCTCAGGTTTGGTGTTAGATAAGAAGCATTATAGAGCAGTAGTTTTTGCAGAAGATAAATAGTTGAAGTCAGTGCCATTTAGAGTGATCATCTTAAAAATTGCTAAACAAAGTAGCATGAACACTTACTACAGTTGTCATTGTGATGTCTAACCGGGAATCTAATACTCCCCTTTGTTATCAGGGAGAACTGAAATTCTCCAAGGATCTCCATTAGAACAATACATTGAGTCTAAAAAGCTAGCTTTCCCATTACAGGCAAAAGTGGATAGGTCACTTACGCATACCAAAGTGTGTAATCAGGTGCCAAATATAAGGAATAACATCATATGATGGGCTTTTATCTTCAACAATACCTGTTCCAGTGCAGTTATTTGTATATGATGTAGATAGATCATCAGCTTCATATTCTTTTAAAGCATGCAGGATATCTTGTGTAGTTGCACTTGGCTGCAGAATTAGATCTATTGAAATAATCTACTCTAATGCATTTAATAAAGAAGCATTACAGTTTCTAAAGACCAACATAATTTATACAATTATCCCTTTAAAAAAATACAATATACCAGAAGGTTCAGTTGTTACAGTAGTAAGGGAACAGCATTCCCATAAAAAAAGCATTCACCCAATTAATAAGATACATATGGGCCTACTGTAAAACAATCTTACATTTCTGTTACAAAATACTTAAATTGTAATGAGTCCTCCCATCAGTTAAGGCAAAAAAAAGTTAAGCATGCCATTTTTGAGGTTCGTTTGGAGGCTGATTGTTGTTGGAGGTTTCATTTGAACAAAAAAGTTCAAGAAAATAAAGAAATATATCAACCCATCTGGAACACAAGATGTTTGGGTGAATGAGAATCCCAACTACTGATCTGTAAAACGCAGGTAGGTGCCATATTGGGAAATTGTTACGATGTTCAATACTTTGTTAATAAAAAGCAGCAAAATATTATTTTAGCATTAGGAAGTAATTCCTCTATTGCTCCCACATCTTTACTTGAAGGTCCACTTCAGTCACATTTAACAGGGCACTGAGTAAATAATTATATAGGTATTAGCTTAAACTTTCAAAAGTTTTTTCTCTGGTTGACCAAGGAATTGAGAAAAATATATTAAAATACTGACACTACAATTTAACAGGTCACACTTTCAGAAGTATACCTTATTAGGGATTCAAAGGTGCTTTACATCACTATTTTGTTGAAAGAATAGTATTATTATTTTTGTCAACTAGGTCCCTATTTGGAAAAAACTATTCAAATGTGCATATTTTGGTAATAAGGAACTCAATGTTTCTAGGTGCTGACAATCTGCAACCGAATCATGGATGATGTCATACCATCTGAGAGAGCTAACAGGGATTTTAGAGTTAAGTTTCCTGATGATGTCATGCAAGAGAACCTGGCAGGACAGTTGTGGTTTGGAGCAGAGGTTAGTTAATTCCAGAAAAATAAACTAATCAATATGTTTATCATAACAACACTGTTTTCAACACTTCCAAGAAAGAAATTGTAATCAATATGTGTCACTATAGCTGTGTACAGGTGCACATCTTCCATTTAATGGAGGAAGTATTGTATTCCACGCAAAAAATTTGATGCCAAGATTTCACAGAAATATGTTTTAAAACTTCCATAATCCCCCTAAAAAAAGAATTTTAGAGAAAGGCCCATATATGCAAAAAACGAAAAATCAGTTAAATACTAAACTTGATCAAGTTCAGTTCCTCCTAAGATGCCCTGCAAAAATTTTCAAGAAAGTCCTCTTACCGCAGATTACCCATTATATGAAAAATTTTGAAAATTTTATTTTTCAAAGAGATGGCTCTAAAAATTTCGATTAACTCTTTCACCAATGCAGATGTCATGACATCCATATTAATGTGCAGGTGAACCAATATGGATGTTTATAGACGTCCTGTGCATACATGCATTTAATGCTTATTTAACACCAAATAATCTTTCTCTTTTACAATAAATTTAAATCAATTCTATAAGAGATAAAAGCTTACCTTTAAAGGTTTCCTTTTTAACAGTACACTTCAAAACATTAATAAATGCACAAGAGCATCTCTTCACATTCACAGCAAATGATACTGATTTCCTTGCAAACTCCTTTTTTGCAGAACACAAGACATTTTCAAAAAGAGTGCTTCCCCCCCCCCCCCCCCCCTACAGGTGGTATGCTTTTAGGAAAGTGTTTTCCTTCAAGTATGGGGAGTGCTAGGGTGGTGAATTTCTTACTCCCAGTATGAAGAGCAATCTGAATATTGTGCTCAGTTAGGCTCCAAACTATTGATATGTGGAAGTCCAAGTAGGTCATTGTCTTGCATAAGTTTAGAGCTCTCCAAATTACTAAACAATTGTATATAGTTATGTCCAGCTCTTGTAAAAATACTTTTGTATACCATTTAACCTTTTTTCTTAAAGAGTGATATGCTTGTAATACCTGATCTGGTAGATCCACAACACCCATATTTGACCTGTTATTTTCCAAAAAGGTGAGTAGCTAGCATGCCATCTGTAGACCACTATATGTCTATGTAGGTGTACGAACAACATGCACAGTATCCACTTCTGTATTCTCCTGTAGTTCCTAAACTGCCTTTAGAGATGAGGTTCACCCTACTTGTTTCCGTAACAGTAAGAGACACTGAGTCAGCAGTAAAAAAAATTGTGAAAACGTCATTTGGTTGGTTGTCAGAGGTTAACTGTACACCAGAGGCTATGCTCATGAAAATATGTCTATTTGTGTTTGAGTCATTTTGACCACCCCACAATGTTAATTCTGCATGAACACCTGAAGGAAGCAGATAATTTTCTTCCTCATTGCTACCTTTATCCTCAACACTTCCCTCCAAGTCTGTAAACTTGCCATCAATGTCCAAAACACTGTCAAACAGCAAAAGGTCTCCACATTTTCTGACGTGATATCAGAAGCCCTTACATATCTTACGCAAGCTAATTTATTTGCTATATTATAAGCATAAGCCATTGTTAATACTGAAATTTAACAATTTCAAAGTGCTAACTAACTCCTGATAGCTAAAGAAATCGCTCTGAGCACTGTGAGTCTGGATAACTAAATCATTGAGTGAAAACAACAGATACATAAGATTAACATCAACTTCGGTTGCAAATAGTCTTGAGAGGTACATACAGATGCTCACAGAGGTTTCTTTCTTTACAGCATGTGCGATCCTATTTCCCAGGATTGCGGTAACAGGGCTGAGAAAGTATTTTAACCTCTGAATAATGAACAAATAATACTTTTCTTGTTCAAGATGGAACTTTAATTCCTCAAACAATTTTAAATTTTTGAAAGTAATGAGTCAAATGTTAAATACATCACTGTTTCTAACCTTTTGCTTCAAATAATTTTAAATTCTTTGATACAATTACAAATATTATTAATGTAGTCTTTTTACAACCAGCGGTAGATTGCATGGTGAACTATTTCTTTTCTTGCGCACACGCTTCTTATACATCTTTGATGCATACACAAAATTGTTTCTGCACACACTCAGACAAATATATGTCTTACCCCTAAGACTTTCATAAGCAGAAGAACAAAATCTTTTAAAACATTAAACAACTTACCATGTTCCATTGTCGTGGTTACTCTATTACCTACTTTACATTACTTCTTTATTTTATTATAAATACTAATCTCTTTTACTATTCTTAACAAAACATGAAGTATAAAAATAACTGCTACATATATCGAGATTTAACTGTATTGGAACACCACATTGAAGCGAAAAATTATTAAATTTTAGATGAGTCGTATTTTTTACACATCTGCTTCACTTTCGTACCTATTTTGAGGACATGTTTCGCAAATCATCCACACCGCTGGATCAAGCTTCAGTCGTATAAGAGCCCTAGATGCAAACGATGATTTGCGAAACTTGTCCTCAAAATAGGTACGAAAGTGAAGCAGATGTGTAAAAAATACGACTCCTCTAAAATTTAATAACTGCTACATAGTTTAGCTTACAATTATATTAAAGCGTATGTAACTTGGGTGTCAATACATCACCAAGATTATACACTAGACACATAAGTAACTATTGCATCATTCTGTGTTGAGCATACAATTAGGAAAGTAGTTCATGGCATGAAATTCCATTTTTAATACTGTTTCTTGTTTGGAAAGCAAGTTTTAACATAGGTGAAATGGATTATGTTTCATATAAACACTTTATAACATAACTGTTAAAATAATAATGATAATATAAAGAAAAAGGCAACATTTTGTATTCACTTGATAATTTTCTTTTAATTTCAGTGCTTAGCAGCTGGCTCCAGTATAATGAATCGTGAATGTGAAAGTGCAGCCATGCGACCGTTGGCAAAGGCTCTCACAAAAGCTCTGGAAAATGTGCGGAACCTACTTCGTGAGCAGTGCCTTCGAGGCAACACAAGCACCAGCTCGCTCAAGCCTAATCCACTAAATGGAGTAAATGAAGCATTTACTGAACGCCTTCAAGAAGCTCTGAAAATATTTGACCGCTTATTTGCAGAATTTGAGCTAAGCTATGTTAGTGCTATGGTACCTGTGAAGTCAATAAAGGAATATGAACTTCAGCAATTGGTGGTGGTTTTGTTTTCAGAAACATTGCAGAGGTAATACTATTTATTTTTAGAGACTTACACCTTGCTAATCATGAATTGTTGATTCTTTCAAATGTTGTCATCCACCTTTTGTTTTAGTGCATCTGTGGTGACAGAGTTGTGCTGAACTCTGTGTATTATAAGCATCTGTTCTCCCATTGCTAAATACTATGCACCTCTTTTGCACACTGGCTGCATTCATATGGTAACAAGTTTGCAGTAACAAGTTTCTAACATTTTCCATGTGCAGAAAACAAATAACACTTGAGAGTCGATGGGATTATTAATCGACATAGCCATGGTCACAGCCATCTCTTCACTTACATGACAAGGTGCAACTTAAAGCTGCATGAGGCAGCTATCCACGTCACACTGAACACAGAAACCAATGAGCAGCTGTCACAAAAGAGGTGCATGGGCTATATGGGTGAACTTTCTTTCTTTCTTTTTCTTTCTTTCTTTCTTTCTTTCTTTCTTTCCTTCTTTCTTTCTTTCCTTCCTTCCTTCCTTCCTTCCTTCCTTCCTTCCTTCCTTCCTTCCTTCCTTCCTTCCTTCCTTCCTTCCTTCCTTCCTTCCTTCCTTCCTTCCTTCCTTCCTTCCTTCCTTCCTTCCTTCCTTCCTTCCTTCCTTCCTTCCTTCCTTCCTTCCTTCCTTCCTTCCTTCCTTCCTTCCTTCCTTCCTTCCTTCCTTCCTTCCTTCCTTCCTTCCTTCCTTCCTTCCTTCCTTCCTTCCTTCCTTCCTTCCTTCCTTCCTTCCTTCCTTCCTTCCTTCCTTCCTTCCTTCCTTCCTTCCTTCCTTCCTTCCTTCCTTCCTTCCTTCTTTCTTTCTTTCTGGGTTGCCCATTTTTTTTTTCAATTTATGTGAGCCCCAACGTTAAGTTATATCGAACGGTGAATGAATTGGGTGAAATGATGCTCGATGAGTCCAGGGTCCATGGAGCTGAGAGTTACCCGACATTCGTCTTGAAGGTTAATGGAAAACCCTGGAAAAAACCTTATCTAGGTAACTCACCCTGACCGAGATTCGAACTCGGTACCCATTTTACGTGAGGCAGACATGCTACATCTACGCTATCGAGGCGGGCTGGGTTGCCCTTGTATAATCTATCAAATAATGCAATAACAGTTTCAATACATTCCTTTTGGACATCAAAATCAAAAAAATGAACAACAAACTCACTTTTGGTATTTACAGGAAACCGTCACACACAGATAATTATATTAAGAACAAAAGTTTCAACCCAAAACAACACCAACATGCCATTTTCAACAGTTTAATATTTCGGATGATAAACTTTCCACTAAACAGAGAAGATTATCAAGAAGAATACCTACACATAAAAAAGTAGCTATATCCAACAGTTTTAACCCAAATTTAGTAGATAAAACAGTTAACAGACTCAACAAAGCTAAGAAAATAAAAAAAACCACCACCCTAGAACCTACAGGAGAAAATTTTTTTTTTTTTTTTTTTTAAAAATTCACCTTCCATCCATCAGCCTATAATAACTTCCAAAAAATCTTCTCAAAACACATAATTCTTGCATCTCAAAATAGGTTTAATATCAGAAATTTGTTAAAAGGCCCTCCCAAAAATTCCATCACTACCAAAGAAAAACCAGGAATCTATGAGATCAAATGTGAAACTTGCCCTAAAATGTACATAGGAAAAACAAAAAGAAATATTAATATCAGAACTAAAGAACATATAAGAAACATTAAAAATGGTGAAACAGAAAAATCAGCAGTGGTTTTTCATTTTTTGAATACTAGACATGACATTAACTTGGAAACATCTCTAATAAAATACGTTAGTCACCCCATAGACCATTCCGTATGGGAAAAAACCTTCATTAACAAAAATCGTCATAGTCATGAATTTTGAAACTCCACCACCAGACATCTTTGACAAGTACATCATGCCATCTATTGACGATACTGAGAAAGAGGAAACCACTACAATTTGCGCTAATCGAGTACCAGCTGATGATAAGAGCAAAAGCTCTTGAAACATGTCCTGTGAATAAACAGTGTGAGTGTGAGTGAAGCAATGTTCTCGATTCACTTTTGTGCTTTCCTTCAGTTGTTTGGTTTTTGTAATACTGCAAAGTAAACAAGTTGAGGTTTCTTCCAAAATTAAACAATATTGAAAATAATTAAACAAATTGACTATAAATAATTTTTTTTCAATTAATTTGGACTTTGCTTTACTAAATTCCTCCAGTTATGCATAATATGGAATGTCCTGCAATAATTAAATACTTCATAGCTAAAGGTGTTAACATCAATTGAAATAAAAGAAGCAGTCGATTCCATTTTTTAAAATTCTTCACCATCATCTACGATGAAAAAGGGGACTGAACAGATCATCCCTCCATTTTTTAAGATGTCAAGCTCATGAAGTTGCCAAATGTGATTGAATAAAATATTGACAGATTCTACAATCAGAGCTGTTCTGTAACTAGTTTAGGTTTAACAAATTCTTAGCCTATATTTTGTAAAAAAAAAATTAAAGCTACTGACAGTGAAGGAATACAAATATTACAATAAACAATTTGTGACAAATTTCACTTATCTGTTTTTGACTTGTCCTGGAGGATTCGTCAGTTAAAAACAGATCAGTGAAGTTTGTCACAAATTGTTGTAATTTATTTGTAATAGTAAAATTGTTAGCAGTGTGTTCACTGAACACTTCATAACTTTTTAACTGTCTACCAGGTTTGAGCCTATATAATGCCTCACCAATCACAAGGATTTTAAAAGGGAATGTTTTCGGGTGGCACAAAATGAAGGTTCTAAAGCTAAGAAACAGCACACAATAATGATTGTTTTGCATGAGCTATTGTTTTGTCAAGGAAACCTGTCATTAATGCAGGTAGGCAGTATACCCTTGTGTTTGTACATAACAGTAGTCAAATTTCAACTTTTAGTCTGCCACATGAACAAAAATAGGTCACTTCAACTAAATAAAAGTTTCTAAATACGAAAATGACAGTAAAAGTTATGTAACACGTAATGTTTTTGTGTGAAGAGTTGAGGTGGATTCTCACAAAAAACAACTGAATATTTCCCTTTGTTAGTACATGATTCTAATAACGCAAGAAATATTAATTGAACACTACTCACCCTGTGCATAAAATGCTTTAGTTTAATATAGAAGATAACACAAAGTAAAACTAACACCTCTGCCACAACTGGCCTACATTTCCATTTTTTTAAAAACAATTCTTATTCCTATGAGTAAGGACTATAATACAATGTAGCACGAAAGTAATATAATTTTAAGTCAAACTAGTACTCAATGCTCCATATATTGCTAGTGTTTACCTAGAATGTGTTTCGTTAGGACCTTTCTAATGACATTAGCTGAAGAAGTTAGGAAGGTCCTAACAAAACGCGTTCTAGGTAAAGGCTAGCAATATATGGAGCATTGAGTGCTAGTTCGACTTAAAATTGTATAAACTTCTTGGTGTTTACTTAATTTTTAGAACTTGTTTGATCTAAAATACTTGATAAGGGGACCAAAAACAAATCAAAATAGCATCAGAATTAATCAGAAACAAATATTATAAGGTAAACCACTGAAGCATGCGGCTATAATAAAACATATCTTAAATACAGGAGTTATTTTTAATACCTGCAACTTTATTTCCTCCTATTGTAGACCGTGTTGCATTAATTAAAAACCAGCATTAATTGTCCATCATACTGGGCATACCTTAGTATCTGTGTTCCATCTTCTGAATATCCTGTAAACTTTCACCATGTTTGTTACTTACAGCTCCCAAGTTGGGGAAAAAATTCAAATGTCAATGGAGAAAGTGAATTTTGAAGGACATCCTACATAGGGTTGCCAGATGTCTGGTTTTCTGGGACAGTCCCTTAATAAAAATTTCAGTGTCCCGAATAATACTTTTGGGACACCTATTTGTTCCAGTTTTTGTTTCTCATTTGAAATGAAATAATTTGTAGCATTATGTGTGTTTGGAGGAATTCAGAAACAGTGACGTCAAAATTAATCGTAAAAACTGTTTGTAGTTTTATTGACACTCATCACTTTCTTTTTTATATTATTGAGGGACTAGTTTCAAAAGCTGTTGCTTCCATTTTCAACCTCTCTCCAACTATCATCTGTTGTCTGCACTCCTCTCTCTGGTGGTGGAACTACTGGTGGGATTTCAAAGTTCATTATGCGGTCCTTATTTTTCCATATGAATATGTTGTCCCATGTTGCATGCTTTGGTTTATCACTCCTTTTAATAATTTTGGATTTGGATCAATGTCATGATTTTCGTTCCAAAAATAAAATGCTACTGCTGACTTTTCTTCTTTTTCAATCTGATGTTTCTAAGGCGCTCTTTGACTCTGGTTTTTAGATTTCTTTTAGTTTTACCTATGTAGCATTTTTCACTATTTTTCAACTTTTGTATATTCCGGATCTGTTAACTGATGGGATTTCATCTTTTGTTTTTGAATTTAGCAATTTTAACATTGAATGTCCATTAGTAGGTGCGAAGATTATATTCTGTTCCTTAAAGATCTTTTTAAATTTATGACATATTTCTGAGTGATATGTGACTAAACTGAACATGTTTTCTTTTTCTTTTGTAAATATGGTTGTTTCCTTAATTTTCTTTATTTCAGCTTTTCTAATTTTCTTAAACACCAGACTTTTGTTGTGTCCACATTCTTCTGCTATGTGTAGTATGGCTAAAGAAAATCATTAAGGAAGCAACCATATTTACAAAATAAGAAGAAAGCAACAGCATATTCAGTTTATTCACATATCACCCAGAAACATTTAATAAATTTAAAAAGATCTTTGAGGAAGGTGCCCCGAGGAAAGATGATGGTACTTCTGGATCGTCTGATCCGCTACGATGGTGCTGTTCATGACGACCAGCCTTGAGGAGGGAGCAGTGTCACTGAGGCATTGTTGAATCGCCAAAACAAGCCAGTGTCGGGGCGCGTGCAAACGAAACAGCTACACATGGGTAGAAAAGAGAGACAGATAGTGAGGGGCATGAGCACTGAATGCTTGCCGAGAGAGACACAGAGATAGTCTGGAATTTCCCACTGCATCGTGATTGTTATCGAGTGATCCTCTGATTTCTAGAGAAACAGTGACTGTAGGTATAAAAGCGCCGCGGCTGTCAGAGTGGAGTGAGTTGCTAGTCAGATTTTAATTGAGTGTGCAGCTGTATGGACATTTGTGAGTGTACTGCAGTAATTTCTTTCGTTTGTTCACGTGTGGCAGATGACCTTGAGGTCTGTATTTGTGTATGTGATGTTATTTCACTGCTGTAAGGGGTGCACAAAGTATCTTTTTACTGAAATAAAGAGCATTTTAAATTTCTGCCAACAAGACTTTTAATTTTTAGGTTAACTGATGGAAATTAATCATTTCTTCACACTAGCCGTGTATAGGCTAAGGTTTTTTAGATAGAGTCAACATGAAAAATTCAATGCCATCTAATCATTCAATCTATCTAAAAGACTTAATATTACGAACCAACAAAGTCACATGTACATTTATTTTTAAATACATTGTTATTAATTCTCAGGATAAAATAATGTTTGTTGAATTATGAGGAGCAAAGGAAGTACTTGGAAATAAATTCTCTCATCAGTTTTTAATGTGAAATTGTTTCCAAATAAGTTGTTTTGTTTATTGAAGTATTTGCAGAGCTGTTCAGAATTCTTACACAAGAAGTGTTCTAATCATTTGGATGATCTTCACTATTGCACATTGGTTGTGCTTTTTTGTACCTTAATATTTTTCTATTTTATCTCCAACATACATCAAAACCTTTTTAAATAATCTCCTGGTGGATTGATAAATGTTATTTGCATAGCGTTGTATTTATCATTTAATGAAATAACTGGTCTTATTAATTTATTTATGATAATATATATTTTCAGTGTAAGTTAGTGTAAACACAACCAATATGCAATTAATAATATATACCTTGTTTTCAGAGCATTGAAAATGAAGCTGCTCACACAGGAAATGGTGGATGATTATGATCCAGCATTAATGTTCACTATTCCTCGTCTTGCTATTGTGAGTGGATTGCTCATCTTTCCAGATGGTCCACTCTGCCTTGACAGGACCCCAGCAGATATGTCAGAGATGTTTCGTCCATTCAGGGTCAGTAATTGACTAGCTTTATAAAAAAAAATTGAAAATTTTTATGGAAAGAATGTTTTGCTGTTGAATTACTAAGGTATCTTATTATGATCTCTGATTGAAAGCTGAAGCTTGTAACTTGTAGTTGTTGCTGAGTGTTGGACTCCACTGTATTATGAACACTAGGTAAATGTAGATTAATTAACTTGGATTTTGTTAACAATTTGGCATGTTTGTCAATATTGTTATGCAATGATTTCATGTCACCTAAGTACAAACTTGTAGCATTAGAAATTCAGAGAAAGGATTGTTGTAATTTCCTTTAGTGTATCATATGATTTAGCTATATAATAAAATCAATGTTTTTCACTATATTAGTGTTGTGGGCTTTCATTAGTATAGATTCAACGATAAATCTGATGTTGTATTTCCCACAGAAGTACAGAGGGTAGCATAACAGCAAACAGGGACAAACCATCCACAGGAATGCCATTCAGCTGGAAAATAGTTTTATTCTGTTAAATATACTAGCCATATTAAATAGAAGTGGAGAGAAAAAAGCATTCAAAATTTTGCTCATTCCAACATAAGTTAATAAGTAATTAATTTAGCTGTAAGATGGCATTAACAGTGTAAAGCAAATACAGAAAATTCATGAAAATGAAAGTGGGTAACATGCACTGTTTCCTTAGTTTGTAATTGAAGCAGCATAACAAATAAAGAAAACTTAAACCGAGTTCTTTTTTTCTTTCAAAAAGAAAACCGTATGTAAAAGCAAGTTTGGAGGCAGTGACAAATCATCATCATCATCATCATCATCATCATCATCATCATCATCATCATCATCATCATCATCATCATCATCATCATCATCTTCTTCTTCTTCTCCTTCATCTTCTTCTTCCTCTTCCTCCTCTTCTTCTTCCTCTTCCTCCTCTTCTTCTTCCTCTTCTTCTTCCTCCTCTTCTTCCTCCTCTTCCTCTTCCTCCTCTTCCTCTTCCTCCTCTTCCTCCTCTTCCTCCTCTTCCTCCTCTTCCTCCTCTTCCTCCTCTTCCTCCTCTTCCTCCTCTTCCTCCTCTTCCTCCTCTTCTTCCTCTTCTTCCTCTTCTTCCTCCTCTTCTTCCTCTTCTCTTTTAAATTTTATATTCATATCAGGAACTTTGCATTGAGAGACAAGAAGAAATTGTTAATATAGAACTATAATTTTTTCTTTCTGTTCTGTTTGTCAGCAAGCCCATGTCTAACTTTCTTTCTCTTCTGTCTCCTTTTTACTCGTGTAATCAGTGAACATATCACTCTTGTTACTTGATTTAATATGTCCTGTTAAATCATCTACCCTCCCCCCCCCCCCCCCCCCCCTAGAACAGTAGACTGTAAAGTACTGTGAAGCTGTCATAGGAATACATGAGTGTTGTGATAATGCCTCCTGTAATTTCAAAGTGAAAGGAAAGACTCTTCATAGCCAAACTTGTGAGGTAATTGCTAATGTACATAGGTATATGAATACCTTAAGGAAGAGGCAATGCACAAGGATTGCTACTCTCCTGAGCATTTCAGAGTGCAAGAAAGGTTTTAAATCACAAAAGAAAACTGAAGACTTTCATGAAGAAAAGGATATTGAAAATTATGTTAAATAGTATGTGCAATGTAAAATCCAAATTTATTTCCTAACTTGGTGCTAGTAATAGATAAAGCTTCTTACCTTATTACCTAAAACTATAAGTTCTTTAAGAAGAGATATACTTTCTTGGTTACAATATCATGTTATCCCCTCTAAATGGAAATAGCACCAAAAAAAATTTGTATGGTTTAATTCTAGCCAACAAAGCCTACTCAGAATAACTGTTTGATTGAACAAATATTGTCAGGATATAACCATGCAACCTTAAGGCTTCCTCCATACCATCTGGATCTGAATTCTATAGAATTAAATGTGCAAATGTCAAACATTGGGTTGGTTGTAGAAATCTAACATTTAAAACAAAAGACTTTAAAAAGTGCCGCCAATGATTTAAGTAAATTGGTAAATGGAATGGAGAAAGATATGCTATTATGTGGATGAAATAGAATAGTAGTACTGGAAAAAAGGTGCGCTAATGGAAGAAAGAATTGTAATTGAAGAGAATTTGATGGAAAGCAGTGAAGAGGTGCAGTAATGATTGCACAGAAGCAGAAGAAGAAGAGGGAAGAAACAACTGTATGGAAAGCAGTGAAGAGGATGCAGTAATGATGACTGCACAGAAGAAGAAGAAGATGAAGAAGAAGAAGAAGAAGAAGAAGAAGAAGAAGAAGAAGAAGAAGAAGAAGAAGAAGAAGAAGAAGAAGAAGAAGAAGAACAGGAGGAGGAAGATGGAAGAAATAAATAGAAGAAGAAGAAGAAGAAGAAGGAAGAAGAGAAGGAAGAAGATGGAAGAAACAGAAAGAAAAAGAAACGTCACGCACAGAAGAATTAAAATATGATTAAAGGCAGAATTGTTTAACTCCGTGCTAAGTTACTGTGCGTAAATGAAAAACCTTTCTGGAACTATAATATTTAATTTGTTGAAGACTGTATTTCAGTCTCTTCCCTGACTTCTCTGAATAGCGACGAGTGAAATAAGCAATCAAGGAGAAGGTGAAGTCATTCAAATGAGATACCTTTGCCACTGAAAGCCAGGGAAAACAGGTCCTAAAAGACTCGCATCAAAGCTTTCATTTAAATATTTCAGTGTTCAAGAACCATTGTGCCACCTATAATAATTTTTCTCATGAAACACTCATGTTTCCAGATCCTGCACTGGAAAAGGAATTATTTTTTTTATGCAAAAATTTCCCTACATCAGGGAATCCAACTCTGGAACTGTGGATGAAGCAATTAAGCACCCTAGAGAACTACTCTGTATTCTAAGCACTAAAAGTAGTATCATATAGAAATGTATAGCATATTGTTTAAATTAGTAGTTATTACTTCATATTTTATCGAAATAAATAAATACAGCTAGTTTTGCAACTTCCCTATCAGTTGCACCTTCAACATTCTTCCCCTCCCCATTAATTTGGTATTTTATCAGCTCTTTTAATAATTTTGGATTTGGGTCAAGGTCATGGTTTTCATTCCAGAAGTGAAATGTTTCTGCTGACTTACCTTCCTGTTTCAATTTGATATTCCTAAAATGTTCTTTGAATCGGAGTCAGCAAACAAAAACCATGACCTTGACCCATATCCAAAATTAGTAAAAGGGTGATAAATGAAAATCAAAGTGACAACGTGGGAGAAATCTCAATATGGAAGAATAAGGACCAAGTAATGAACGTTGAAATCCCACCAGTAGATAATGATGTTCATAGTTCCACCAGCAGAGAGAAGGCACCAAATTACAATAAACATTATTTGGACCTTCAAGGTTGAAAATGGAAGCAATAGCTCCCAAAACTAGTCCCTCAAAAAATAAAAATGTAACTGACAGAGTGTTAAAAACTGACTGAAAATAAGTAGTTTTTTCAATTAATTTGGATGTCACTGTTACTAAATTCCTCCAAACATGCATTAACTAAAGTATGTTCATTATAATGTTGTGCCTGTTACTAACATTCCAAATCCAAGTTGCCAGGGGAAGACTCAAGTACGTTTTCCACTATATCCACCACATGAATACTAGGTCCATCATTTATGTGACATTTCAATTTACATCACAAGTCAATGTGATAAATGCCTAATGTGCATACCATTCTAAGTAAATATAGGGGCTGGGCCCTGCCTTTTTATTTATAAGTTTTTTCATTGTTGATGCCTTGTCATTAAGCATTTGGTTAGAATGATTTGACAGTTTTGGGAAATAGGTAAAATGTTAACTATTTCCTCAGTACTGTTGAATGAGATTCTTTTGCAAAACATATATCTTTAACCATAGATACTCTAAAGTTATCAGTTACATGCTAACTCATACTATGCTATGGTATATGTTTTAGATCCCTTAAACATAAATTCCCCTATCTCAAACTTATTTAGGAGTGCATCACAATTCCTGAAATTTGAATAAGTTAGACACTTGGCATATATTTGTTTCAGACTCTACTTTTCAAGATACGAGAGCTGTTATGGACACTAAATAACAAGGAGCTGTTTACTTTAGAAAAGTTGCTTTGCTCATCTGAAGAACCTAGCGACTTTAAGACATCAGATGCTGTGGAGCCAAAAATTCTTGAAGCTGCTCACTCCAATTCTACTCCTTCCTATCCAACAGTGCCTGATATTGATCTAGATGAGTTCATTACTCATTTCTATATAGATCATCCAAGTTGTAAACAGTTCATGACAGATTTTTATGCCAATGATTCTGAAAGGACAAATGGTAATCCACCTGAGGAGAATGAAGAAACAAGGAACATTCTGCACTGGGAAGACATTTGTAAAATGTCCACAAGTACAGAAGAAAGTGAAGATGAAACAGAATGGGTTGGTGAGACATCTGAATGTGAAACAGTAGTGATCACAGATACATGCAATAATAATAATGTGGAGGAGTCCGCAGAAATTGACAGAACTACAGAGCTTCCAGAAGATATTCATCCTCCAGTGGTTGGTTTTACAGAAGCCTTAGTGTTTGGTGAGCATGATATGCCAGAAAATTCCAGTCCATCGAGTGAAGTAATGGATTCTCAAATACAGCCCAATGTATCCTTATCAGAAAATATAGAGATACCTATCCCAAGTACTACTGGATTTTTGCTGGCCAATCAGGTGGGACAGTCCATTCTGGCTTCAGTAGAACGTACTCCATTTCCTAGATTACCAGATTTATCGCCTGGTGCTAGTGAATCTCTTCCTGATGGAGATTCACATGAAGCTATGTCAGCTGCCACAGCAACACTTTCAAATCTTTTGTATAGAACTCCATCTCCTGCTTCACCTGCTAGCAGTCCAAAGATTGATCTGGAGGATGACTCTGGAGTAGGTACAGTCTTAAATATCAGTGATATAAGTACGTCTTCAGGTAAATCATTAGGTATTAGAAGGGAGGCAAGTGGAAGCACTTCCTTCACATCAGAAGCTGCTTATCAGCATTGGCAAGTTGAAACCATACCTTGCAATTGTTTCTTATCAAGCAAACCCACAACTTCAGGTGAATCTAATAAACATCAAAAGTCATCTCATGAAGAATCCCCAAAGAACATAAATGGTACTGATTTGCGTTGTGATAGTAATATTAAGCAACTAGAAGAGACAGACGTTAATCATAGGAGCAAAATTAAAAGTGTTCTTCAATCTGAAAATACAAATAATGTAAATCTTGTTCATAAAGTTAACTCTTGTCAAAATACCGTATCTCAGGACATAAAAAGGATGTGCCAAGACGTTAATAGGACAGATAGTAGCCATAATGGCATAAAACGAGTATCCAAGCATGTTTTGCCAGTGCATACAAAAACAAAATCAGTTCCAAGCATAACGCTTAATGCGGAAAATAGTGGTGCTCAGAGAGAAGAAGAGTGGCAGGGAATGGCTGTAGGAGAAGGACATTGTACTGTGTGCAGTGGTAGTGAGGACTGGCAGCATTTAATATCAAAACCATCGCCTGGGCATGCTCAGGAGGTAAACAGAACTACACCAATTTCTAGTCTGATGGTAAAGAAAGACACAGAAAATGGAAAGGAAAAGATTGTAACAAGCATAGGAGAACCAGCAGTGAGAAATTCTCGACCAGCCTTAGCAGTAGTACCTAGTCATAGTGGTGCAAGGTAAGTGATTTTATCACAAACTAGATATTTTAGTATTTTTTACTATTTTATGTAGCAGTTATAAAAAATATTAATGGATGTTCATTTGATGACCCAACTCAAATAGTAAATTCTGGAGTTGTGCAATTTTATAAACATTTCAGGCATATCACCTTATTAAATCTCTTAACCCTAACATGGGTAGATAGGAACAGCCAATCATCTCTATAAAAGATATATTTGAAAAACTTGGGTGCAAAGTCATTGCAACTAATTTCCTTTGGAGAAAGCAAGCCAAAAGATTTTATTAAAATATTTGGGAATTGATGGAAATTAACCTTAATAATAGTGGTTTAGCTATGAAGCCTGGAACTTAAGTATTTATGATAGTAAGTCACCACAAACAATATATATCTCGTTGTATACAAGAACCCCTAGTGGTTTACCAGGAAAAATATGAGTTGGTTAAAGAGAATTTGTCATGCTGGCATGTTGGCTATGGAGTTCAATGGTTAAAAGCAGCCGAACAGAGACCGGGAGATCCATGGTTCAAATCCTGGCTATGGCATTGAATTTTTCAGTCTGACTCAACCTATACTTGGAAATGTTCACAAGGAAGCATATAATTAAAATTAACAGTAATAAAATTGAATCTCACATACACATGTTCACTTGCACACACTTTACCTTCCATACTTTGGTTTCTGTGTTTTCTGTTAAACATGCATACTTGTTTCTGTTTTCACATATTGAGCATAAATCTTTGTTAACATTTCTGTGTTTTCTGTTAAACATGCATACTTGTTTCTGTTTTCACATATTGAGCATAAATCTTTGTTAACATCTTCTTACCATCTTGTTGCATATTGCCCTGTTTTTACTCATGCAAGCTTTTTCCCTTTCGATTTTGTCACAAATATCCACATAATTTTTGCTACTGTATTTTGTCTTATAGCTTCTATAAAATTTTAAAGTACACAGATCTCTGAAATTATATTAACACTTGTTTCATGTGCTTTTATATGCTAGTTAATTCCACATGCCTGTATACAGGTACAAATTTCTCATGCTAACTTAATGTTGTTTCAAGTAAACCAAATTCTCCTTTTGCTCTCTTCTGTATTTTTAAGCAGATTTCAGCAATATGTCCTTCCATTTAGTGTAATTGCTTTTGTTGCCAATGTTCTAGCATAAAATTGCATTCTTGCAGCTTATGTACCAACCTGGCTATATATTCTTACAGAGTATATGCAACCGCCTTTATTATTATTATTATTATTATTATTATTATTATTATTATTATTATTATTATTATTATTATTATTATTATTATTATTATTATTATTATTATTATTATTATTATTATTATTATTATTATTATTATTATTATTGTTGTTGTTGTTGTTGTTGTTGTTGTTGTTGTTGTTATTATTATTATTATTATTATTATTATTATTATTATTATTATTATATTTTTAATAGATTTTGCTGTTTGAGCTCATATATGAAATTGGAACGCTAAATCAGAGAAAAGTCGGTCTCCACAGATGGAATGTTTCATCATGTGTGTAGAAAACAGTTACTAGTGAAAATAGTAATTCTGATCCCAAGGTCATAGGTTTATACCTAGGCCATCTGATGGTTTTTAAGTGTGCTTAAAAGTGACACTTCATGCCAGTACATTTACTGGCATGTAAAAGAACTACAGGATGAAATTCCAGCACACCTGCGGCACTGATAGAATCCTGGCAATAATTGCTAGGTCAATAATAAACAAATCTCTCTATAGATCGAAATTTAACTGTATTGGAACTCCACAGTGAAGCGAAACAATTATTAAATTATAGATGAGTCACGTTTATTACACATCAGCTTCACTTACATACCTATATTGAGGACTTGTTTTGCAAACTAGCATTCGCATCATCGGCTCTAATGCGACTCCAGAGCCGATGCGAACAGCATAATTTCCAACCCTTTTCACTTCATGCAAATTAGCCTCTAGTTCCGCCATTGTTTACATCCACAGTATATTTTACCAAATAATACACTGTTGAAGCACTACAGTTGTAATTATTACTTATGAAGTGGGCTAAATACTTGTCTATTATCGCTGTTTCATAACATGAAACATGTTTCATAACAATGGTTTCATAAAACATGATAGTTAAACTAAAAAGATACAGTCATTTAAAACATTTATAGCTCTGATTACGAAGAAAATGAAGCTAGCTACAGTGAAGCAATAAATATTACACAAATAAAAATATTTGCCACTTAGGCTTCGCTTATCTTAACAAATTGGTGTTGATACTTCTTTTCAAATGGAAATTGATTTCGCAAACAAATTGTTTGCGTCCTCACTCCACAGATAAATTCCGTTGTCAAGGATAATGGTTACCATGCCTTTCTTATGTCTTTTTAGTATTACCAACATCTGAAAACAAAACAAACCTAAAAGTAGAATCAACTGTTGATATTTCAAAATTCATTATGCAATGTTTATTTTTAAATAAATATTTTTGCCACACTATTAAATCTATCGGACCATTTAATTGTTTTAATAATTTCACTTCAGGATTTATTTCACGGTTAAATGATCAAAACTGATCTGCTACGGCTGATTTATCTGTTTGTTTATACTTAATATTACGAAAATGTTCTTTTGTTCTAGTTTCCAAATTACGTTTCGTCTTTCACAATCTAATCAGTTACATTGATAAATACCAGATTTATCAGGAATTTTATCTTTTTTTAGAAAAATGTAGTAAATTTTTAATACTATAGTCATTTTGAGGAACTAAATAAAATAACAAAAAACAAATTTTACGAAATCATAAAGCAAATTAACGATGCTTTAAAATTACTAAATTTACAAGATAAAGTTATAAAATTCACATTAGAAACTGAAATTTATGGATTTCTTCCTTTTCTAGATTTGAAGATAGTAAGAAATAACAACAAATTAGATTTTGGTATTTATAGGAAATCTACTCATTTTGATAATTACATAAAAAATAACAGTTTTAACCCTTTTTAACATAAATTTGCTGTTTTTAATAGTTTGATTTATAGATTAACAAATATACCTGTGAATAAAGAAGAATTTAATAAAAAAAATATAAACATATTATTAATACTGCTTTAATTAATGGTTATAATAAAGATTTTATACAAAAGAAGATTGAAAAGTTTAAATATAAAAAAAACTGTTAATGATATTTCTACCCTTAGAAAAATAAAAGACAATTATAATTTTAAAAAATTTTCTTACTATCCTTGGGTTAATAAACATTTTCAATTATTTTTTAAAGAAGTTGGTATAACTTTAGTTCCTTAAAATAAATATAGTATTAAAATTTACTACATTTTTCTAAAAAAGATAAAATTCCTAATAATAAAAATTCTGGTATTTATCAATTTAATTGTTTAGATTGTGATCAGGCTTATATTGGAAAGACGAAACGTAATTTTGACACTAGAACGAAAGAACATTTTTGTAACATTAAGTATAAACAGACTGATAAATCGGCTGTAGCAGATCATTTTTTGTCATTTAACCATGAAATAAATCCTGAAGTGAAATTATTAAAACAATTAAATGGTCCGATAGATTTATTAGTGAGGGAAAAAATATTTATTTTAAAAAATAGGTTTGTTTCGTTTTCAGATGTCGGTAATACTAAAAATGACATAAGAAAGGCATGGTAACTATTATCCTTGACAACAGAGTTTATCTGTGGACTGAGTACGCAAACGATTTGTTTGCGAAATCGATTTCCATTTGAAAAGAAGTATCAACACCAATTTGTTAAGATAAGTGAAGTCTAAGTGGCAAATATTTTTATTTGTATAATATTTATAGCTCTGTTAGCTATCCTGTTTATATGCTAGTTATCATGAGTGCCACTAGATGGCAGGCATGAACAGGTTTGATTGAGTGAAACTAAAAAATTCAATGTCACAGCCGGGATTTGAACCATGGTCATGGCATTGGATTTTTCAGTTTGACTATCTATCCAAAACTTCAGTCTATACATGGCTAATGTGAGGAAATGATTAATTTCCATCAATTAACTTAAATGAACAGGTTAGCCTGTTTTTTGACATACGAAAAGCATATCATGAAATGCAAGAACTTCACCTCTCTATTTAGTGTAATATGATTGCTAGTGGATAGACCAACACAAGAAAAGATAGCTCTCTGCTGCAACAACAGAGGGCAACACTTATTGCAAACTATTTTAATTTGAGGTTTAGCCCATTTTTCCAGGCATGTCTTCATATGTTAAAACTTTATTGTGAAAAGTGGAAGTGTCAGGGTTTGCATCTAAATGCCTTATCCATCCAGGAAATATTCAGTCACAGCAGCTTGTTAGCTTTCATCTGTTTCTGGAAATGTCTTTAAAACAAGGTAACCTTTGGTAATAGCTGTGATAGATTTATTGATTTAATTTGAATATTGTTAAAACAGTGTTATCTGTAGCACTCATTAGTTGAATTTAAACATTTTCTTCTGATTTGTTAGTTGAAGCTATACTGAAAGTGGAATAAAATTAAAATAAAACCATTTTATGGAGCATAGTTAGTTAGTTAGTTTTTATTCATCCTTTTGATCATATTACATGATATAGGACACGTCAAGTACTTATAACTAAAAATTATACAATATACATATATACAACACAAGTTTGGAATGAAAATTCAACTTTATGTACAGTATAATGATAATGATGATGATAATGATAGTAATAATAATAATAATAATAATAATAATAATAACAGTTCACTTGTAGTTAACATATTCAAACAATTCACCTATACTATAAAACATTAACATCATTAACATTAACAAAATCAATTGTCAAAGTAATCATAATATTCTTTTATGCTATAAAAACAATGGAGTGAAAGAAGTTTTTTGAGACAAATTCTAAATCGATGCAGTGCAGGTATTTGCTTCAGATAATTGGGTAATTTATTATAAAGCTGGAGGCCAGTATATACAAAACTTTTTTCAAAAGAACTAGTACTATGTGTGATTACATGAAGGTTATCTTTTCTTCTGGTATCATGAGAATGTATCTGTGAGTTTGTTGTGTACATACTGAGATTATTTTTTATGTAGCATAATGTTTCATATATGTAAATACAGGGGAGGGGCAATATATTTAATTCCTTAAATAATGGCCTACAACTGGTTCTTTTATTAACATGTAGTATTATCCTAATTGTCCGTTTTTGCATTTTAAAAATAGATTTTGCTCCTATTGAATTACCCCAAAATAATATTCCAAAGCTAAGAACAGATTGAAAATATGCATGATATAAAGATATGACCGATTTCAAGTCCATGATTTTTGAAATGACTGTGATGGCATAAGTTATTTTACTCAGTTTTTGAGATAGTTTTTGAATGTGAGCCGACCACTTTAAATTATTATCCACCCATACCCCTAGAAATTTTGTACTATCTGTGTATGAGATATATTTGCCCTGGAACTCTATAAAGGGATGACTGGCAAGTGTATTTTGTTTATGATGAAAAGCTATTGCTGTTGTTTTTTCTGTATTAATAATCTATTAATTTTGAACCAGTTTAGCAATTCAGACATTGTCTGTTCTATCTTAAATTTTAAGGATCTCAAGTTGTAACCAGAAATATATAAGTTTGTATCATCAGCAAATAATGTTGGATAACTATTTTTTAAGGAACACTCTAGATCATTTATATATATCAGAAATAAAACAGGTCCAAGAATTGAACCTTGGGGGACACCATATTTTATTACTGCCATAGATGATAAATATGTTGTAATTTCATTTGTATTTACATGTGTATAAGTGATTTCTACCATCTGTTGTCGGGATGTTAAATATTCTTTAAACCACTTGTTCACTGTTCCACGTATACCAATAACAGCTAGTTTTTCCAATAAAATTTTGTGGTCTACTAAGTCGAATGCCTTTGACAAATCTAAAAATATACCAATATTTTCTTCTTTTTTATCCATAGATTCATATATACGTTTAACAAAATCTGCTATTGCTGTGTTTATTGACTTGTCTTTACGAAATCCATGTTGTTTGTTTGTTATTATACTGTGTTTATCGAGGAATGATGTAAGTCTGACGTACATTACTTTTTCTATTAATTTTGAAAAAACGGATAGTAGTGATACAGGTCTATAGTTACCTACATCAAATTCTTCCCCCTTCTTAAAGAGAGGTTTCACCTTAGCCACCTTCAATTTTTCTGGAAATTCACCCGTTGATAGTGAGAGGTTTATTATGTAACATAGGGGTTTTATTAAATTTTGGTAGCAGTTCTTTATAACACTGTCAGGAATTTCATCAATACCACAAGCTGATTTACATTTCAAACCCTTGATTATGCTTTCCAGCTCCATTTCTGTGACTGGGGTTAAATACATACTATTGCATTGTTTTGGATATCTATTTGGCTGTGGGAAATCTTTCTTCAGGCTATCATTCGAACTATTTTGAACTATATTTGTGTAATAGTTATTAAAAAGATTGGCTACTTGTTTTGGGTCACTTATTTTAATTCCCTTGTTTCTAAGGTGTATATTCTCGGGGATATTCTTATCTTGTTTAATTTCTCGTTTAATTAAGGTCCACATGGCTTTTGATTTATTTTGTGATTCATGTATAAACCTTGCATTATGCAGTTTTTTTGCTTCAACCAATACTTTGGTATATATATGTTTGTATTTTTTATAGTAGGTTTTGAATTGTTCCGACACATTTCCAGCTTTTATGATTCTACTAAGAAATTTCGTTCTGTGACTTGAATTTATAATACCAGGTGTTATCCATCTGTTTTTTGGTTGCCGAATTGGCACTCTTGTTTTTGGTAATGCTGTTTGAAAGCAATAATTGAAAGTATTAAAAAACTCATTATATGCATCATCTACTGAGTGGTATTGGTATACTAGATCCCATGACTGTTTTTGTAGTAAGTAATTTAAATAATCTAAGTTATTTTCTTTGATCATCCTTATGTATTTATAGCCGAGCTTTTTGTTTGGTAACCTACATCTGATTTTGCTTTTAATACTTATAATCTGTGCTAAGTGGTCTGAAAATCCTGTTTCAATTACCTGCAAGCTATATTCCCATAGGTTTTTATTTATAATAATTTGGTCTAGTGCTGTTTGACAATGTGGTGTTACTCTAGTGGGCACAAATACTACTGGCTCCATTCCAAAAGAATTTAGCATGCACATTAGCTCTGGTTTTGGTGTGCTATCTAGAAAGTTTACATTTAGATCACCTATGATTACATGTTTCTTTCCTTTGTTTAATGCTGTTTGATTTATTATTTCCAAGCAGTCAATAAGCAGGTCAAGGCTACTGTTAGGGGGCCTATATATACAAGTAATTAATAAATTAAAATGTGTTAATTCTACTGTGCAAGACTCAAATTTTCCTTCAATATTTAAATCTGGGAAATATGTGCAAGGTTTAGCCACTATATTGGAATTTACATATATACATGTACCTCCATGCTTTATAGTTTTCCTACAGAATTCAGTTATTAAAGTAAAATTAGGTATTGTGAAAAATTCAATTTCGTTTTCATTTAACCAGTGCTCAGAGATACAGATTACATCTAAATCCCTGTGGTCATGCAGCAATGTTTCCAAATTGGCTTTTTTATTCCTTAAACATTGAAAATTTTGATGAAATATTTTTATATTACTGTCCTTTTGTTTTAATCCATCTTTGTTTACCTTTACACTGTTGTGAAAATTACATTCTACAATAACATTTTCAGGGTTTTGTTTCCCTGTTTTGTCAAAAGATTTTCTTTCTTCAATTTTTCTTATGGGGTCTCTTTTGTCATCACCTAAAACCACTTTCAGTTTCCCTTGCATGAGAATATTATGTTTAAAGTATCTTGTATTACTTTTCCTAATATAAGAGATCCCTTCCTATTTAAATGAAGGCCATCCCTTCCTAGTCAACTATCATCCAAAAATTTATTCACATCTACAAAAACTGCTTTGAGGGCATCACAAGCCCAACGTATTCCCTCATTTATGTCATCTATGTATCTCTTGCCTACATCTCTTCTTCTTACTATACCATTTACAACTACAGTTGCAGATGGGAAGCACTTTTTTGCATGTCTTATCACACTATACACTTCACCCATGACATCATCTGGTCCCCAGGACTTGTAGATGTCATTTGTGCCTACATGTAGCACTAATATGTTTATTTTGTCCTTGCTTTCTTCTTTGTCAAGTAGGTTTGTCATGTATTCAGCTTTCACACCCCTAAACACTTTCACTGTTGTATCATTTCTGCTTAACACTACGTTTTTTATCATTGAGTCAGCACACACTAGTATACTGTTTCTTTCTTCTCTCTTCTCTTCCTTCTTGCTTCTCTCTTTATCCTGTATCTTCTGTTGTGGTGTTTGTTTGTTGCTCCATTTATACCGCGAATTTTTCCAGGAAGTTTCTTTGCTTGATTCCACGTTTTGGGAAGTGTTGCTCCATTTATACCGCAAATTTTTCCAGGAAGTTTCTTTGCTTGATTCCACGTTTTGGGAAGATTTTTCTTCCTCTAGTTGATCTAATAGTTCAAAACTGTTTTTCAAGATGATACCGTTTGAGGTTATGTCCCGCGATTTCATCAAGTTCCCTATTTGACTCTTTAGCCCTTCATTTTCCATTTTTAATAGCCTTATTTGTTCTTTTTCACCTTCTTTTTCTAGTTTTAAGAAGGCAATTTCTTCTCTTGCTCTTTTTAGATCTTTGTTTAGGATATCTATCGCCAGCTGAAGCGATGTTATAGTATCCTCGTCACGTGTTTTTAAGCTTTGTTTTGGCGGACCAGCATGGTTTTCATTATATTTTGTTTTCATGATTTCTGTGGCGATTTTAATGTTACCTTCATTTTCACATCTTTCCTTGCACTTCTTTTGCACGTTGTCATTCTTCTTTTCAACCATATTTATATTGAAACTTGAATTTTCTAATTTTTTCTGCATCTTGCTTCGCGTTAATATACTACACGCCGCCATGTTAGCTATGACATATGATAAAGGTCTACAGAATTTTTACTTTCTCCTATATTAGTGGTACAAACATTTGCTGAATTAGAAAATTCAAAGGCAATAAAGGGAGGGAACACAAAAGTGAGATTATTAAACAAAACTTGTTTTATTTCTACTGGGTATTTTGAACTACTTTATATCTTCATAAATTGTTTTGCTTTCTATATTCATGGAGAAAAAGAAATTCAGATTCTGAATCTTCATTTTTGTAAATTTGGAGGATATATGAGTATTACAGTTCTTTAGTCCTTTGAAAATCATTTGTCTAATATAAGGAATACTAATACTAATATGAGGAATCATATCTCCTTTAACTCTGCATAAAAGAATCTCAAACCTGATAGAGACCTCTGAGCAAAATAAAGCAGTCTTTCATGCCCAATATAGAATGGGATGTGCAGAACCACAGTAGTTGCAGAGCATCCATAAATAAAAACTCAATTTCTTTAATTCACCTGAAGTAGAAATCAATATCACTTAACTCCTTCTATAATACAGTAAGTACTCCAGTCTTTCCCATCTTACATTGAGCTAGCAAGCCGAGAAATGAAAAATGAAAAATTTAAAAGTGTCATTAATTGGCTCCCTTTAAATTTAAAACTCTTGTAATTTTGTATACCTCTTATTTGTTTAAAAAAAAAAAAAAAGTCCTTTTTACAAATGCATATCTGTGTGCAATATTTCATTAGCTTTTTAGCAATGATGATGATACTGAGGATGAAATATTTAGAATGAATTCCATGAAGTATAAAATAATATTTAAGATTTAAATAGAGCAGTATGACATAGACAGGAGAACTCAGATCTCTACTGTTCAATAAAATGGTTTCCTTCCTCTAATTTAAAGCAGGAAAACTGTGAAAAGCTGCATCCTAATATTATTTTAATGTTGTCAAAACATATTCTATCGCAGTATAATAGAATAATTCCAACTATTAAAATAAAACCAAATTGAGAAGAAAATGCATCAGTAGCAAGAGCAAAATATTGAGCAAGTCCCTATATAATAATATGCCCAAGAAAATCGTGGTTATAATTTTTGATTACATACAAATTGTGGCTCTCTGAAAACACCAGTATAATATGGCAGGGCTGTTGCACCTTTACAGAGATACTTTAAGGAAGAAAATATTGGGGAGAGGGCTCAATAACTGACATTTGAATTCACAAAGTTATATCAAAACACATTATTTTTAATATTTGTAGAGTATAAATCAAAATACTCAGACCTTTTAAAAATAATTAAGGATTACTTAATGTCCAAAGATTGAAAACTATTTTTAGTCAGATTGACACTCGTTACTCACTTTTTTATATTACCGAGGACTAGTTTCAAAGGCCATTGCCTCCATTTTCAACCTCTCTCCAACTGGCATCTGTTGTCGTCTGCTCCTTTGGTGGTGGAACTATGAACTTCCACCGCCAGACAGATGAGAGCAGACAACAGATGCTAGTTGAAGACAGGTTGAAAATGGAGGCCTTTGAAACTAGTTCCTAGATAATATAAAAAACTAAGTGACGAGTGTCAATAATCTGACTACAAATAGCTTTTACGATTAATGTGTGGTGTGCCATTGTTACTAAAATTAGGCATTATTCTATATTTTACGATTAATTTTGACGTATCTGTATTAAATTCCTTCAAACACTCACTGAAATTAGAGTTAATGCTCTTATTTAAATATTTTGCTACTTTATACTTCATACTAATATGTTACGTGTAAGTTTGTACATTATGCACATTAAGTGTGTCCATGCTACTTTGGTGGATGGATCATAATTAAAATGAAATAATCACATTTGTAAAACAAAATTATCCTGTTGACACCAGAGGGCACTTCCTTTTTGAATACCTGGATGGACTAAAAGAGCCTCGGACAACAAGTTTCGGTGCCCATACATGTGTGAACTCTGTCATCTTTACTTAATATTCCTTTCATGCTAAATATCAGAGAATGAGAACTCTGGTATATATTTAAATTTTGGACAGCAATTAACCCTTAAGAAAATCGAAACGTTTAAAGAGTTGTCTAACTTAAGCTTTAAAGACTGAAATGATTTTAAATGTTCACTGATTAATTCCTGCTCAGGCAGGAGGAGAAAAAGACATTGGGAAATCTTTGGATTACATGTTATATACAATACCAGTGCAAAATCATTTGCTTTAAACTTTGTAATATCTTGGCAGTTGTAAAATCAAATAGGAGAACTCTTATGTTTTGAAAAGGATTTGTAGATATTATATAGTTTCATGATTCTGCTTATTTTTCTTTATCACAGTGCTATTGAAAGATAATATGCTTTGTTAGAGAAAAATGCTGACTTATAGCCCTTTGAATAGCATGTAAACTGTTTTAGTATTGATAATAACATGTCTTTTTAGAAACCTGGAGGTTCCACTAGCAAGCAGTTACTCTTCCACCTGCTCCAGTTGCCAGAGCTCATTAACAGCAAGCTCCGATAGGTAATTCAAACACACACACATTTTAAATTTGAAAGTATTGCAGTGCATGATTACAACCCAATTCTTATAAACGAACCACACAAATGGCAGAGCTCAAATATAACAAAAGGTTGACACCTAAATTGAGGCTACATGAAATATGGTGATAGTCATTCAATTCTCTTTGTTTGATTCATATTCAGTTTACCTAGTTTTATCTTACAGGTACTAAACATGTCAGTGTACAAAATAGAATAAACACTAAATAAAATTATGATGAAACCACTAGGTGTATGGAACCTAAGGTAGCTACAAAATCGGAATGAACATAAGTTGGGGCTAGGCGAGGTAGGTGTATTGCTACTAGAGTGCAACATTGTACAGTTAAGCACACATACTGGTTCACTTTGCTGAACCATGTGGCTAATTTCTTTGCGCACTCTAAATATACTAATTACAGAATTATTTTGTTTTTCCCATGTTACAAAGCTATTTTTTTCTGAGGATGACTGTCCAAACCCCATGTTTTTAGCACATCTGGTTTCAGAGATATGGAAAGATAAGATGCCTGACTAGAAAGAATAAAATCAGTAACTATCAGTGAAGAAAAGCACACACATGCTATGCTGCAATTGCATTTTGTTCCTTACATTCAGTAAAGCGATAATCTTAAAAGTGCACACGTGCTTTTCAGAGTTAGTAAATATATCGCTTAACAAGCCTAGTACTGGTGTGCGTAGTAGTAAGTGCAAGGCATTTTGTAAGATTTTACATAGGCAGGCTAGAAATATTCTTGTTAATGTGTATTTCTTTTCCAAACAGTTGTCAATTAAAAACATTTCAAAAGTACATATGTCACTCAGAGTCGAGAATTAATAGCACAAGCTTGTCGCATGAGGGCTCATACTGTGACAAACATTGTTAAAGAAGACAAACAGTTCAACAAATTAGCAAAAGTTCCCATATTTAGATCTCCAGGGAAACATGAAGCGCTAGAAAACATGCTACCACTTAAGACGATTTTCAAAAATGTGTTTTAAATACAATTTATGATTTATATGACAAGGGTGTACATCCAACTGCCAAAAGGCTGACCAATTTAATGAGGAAGAAAATAGAATATACGGATTCTGTAGCTTCTATGCATAATATTCTGAAATCTCTTGGGTTCAAATATAGGAGAGCCAATGATGGATGCAAATTTCTGCTTGAAAGATATTGTTGCTGCAGGACTAAAATTTCTGCGCACAATGTAGAAGTACTGGTGATTCATAGTGTAAAAATGCTTCATAAATACACATTCATATCTTCTGTATTTTTAATGAAACAAAAATTTGTTTAAAGTCCATTACAGGCAATATAAAACATGGCATCATTAAAGTAGAAACTATTTGTTGAAATGTCACTGTTTTGTTTCACTGTAGCAAACACCAAATTTTCTTTTCAATTAATTGTTTACTGTAGCCATTAATTGCAGCTGTGTTAATCATGTGGTTATATTTCTTGTTGCATTCATTCTGTTTCAATGGGATGTTGACTAGTTTATGTGCTAAGCTGTTCAAAACTGCATGTTTATGGGATGTAGCGTTGTAGCTCTTGGAAATTCAAGAAACAGAAACACATATTAGATACCACAAAATTGGCAGAATCAAAAACCGAGACACAGTTCAGGAAATTCACATATCATCCCAGAGTACATCATAAATTCAACAAGATATTCAAGAAGTTCATCATCACCCTAGCCCCAATAAATAAATTCAGTTTAAAAAACTTATGCAACAACCTGAAGGATCCAATACCTGAAAACAGAAGTTCAGGTGTATACAAAATCAACTGTTCAGACTGCAATAAGTTCTACATAGGAAAAACCAAAAGATGTTTACAAATTAGGTTACAGCAACTTATGAGATGTGTGAAATACAAACCAATAGAAAAATCAGCAGTAGCCCATCATTTCTGGTCTACCAATCATGAAATTGTACCAAATATAAAACTATTAAAGCCAGCCAGTTATGCAGCCAAACTTGATGTTTGGGAGAAGTTACTAATTATAAAAAAACAAACAACATACTTTAAATTTTGAATTGCCACCTGAAAACTCTCTTTGGAAGTTCATTTCACAGTCAACAGATGCCACCACAGACAACCAGCTCACTCTAGGAAACCACAGATCCAACCAGCTGGATAACTGCTGATGATGGGGACAAACCGGTCTCCGAAACATGTCCAAGTAAGGATATTTTGAGTGATGTTTGTGTTTGAATTGCCGACTCATTACTTTCAAAACTCAACTTTGTCCCCTTCAGAGTAATGCCCTCAGATATAGTACACTTGTGCTAGCAATTTTTTTCAATCTTGGAAGCATTTCTGAAATTAACTTTTCATTATAGTGTTAACTCATTCAGTGATTCTCATTTTCTCTCCTGAACGATACAGAATAATATTCTTTAATATTTCTCTTCAGCCTCTGGAATAGAAGGAAGTACAGGGTACCATGCTTAGCAAACAAGGTGGCTACATAAAAAAAAAATTAAAAAAAGAATCACCCAAAATTCTGGGATCATTGTGATGGAATTTCCGTAAGTGATTATGCCACAATTCTAGTCAACCGCTGATGGTGATTTAGCTATTTCCAGAACCTTTTTTGTTATATCTTCCACATTGTATGTAGTAATTGATGTACGAGTGCATCTAGAGCGATCGTCTTCAATGTCTTCTCAACCTTTTTGAAATATTTATACCACTAGTAAACTTATCTTGTAGTTTTGCTAAAAAGCCAGTCAACATTTCAAATACAGTGCTGCATATTTGAAATTTTTGTACATATTCGGAAACAATGCACTGTTCACCTGAGGTTAAGGGTGTGCATACTCTTTCACACTATAATTTTCTGGAGATATCGGTTTCATTTTCATTAGTAATACAATGCACTAATTTGAAAGAACTTTCATTGCTTAATACACTCTTGGACCTCCAACTAATTGGCTCTGATCAAGACAAATGTGACAGAACATAGAGAGGTGGCAACCATATGCTCTGTATGTACATAGTTGTCACATTGTGCTTTAGCACATGTAACCCAATTGAAATTTTAGAAATGAACTAAAAATAAGCATTCCCATACCCATTATTTTATCCTTGCTGCCACTTGTGGTTTGTATTGCTCATAATCTGAACTTCTGTATAGTAGGAATTTTAAGTAGTGTAAAAGTGTATAGTGTTGAGAAACATGTTTCAAACATGTGTTAATGACAGAAACAACTGTTAAGTGTGTGGTGAGCTAACTTTCAAAGTGCAGAGGCAAACCTTTACTCCTCTGATAAGTAGAGCTTATGACTGATATTTTAACAACAAAATAGACCAGAGCAGGAAATGGGCCTCAGAATTCTGTTGTACCAAATGAGTAACACTATTAACTGGCTGGTTGAAAGCATCCCTCATCTATCTGCAGTACTTATGATATGGCGTAAACCTAAGGATCATTTGACAGACTACTTCTGCTTGACAAATATATCTGAAATAAGGTCGAAGTTCAGACACACTGTTAAATATCCATTTTTAGATTCAGCAATTCAACCAGTGCTTCATGGGCCAGGACTTCCCATACCAAGTTCATGAAATGACATAACAATGACTGAAGTTGAGGAATCACAGAATGATTCAGATTTTGCTGAAGAGTGCTATGCAACCACCTCACTTTTTAAAAGGGAAGAATCTTAATGATTTGCTTCAGGATCTTGATTAAAATAAAAACAAGACAGAATTACTTATCTATAAATTGAAAGGATGGAGTCTGTTGCAGGGTGACATCAAAGTAAACTTTTTCTGTCAACATGAAAAGGAATTTGAGCATTTGTTTGCTAAACAGGACCTGGTTTTCTGTAATGATGAAAATGTGTTCCAACCATTAGATGTTGGGCATAAGCCTGAGGATGACCATTTGTTCATAAACTACTCATAAACAAGTTTGAAAGAAGTAGTATTATATAATGGAAATACATATTCATCCATTCCTTTAGCTCATGCAATTAGTATGAAGTAAAATTGTGAGAATATTAAGTTCTTACTATCTGCAATCAACTACAGCTTGACTATGCTAAATGTTGCTGCTTCTTGTGCAATTGGAATAGCAGAGGTAATCATTACATTAAAAATTCTCAGCCAGCACAAAATTATGTTCTTCACCAACCATCTCTTATTGCCTCCACTATATTGTGAAAGAAATGGATCATCATGGTAGTGTCCTTATCTTTCTGAAAAATAAATTCCCAAGGATCGGTGAAGATTATATAAGAATATTAGTTGGCCCTCACATAAGGGAACTGATGAAATGTATGTATTTTGAATACTATGTAAATATGCAAGAAGCAACTGCATGGCAACCGTTCAAAAATATTGTCACCAATTTTATAGAAAACTTAAGTTGTAAGTAAGAAGATTGAGGACTACTAGATAATGGGATATAATAGGTAAATGGAAATGCACTTTCTGCACTCCCATCTTGATGTCTTCCCTGAGAACCTAGGGGCTGTGAGAACGAACACAGGGAGCATTTTCACCAGAATGTCACAAATGGAAAGGTACTACTGAGTAAATGGTGTATAAATGTGTTGGCAGACTACTGCTGCACACTGAAGAGAGAAGTTCCTCTAGCAAAATTCATTCAAAAATTGCATTCATATACATTTTAGGTGAATAAATGTAATTTCAGCTAAGAAATCATAGTATTGCAGTTTACAGACATGATAAATGCTTTTCTTTTTTTTATTCAAAATCCCTGGGTGATGGAAAAGTACTATAAAAAGACGAAATCAGCACACAAAAAATGAGCCAGAAACACCCATTGTTTCATTTATAACAAAATGGTTCAAATTTTGTTGACCAGTGTAATTTTTCTAATTTTTTTCAACTGTTTGGTTTTGCACCATGAGTTAATATTTTAAACTTGCACAACTAATACCAGCTTAATGTTGAGATTGTTACTCATTACTCAATATGCTATACAAACTAAAAATATATCCACAGATGTGAAGGCTATGTTCAGTGTGTGTGTGTGTGTGTGTATATATATATATATATATATATATATATATATATATATATTGTGTCATAATTGCAACTTTTTACCCATTACAACTTCACATTACTAGATTACAATGTGAATTAGGAACGTGAATTGCTGAAATTTTGTTATTCCATTTTTATAAAAATAAAACTAACAAAATTGACGTATGATGAAATGGATATGCAGTTACATTGTTTAACATTAAACTATTTTCCTACTGAATTTATTGTTTTGTTTGTTTGTTTTTGTAATTTACGTCCTCCTACGTTAAGTCATATCAGACGATGAATGGAATGGGTGAAATGATGCTCAAATGAGCCCAGGATCAATAGAGCTTAGAGTTACCTGACATTCGTCTTTGAGGATAAGGGAAACCCCCGGAAAAACCCTTATTCTGGTAACTCACCCTGACTGAGATTCGAACTCGGGACCTCTTGAATGTGAGGCAGAATTCTACCACCACGCTACCGAGGCGGGCATGAATTTATTGTATTTTATTACAACTATCTTCCATAGATTCATTAGATGTCTAGATTAGATGTCTACAACTGATTTTAGTAGCAAACCTAAAATTTGAGAATAGGAGGTTGCCACAGTTTTGGAAATCATAGAATGATACTGCTTGACTGAATTAATATCAAAATTAATTTTCCATTTGTCCTGTTCTGCAGTATGTTATTTTTATGGGGTGGGGGCAGGGTGCAGAGAGTGAACCATTGTGGTTATATTCCAGTTTATTTGCCTGAATATTCTATACTCATATTTTTCTGGGAAATTGTTATTCATTTTTTATATCTCTTAGCCTAAACAGAAATCACAATTTCAAAGCCATTGCATAGTGCCCAGCTTTAAAAAATTAGACTATCACTTAAAGCCTACTGTATTCCAATATTTCTCTTGCAGTGCAAGAAAATTAGCAATAAGATAGTTTCTGCAAATACTTATCTGGAATAGCATGAAGTAGTTTGGGAAATAATTTGTACAAAAGTAGAAAAAGTAATATGTGTGATACATCAGTTTTTTGCAATCTGTCTCTCTCATGCATGTGTTTGGTTTGATAATTTTCTTTCTTTCTTTCTTGGATACATTGAACCTCGAAATGGTATTTCTTGTCAAATCTAGGTATTAAATTTTTAGATAAAAATACAATATTTCCTCTGCCTACTATAGATTAAATGCTAAAGAAATTAAGATATGTTTAGAAAGGCTTCATGTCATTGTTTTGATAATTTTGGCTTCTTAGGTTCATACTTTACCTGCTGTTGTTAATGTCTTTGCTCCTTAAATTACAGGGTTGTTATTTTAACATTTACAACATGCTTGAAAAGTATTTCAAATTAAGTTAAAATCTTAAGTTTTCAGAAATGTGCAATTAAGTTAAGCTCATCCTTGTAGCACAAAAGTGAATCGAGAAGATATTGACACATTGCTTCACTCACACTGTTTTTTCACAGGACATGTTTCAAGAGCTCTTGCTCCTATCATCAGCTGATACTCGATTAGTGTAAGTTGTAGTGGTTTCCTCTTTCTCCGTATTGTCAATAGATGGCGTGATGTACTTGTCAAAGATGTCTGGTAGTGGAGTTTCAGAATTCATGACTCATGACGATTTTTGTTAATGAAGATTTTTTCCCATACGGAAAGATCTATGGGGTGATTAACGCATTTTATTAAATATGTTTCCAAGTTGATGTCATGTCTATTATTCAAAAAATGAAAAGTCACTGCTGATTTTTCTGTTTCACCATTTTTAATGTTTCTTATATGTTCTTTAGTTCTGATGTCAATATTTCTTTTTGTTTTTTCTATATAAATTTCACATTTGATCTCATAGATTCCTGGTTTTTCTTTGGTAGTAATTGAATTTTTGGGGGGACCTTTTAACAATCTGATATTAAACCTATTTTGAGGTGCAAGAGTTATGTTGTGTTTTGAGAAGATTTTTTGGAATTTATTATAGGCTGATGGATGGAAGGTGAATTTAAAAAAAAAAAAAAAAATCTCTTTTTCTCCTAGGTTCTAGGGTGGTGGTTTCTTTTATTTTCTTAGCGTTATTGAGTCTGTTAACTGTTTTGTCTACTAAATTTGGGTTGAAACCGTTGGACATAGCTACTTTTTTTATGTGTAGGTATTCTTCTTGATAATCTTCTCTGTTTAGTGGAAAGTTGATCATCCGAAATATTAAACTGTTGAAAATGGCATGTTGGTGTTGTTTTGGGTTGAAACTGTTGTTCTTAATATAATTATCTATGTGTGTCTGTTTCCTGTAAATACCGAAAGTGAGTTTGTTGTTCATTTTTTTGATCTTGATGTCCAAAAAGCGAAGCACACCATCCTCTTCTGTTTCCAATGTAAATTTTATAGCTGGATTTTGTATATTCAAAAGTCTAAGACCATCTTATATGAGTTTTTTAGGTATTACTGCAAAAATGTCGTCAACATAGCGATACCAAACTTTGAAATAACTTGGAAAAGTTTTGGTGATTGTGTTTCAAAAGCACTCATAAATAAATCTGCCACAATTTGCACTAGTCGAGTACCAGCTGATGATAAGAGCAATAGCTCTTGAAACATGTCCTGTAAAAACAAAGTGTGAGTGAAGCAGTGTGTCAATATCTTCTCAATTCACTTTTGTGCTAAGTTGTGCTTCACTGTCTCTACGCTTCTTTCAAGTTTATACTTTGAGTCATTCTTGTATGTTTAAAATAATAAAAAGCCAAATACTTTGAGTGCATAGTAATATACTAATCATGATTTTATGTTAAAATATTTCATTCATTGTTATGGTAATACAGCCATCCTGCTTTAAGCATGAAAATAGTAATAAAATTTTATGAAAATTGCATCTTTTATGGCAGAAATAACTCTTCTTTTTGGAAATGAGAAGTAAGGCCCAAAATTTGACATTCTCCAAGCATTGTTATCTCAGTTTAATTCAAAGAAAATGTGAAAATGTTAGATATAATTAATTGCCTTTAAAATAACATTGCATTAAGCACAGTTCACAAGCAGGTCTTGTCTGATACCATTGTTGATTATGTTTGCTATAAAGAAAATTGGTAAATACAAGATCACAAGAAAGTACATTCTTCTTTATGTAACTCTTTCTCTTATTCCTTCTGTCATCATTCACCCATAGATTATAAATTCTTTCTTTATGTGCAACAAGTAAACATTTGTCCTTGATTGGGCATGAGTTACCTAGGTAAGGCTCTTTCAAGGGATTTACCTTATCGTATAAGACAAACATGCAATTTGCAGTTCTTTCAGTTCTCAAATCACTTGAATGGTGGATAATGGTTCATTATCTGCAAACATGAGATTTTTAAGGGAAGTTATATTGAGTGATCATTACACCATGCTGCAGTCTTATAGAGTTAAATGTTAATAACAAGTGTGTCAATTTGGAAATAAAGAAATTTTGCATGAATAGATGCATTTGTAAATGTGCAGAATTAAATTTTAGTAACAAGGATGTCAATTTGGAAATAAATTTTTGCATGAAAAGATAGATTTGTAATTGTGCTGCTTTTTCTTTCATCTGCTGTTTTTCTTCATAGATTCTGTTTTTACTCATTTTAATCTGGTTTCTCTTGTGCACTAGAGGAACACTATCTTGTACTAAAATATATTCATTTTCATTACAGTGTGTCATTCGATATGTAGTATACTGCTGCAAAATATTTATATTTGCATGGTTTGAAAATTTACATATGGTTTTAAATTGCATCCGTGTGTATAACAATCACATTTCAGTTGCAGCTTAAGCAGTGAAACTTCATCTTTCAACTCGGAATGTCAGGATGATGAAGAAATAGCTTTAGCAATGCAAGCTGCAGAGATTGCCAGTCGGAATGAGGCCCGTGCAAAATTCAGGTTTGTATTCTTTCAGAGAATAATTACTGTACTTGCACATAGTATTATACATATTGTTTCTTTTGATAGCTAAACTGAACTTAATATATTGCAACACTGTGGTCTTCTCATGAAGCTTTGCATTTTGTAGTTGACATTTTCTTGAATTCTGGGGGTTTTCCCAGATTGCATGGCAAATGTTGTTTAGGTTAATCACATCCCCTGAATTTCCTGTCCCTCCATTTCATCTCCATTATCATTTCAAAACATCTCTCATCTGGTGGTCTCTTACAGGGTAAAAGTGTCAGTGGGTGTCTCGGCACTGTCATGACTCCTTAGGTCGGCCGCCCTCTGTCTTCTCTCGCTTCATCCTTTCTCCCGGGGGTGCTCCACTTGGGGCTTAGGTACAATAAATCACAGGTTTCAGTAACGAATCCCTTCCATAGTAGTCCTAATCCTAATCTAACTTTTTTGGATATTTATGCTTGAAACATGTAGCAGCAAAGTTAGTTGAACTTCAACTAAAAATGACTGAGTAGATATTTCTCAGGAATTCCTGAAATGAAGTCCATTATTATCCAGGTTATAAAAGGTAATGAAACATGAGTATATGGGTATGATGTTGAATTCAAGGCTCAATCATCCCAATGGAAACCACCTGAAGAGCCAAGACAAAAAAAAGTCTTCGCGGGTGATCAGCCGTGTCAAATTAATAAACGTCGAGCTCTTGGTCATGGAGTTTACAATGGCTGAAAGCTCGACGTTTATTAATTTGACACAGCTGATCACCAGCGAAGCCTTGATTAGTAATACCTGCCGTAAAAGCTTCAACTCTTACAAAAAAAAAAAAGATTTGACAAGTTCACATGTAAAGATTCTTCTCACTCTTTTCTGTGATTATAGAGGGATAGTACATCATGAGTTCCAGCCTTATAATCATACAGTCAGTAAGCAGTATTTATTACCTGGAAGTTAAGCACAGTTTGCGTGAATCTGAAGAAAACGAATAGTGGCAAAACCACTTGTGGAAATCGCATCATGATAATGCTCCCGCTCACACCTCAATGCTTGTGATTGAGGTGTTGGCGGAAACAAAACCATTTTTGTACCTCAGTCACCATAATTATAGGCATGGTCTCTGTGACTCTTTATTCCCAAGCGTGAACAGAACCATGAGAGGGACGAATGTCAGGTAGCTCTAAGCTCCATGGAACCCAGATTCATTTGAGCATCATTTCACCATTTCATTCATCGTCTGATATAACTTAATGTAGGAGGACATAACTTAAAAAAAAAAAAAAGGGGGCATCTTTTGCCACCATTAATGAGATAAAAACAATTGCTGAAGGAGCTGGCATAAGTGTATTATATCTGGGAGATTACTTTGAAGGGTTCAGAGTTGATTTTGGTGAATAATTAAATATTCTCAGAAAAAAGAAAATTCTCTCTCTCTCTCTCTTTTTTTTTTATCACACATTGTATGGAATGTGGTATAATTAATTTATTAAATCATTGAAAATTTATGAGTGGAATGGTAAACATTTTAGTTTCATTTTGCACTCAGATCATGCTGTACAACTCCTCGTATGTCCACTGAAGCTAAAGAATCAGTCCACTCACTATTTCAAGTATGCTAGAAAGTTAACTGTTCATCATCAATCAGCATGTAATGTGATTTGGTGTTTAACTAACCCTTCATTTTCAAGTTATTCTCTACTCCTCTTCTCTTTTCTTTTCTTCTTTATATGTACCCCCTCTTGCACATCTATTTCTCTAACTTTTTGGAGTTTCCAGCATGTTTTTGTAATACAATTCAGTATTATGTTTTTTAAATGATATATTGTGACACTTTGTACTGCCATAACATAAGTAGAATTTTGCCTACAGTATTTAACATTTTATTTAATGTGACTTGAGTATCAGATAAACAGTTACAAAATCGATGAATTTTGAATTTTTATGTTTTGATAAACTACTCATTTAATTTTAATACAGTATTAATATTTTAATTAATTTGCCTTCATTAAAGCTTTAAATTACTATTCACATGACTATACATCTTTTGCATTTGTGCAACCTAAATTATTAAAAAAATGCTTTTCCTAGGTCAAGTGAAGATTTGGTGCATCGACTGTTTGTGTGTATTGCGGGAGTGGCAGATCAGCTTCAGACCAACTTTGCTGGTGATCTCAGGCATATCCTCAAGAGTGTATTTCTAATGAGTGCAACTTGTAGTCCAGAAATACATCAGGCAGATGGAGAAGAAATTACAGCTCACAGTGATCTATTGGCAGAAAGTGGTTAGTTTTATCATGTAAAGCAAATCCTTTCAGATAATAAGATTAAGTGTATTGTACCTGGCCAATCAATTGTGAATGTGCATTTTATTCATTTATATTTATCAGGGTGCATCAAAATGTGTTGCACTAGAAGAATAACAAATTATTAAAACAGTTCTCTGTGCCCATAAATGTTGTTTATTTGCCAAAAAATAAAAAACTTGCAATTAAAGATGATGCCTGTGGATCTTTGTTTCTTAAAACTTTTTATGGACACATCTTAGTGTACCATTTTTCCTACTGCTAGCAAACCATATATTGCAAGAAGCAATTGTGTGTGAATAATGTCCGGACATTGCATGTGCGCTAATGGAACTCTTGAACTCTCACAATAGCATTTTTGCAGCAGTCGAAAATAAGCCTTGTATTCCAGCTCCTAACAAATGTAAATTGTGGCTTATGATACATTTTTAAATGCACAGAGTATAGTGGCATATGATCAGCTATACTAGGTCTATGGGCCTACCATCATGAACAAGTAGATAGTGCCTCAGTGGTGCAGACAATTTTCAATTTAAGCAGGTTAGCAAAATCTGAATGATCACAGTAGGAGGTCATCCATTGTTCAGTTGACCTTGTGTAGCTTGAGCAGGAAACATTGTGGAGAATCTTTGCTACAGAATTTAGAAACTCTGCAATCATACCCTGCAGATTTACTGCCCCTTGTTACATGAAAATGCCACAGTGAAATGCATGTTGTTTAGGAAAGTGTATGACAGATGGATGCCAAAGCAACTGACATCAGAACTCAAATCAAAGCAGATGAAGTTCTCATTGACCTTTGTGCAATGTTACGAAGGTGACAGCAATGATTTTCTGGTTTTGATCAGCACAGCTAATGAAACATGGGTAGTACACATCAGCCCAGAAACCAAGCATAGTTAATGCACTGGTGTGACAGTGAATCTCCCCACAAGACAAAATTCAAGCAGACATTCTGCACAGAAAATGCTTACACAGTATTCTGGAAATCCTCATCAATTTCCTGACTAGAGGTATTGTATTGACTTCTGAGTGTTTCTGCAAAATACTGCAGTAATTGTGATATGTTAAGAAGAGCAACAACAGAATGCCTAGGGCAGCGTTGTCTTACTACATAATAACTATATTGACAATGCCTATAATTCTGTATGAATTCCTCTGGCTAATAAACATTGTATTGTATCATTCAGTCTCGCACAGTTTGATGGATAACAGATTTCACATAGGAGGAAAGTAGGGCAAATTCCAGCTCCTGGAATCCAATTGTGCATTGATATAAATTGGGTGTTCTAATGAGTTCTATTTTTTTGTGTATGATTATCTCTTAGTTTACCACTTATGCAAAAGTCGTTCCGTATGAAGAGGACTTCTGAGGACATTTTTATAAAATTCAAAATAAACATTTCATTTGTCATCAAAATATCTTGACTATATGATATTTTAATCAAAATCATTAGTCAGTTTTGAGAAAATTAAACTTGCTCTATGTAAGAACTAGTCTTTTCTTGAAAATCATTTGTTGCATATTTAGAAAATGATGAACTTAAATACCAAGTTTAATATGCAACTGACTTTTTATTTTTGAATTATGCTGTCTCCCCCCCCCCTCTCTCTCTCTCTCTCTCTCTCTCTCTCTCTCTCTCTCTCTCTCACACAGAGACACAGAACATTTTCTGTAAAAGCTTTCTTAGATTCAGGGGTTTTCAAAACATATATTGTTGAAACATGTATATAATATAGGGCTTTTCAAAAAGAAGAAAAAACAGATTTCAAACATTTATTTCTTCCAAACTATAAAAGATAGAAACATGACTACAACATTCATGGAGAGAGAAATGTTTCGAATTGAAATAGAGCAGGGGGTAGAAGTTCCAATCACGGCTGCATTGGCAATGTTTGTTGTTGTTTATAGTGAAATGGCTGCAAAACCACAATAGAAATCATTTTGTGTGCTGCAATTAACAAACCTAGAGTCCAATGTTGCAGTTCAACAAGCATTTCACCGTTAATTTAATAAACAATCGCATTGTGATAAGCAAATTTACAAGTGGCATCAAAAATTTGTTGATGGTTGTATCTGCAAACGGTGAAGCACAGGACATCCTCACAGATCGGACGAGAATGTCGAGAGTATTCGAACACTATACGAAAGGAGCCCAAAGAAATCCACATCAGAGCAAGCATGGAACCTAACATTCCTCAACCAACGTTGTGGCGAGTTCTATTACATCATTTACACCTGAAGCCATACAAATTGCAGTTATTGCAAGCATTGCATCCTGATGATGACAACAAAAGGTACAAAATGTGCATTGGCATGTTAGATGATCTGGAAGAAGACAATTTTTCTCAGTAATTAATTTTTTCCAGTGAATGCACTTTCATCTTTCTGGTAAAGTTAATCTCCATAACGTTCGAATTTGGGCAAGTGAAAATCCTAGGGTAGTTATTCAACATGAAAGAGATTCACCAAAGGTGAATGAATGTCTTCTGTGATATCTGTAACCAAGGTTTATGGGCCTTTCTTCATGTAGAAAATTGTGACAGGACTAACCTTTCTAGACATGCTTGAAAATTGGTCATTTCCCCAACTTGAAGATTCGTATGACTTTATCTTCATGCAAGATGGTGCCCCACCTCATTTCTCTTACCTTGTCCGACGTTACTTGAATAACACATTTCCAGGACGTTGGATTGGAAAAGGAGGGGCAGAAGATCAAATTTATCACTGTTGGCCTCCCAGGTCTCCAGAGCTCACTCCGTGTCATTTTTATCTATGGGGTTACATAAAAGATTGTGCTTTTATCCCTTCTATGCCTGACACTTGAAGATCTACAGCATCAAATTGTTGAAACTGTGAATTCAGTAACTGGAGACCAGCTGATTTGTGTGTGGCAAGAAATGAGCTACCGTTTTGACATTTGTCATGTAACACACAGTGCTCATATTGAATTCATAATATAAAATTGTAAACTTTTCTCTCACCATGAACATTGGAATATTTGTATCTTTTGCAGTTTGGAAGAAACAAACATTTTTCTAATTAATAGTTTCTATAAATTTATTATAGTTCCTTTTTGTACAGAGAATTTCCCTTTTGAATTTTGCAGTCTTGATTTTCCATTTAAGATAATTTTGGGATCTTTGTTAGTTTTAGGTAACTTTTTAGCCAATTCTTATTCATTCTTTAAGGTCTTTAAACATTTGGACCAAAAGAAAATATGTTTTAACTTTTCTTTTAGGCATGTAACTTTTTGCCTTATTTAGTAGGAACTGGCAGAGTTTATTACAAATTAATTTGATAGAGAAAATGTTACTAGTTTTGATCATCAAGCGCATTATTTTTTTCTAATTCTGATATCCTTTCCAATTAACCTTTTTCAAGTTCCAAGAGCTTTTATTATAAATTTTTGTCTTGGTTTTACTCAATGTTAAGTTTAGCAATTGTTGCTCAATGGTTAGAGCCCATACTTTCAGAAATATAATGTGATGTTGTCTCTTAAGTCTGATGAAACAAATAAAGGATCTGGATTATATGTTGAACCATTATGATGAATATATGTACCAATATTGTCTTCATTGAAAATTAATGTTATATTATTGAAATGTATTCAGTCTTCTGTTACTTTACGTGCAGGATTAGTCTCTACCCCAATATTTGGAGTGGGCATTGAAATTTCCCACTATGGTAGTTTTTTGGTTTAAATTCAAAAAATTAAATTCATGTACATTATTTGGAGGATTGTAAGCAAAATATAGTGAGAATTGCTGCTTTCCTTTCTGTAAGTTCAAATATGCTATTTGGACTTGATCATTTTCATTCATCAGTTGAATAATTTTGATGTTAAATTTTTTCTTGCTCCAATTAAGATTCTATTAGCAATTTGCCAACTTTTTGAAAGAAGATAAATTGTATATCCTTTATACAAATATAACTACTTGTATAAAAAAAACTTTACTTATCTTAAGAAAAAATATGTTGATTTTTCTTATTAGTTGAAATTGAAATCGATTTCACAAACTCTTGTTCGCGTCGTCAGTCAAAGAAAACCACAGAACTGACTGACAATTTCAACTAATTCAACTAATAAGAAAAATCAACATCATTTTTCTTATGATAAGTGAAGTTTTTTGTTACAAGTAGTTATATTTGTATAATACTTATTGCTTCACTGTAACTAGCTTTATTCTCAATGTATATCCTTTCTTTTCTTTTGGTCTTTTAAAATATTCTCTTCCATGATACCGCAGGTATGAATGTTTTTCTCATGCAGATCTTGTATGTTGGTTTACTAATAATGGTGATTTTAGGACTTTTAACTATCTTGACCCCTTTCTTTATATGTGGTACAAAATTATTGGTACAAAATTGGCAGATTTTATGTTGCAGACACTCTTATAATTTCAGCATCTTTATGAAAAGAGTCAGTTCTTCTAAATGATAATTCCACATTTTTAAATGACTTTATTTATTTAGAGAAACTTAGTAAGACATTATCTTGCCAACTTTTGATCACAGTTTAGATATCATATATGTGCCTTTTTATACTTTCTTTGTTTCATATAGGAACTTCATTAATGTAGATCTGAAATTAGAATATGGAAAATGTTCTTATATGAGGACACTATTTATATTTTGAGCCTAATAATTAAAACAAAGTAATTACTGATTGAAAACTGCTTTATTGTTTTTCAAAATATTCTCCTTTATGATCAATGCACTTTTGCATCCATTTGAACCATTTGTCAAAGCATTTATTCCAGTCTTGAGACACCTCCAAAACATGGATTTTGAAGGCATTAATGGCTTCTTCTGCCGACGAAAATCTTCCACGTAGTTTATTCTTGATGTTCAGGAACAAAAAGAAGTCATTGGGTACCAAATCGGGATGTGTGGCGGATGACCTGTCATTTTGATATTTTGAGCCATCAAATACTCTGTTAGACGAGATGTGTGTGTGCTCACATTTTCTTGATGAAGAATGATCTTACGGTTCTTGGGGTTTTCCTTACTTCACCAAAGACTTCTGGCAAACAAAAGGTTGTGTGCCATTTGGCATTGACCGTTTTACATTCCTTTAGAGGCACTGTTGCCACTTGGCCAGTTTTGCTGAAAAGCAAGCGACAGTTTGCTTGGAAATGCTTCGAGTGTGGACAACTTTTGTTGGATTTGCTTCTTGAAACACCCATACAGTCAATTGCTGTTTACTTTCCAGCTCATATGCATAGATCTATGATTTGTCACCTGTTACAATATTATGAATGTCTTTTGAGGCACCACCATTGTATTTCATTGTACACCAATTGACACGAGCATCTTTTTGAGATTGTGTCAAATTATGTGGCATCCAACAAGAGCAAACCTTTTTCACGGCTAAATAATTGTGCACTAATTTATATATTCTTTGAGAACTAATGCCTAGGGTTGCCTCACTCTCTCAATATGTCACATGACGATCATGCATTATTAGTTTATACACAGTTCTAATGTTTTCTGGCACAACTAATTTTTTATGACCTTCACGAACTTCATCATTGAGCAAATGGCAGCCACAATTAAATTTGTTATACCAGCATTTCACAGTAGTGAAGAATGGAGCTTCGTCGCCAAATGTGGTAGTTGATCGATGCACTGTTGTCTTCATAATCCACTTCGAAAGTCAAAGTAAATCATTACACAAACATTTTCATGAGTTAATTCCATGTTTTTGTTGAGACACAATTTTCAAGTTAATGTAAACAAATTACGCTGTATTGACAAAATGTCTGAAGTGGATTATGGTGAGCCATGTCAAACGTTCCATTGGAAAGGCAAATGGCACCTATAACATTCAGGGTTGCCGAGGCTCAAAATATAAATAGTGCCCCTCATACATTGTTGAATTTACATGCTTACAAACAAGTTGTTCCCATTTATATCTCTGTGATACTTGATTGTGTGATGTAGGTCTTGTAAATTATATTTTTGTTTTTTTATTTTGATACTATTTTAATTCTTTTCCAGGCATAAATATATGATAAACAAATAAACATAATATTTCACATTAACTCCAGCATAAATAAATAACTTTTAACGATTTTATTAAGAACACAATTTTAATGACATGATTCTTAACATTCTGCCACATATTCATGATGTCTCTTTGAAAAGGGAAACATCCCTATTAAAATTCCTTTCTTGGAAGTGTTGAAAACAGTGTTGTTATGATAAATTAAATTTAAAGGGAGTCGATCAATGACACTAAACAACACTTTTAAATTTTTCTGGAACATGTTTCAGAGACTCTCTATCCTCAGCCGGCCATCGACTGGTTCTCATTGGTGTAGTTGACGATATTTTGTCATAGGTCTCCTCTGGTGGCAGTTCAAGGAACTTGCTGAACAAATCTTTCTGGGGGATGTCGAAATTGAATACTTTGTTCCTATTTTTTGAAATGAAGATTTGTTCCCATGTGGATAGTTCTTGTTTTCCTGATGTATGTTTTAGTACTGGATTTATGTTGTGGTTTTTTTCCCCAAAAATGTATTTCAACTGCTGATTTTTCTAATTGTTTATATTTTATGTTTCTAAAGTGTTCCTTTGCTCTTGTTTCTAAATTACTTACGGCTTTTCCAATATAAATTTGACTACAGTCACTGCATTCAATTTGATATATACCATATCTTTTGTTAGATGGAATGGCATCTTTGATGTTTGAGCAAATTAGGTTTTTTAAGGAGAAATGGTTGACTGGTGCTAGTTGAATGTTTTGTTTTTTGAAGACTTTTTTGAATTTATCATAGGCCCATGGATGGTAAGTGAATTTTTTTAAAATCATATTAGTTTCTGTAACTGAGAGGGTTGTGGTTTCCTTTATTAGCTTCTTCTTTTTTGCTAAGTTCACTTTTTTGTCTACTAATGATTTGGGAAAGTTATTTTTTTGTGCTATTTCAATTATTTTGTTGTATTCTGTTTTGTATTCTTCTGCTGTGAGAGGGATGTTTACCAGTATGTGTGCTAAACTATTGAAGATTGCCTGTTTGTGGAATCTTAGGTTGTAGCCATTAGCTTTTATGTAGTTGTCTGTGTTGGTTTTCTGTAAATGCCAAAGTTTAGTCTGTTTTTATTCCTCATTATTTTTAGATCCAAAAATGGTAAATACTCATGTTTTTCTGATTTTTACAGTGAACTTGATGCTTTTTCCTTGGATATTTAAAAGTTTTAGTGCATCACTGATGTGTTTTTTTGGTACTATTGCAAAGATGTCATCTACATATCGTTGCCAGAGTTTGAACATCCAAGGGAAACCTTTGGCGATCCTTATTTCTAAAGCACTCATGTACAGATCGGCCAGGAAGAGTGATAGGGGGTTGCCCATTGCTAACCCTGAAGTTTGGTGAAAATATTTTGTTTGAAACTGGAAGAAATTTTGTTCTATGCATAATTTGGTTGGTTCGATGTAGTCTGAAATTTCAGGTGATGCCATTTTAAGTGATTTGAGCCATTTTTCTATCAACGGTGGGAGTTGATTAACCGATCAAGGTTGTAGCTAATGGCTACAACCCAAGATTCCACAAACAGGCAATCTTCAATAGTTTAGCACACATACTGGTAAACATCCCTCTCACAGCAGAAGAATACAAAACAGAATACAACAAAATAATTGAAATAGCACAAAAAAATAACTTTCCCAAATCATTAGTAGACAAAAAAGTGAACTTAGCAAAAAAGAAGAAGCTAATAAAGGAAACCACAACCCTCTCAGTTACAGAAACTAATATGATTTTAAAAAAATTCACTTACCATCCATGGGCCTATGATAAATTCAAAAAAGTCTTCAAAAAACAAAACATTCAACTAGCACCAGTCAACCATTTCTCCTTAAAAAACCTAATTTGCTCAAACATCAAAGATGCCATTCCATCTAACAAAAGATCTGGTATATATCAAATTGAATGCAGTGACTGTAGTCAAATTTATATTGGAAAAGCCGTAAGAAATTTAGAAACAAGAGCAAAGGAACACTTTAGAAACATAAAATATAAACAATTAGAAAAATCAGCAGTTGAAACACATTTTTGAGGAAAAAAACCACAACATAAATCCAGTACTAAAACATACATCAGGAAAACAAGAACTATCCACATGGGAACAAATCTTCATTTCAAAAAGTAGGAACAAAGTATTCAATTTCGACATCCCCCAGAAAGATTTATTCAGCAAGTTCCTTTAACCGCCACCAGAGGAGACCTATGACAAAATATCGTCAACTACACCAATGAGAACCAGTCGATGGCCGGCTGAGGATAGAGGGAAAGTCTCTGAAACGTGTTCCGGGAAAATTTAAAAGTAAGTGTTGTTTAGTGTCATTAATTGACTCCCTTTAAATTTAATCCCTATTAAAATTTAACACTTTATGAAGTTATTTCAGCACATTTTGATTCTTGTAAGTCCTTAGGTGCTTTGTGATAAGTCCATTAAGGTCATAGAATGGATGATCAGTATGAGAAACATCAGTGATGTCTTCACTGTTTATACTGAAAAGTCTGCCTTGGTATAAATTTTTATTTTGTATGTCACGTTAGCATAAATAGCTATTGTTTGAATAGTTTTATTAAATTAAGTCTGAAATAACAGCTTATATTATTGTAATCATAAACTCAAATTAATCAATTGTTCAACTGTTATTCAATCCTTTTATTACTTCTCTTACAGCAGTTGTCTCCTAATTGATTAACATGAGCAGTGATTAAGCATTTCTGTATATCTAGATGCTATGAGACCTGTGGAAAGTGCTGAAGAAGCTCTTTCTGCTGGTTGGGAAGCTCCAGCAAGTCCAGTAGAAGTAGAATCTCCTCCACCATGGATTCCAGATGAGTTAGCTCCTAGATGTATGTCCTGTGAGGCTGTCTTCACTGTTGTGAGAAGACGACACCATTGTAGAAATTGTGGCAAGGTGAGATATTACATTGATTGCATGTCATTAGTATACATGATAATAGAACATTAACATTTAGGGATATCTTGGTTATATACCAATCATTACTTGACTAGTTCTTAACTGAATTATGCCTTGTAGATATTCCAGTAATTAGACCTATTTATAATTGAGTTATTGAATACAAAGGGGTTTATTTGATAAGGAAGTCATATGGCTTTGTGGGAAACTGCATTTATTAAACTGCACATTTAAAGAGTTTCTGTTTTCAAAATTGGGTTGTCCTAAAAGCTTTGTGTTCCATTAATGAAGTTTTTCACCTCTAATTTGTAGGTTGGGTAATGTCTCCTATTCAGAAGTTTGAATTATTAAGTACTAAGAAAACACAACTTGGGCTAGCTGGGCTCTGGCTCTTTTTGCAATATGTTAGTGTTCACTAAATTTATGTGCTTGATATGTGTTTGTTTATTAAATTTTAGATGAGTCGCATTTTTTACACATCTGCTTCACTTTCGTACCTATTTTGAGGACATGTTTCGCAAATCTTCGTTTGCATCTACGGCTCTTGTGCGACTGACGCTAGATCCAGCGGTGTGGGTAATTCTGGGGTTGTTGCTGCCATCTGTTGATTTAGTGATGAACTGAAATGTGGGATTCTCTTCTAGCGGGATTTCAAAGTTCATTAGTTGGTTTTTATGTTTTTCTATGTATATCCTCTCCCATATGACGAGTTCACTATGTTTTTGTACGTATTTTAGTAATTCTGTGCTATCTTCAATTTCATGATTTTCAGACCAGAAATGAGCTGCTATTGCGGACTTATCAATATTTTTGTATCTTAAGTGCCTGAAGTGTTCTTTCTTTCTAGTGCCTATGTTCCTTTTTGTCCTTCCTATGTAAATTTTTTCACAGTCTTTACACTTAATTTTGTAAATGCCTGACTTTTCCTCTGGTTTTATCTTATCAGTATTATTACTGTGAAGTAGGTTTTTAATGTTGTAATTGTTTTTTGGTGCCAATGTTATATTGTATTTCTTGAATATTTTTTGGAACTTTTTTGTGGCCCAGGGATGGTAAGTAAATTTAGCAAATCTAGTTTCTTGTTTTATTGGTGTGAGAGCTGTGATCTGTTTTAATTTCTTTTGAAGTTTGAATAATTTTAGTTTTTTATCTACAAGGTTTTTTCCATATCCATTTTTAATTGCAGTTTTTAAGATTTGATGGTATTCGTTTTGATATTCTTGCTGGCTGAGAGGTAGATTTACTAATCTGTGTGTCAGACTGTTGATGGTTGCATGTTTGTGTGGAATTGGGTTGAAACTATTTGCTTTGATGTAATTATCTGTGTGTGTTGCTTTTCTATGAATGCCAAATTCTAGTTTTTCATTGCCTTTTTTTATTTTAAGGTCTAAAAAAGGTAGAGTACAGTCCTCTTCAGTTTCTACTGTGAATTGTATGCTGGGTTCTTGCAGGTTGAGTAGTTTCAAAGCATCATCTATTAGTTTGTAGGGCACTATTGCAAAGATGTCGTCTACGTATCTGTACCATGTTTTAAACATATGAGGGAAGGCTTTAGTAATATGTGTTGAATCTCGATACAGTTGAATCTCGATGTGTTTGTTTCTTTCTACCCCATACTATTTTCTTAATAGTCTATCTTGCATCAATTCATCACTTTATAATTGTCTTTCTCTGACTTATTTCAACTATTACTATCACTTCAACAACCTAGTTTTTCTTCTGACTCCATTATTAAAGCTGTTACTGTTCAATGTGCCTCCCTGCCTGTATTCAAATCATTATCCTGTCCCACACCTTCCATCTGCAGTCAACTCCCTGTAGGTGTTGAAATAATACTAGATGTGCTGGATTCACCCATCCCTGCTCTATGCTGTCCATCTAATCCTGCCAATTTCGCTAGCATTAGTGCTTCCTCCTTTGTGGCACTATTCTTTCCTGTTCTTGTCCTTGTCTCTCATCTATGTTCTCTTGGTCCATGCATTAGGTGTTATTTTGCCTCATATTTCTTCCTGCCATTTATTCAGCTCTTGGACTGCTTCTCCAATTTGCAATTCAGCCAATGTTATTTGACTCTTATTTCCCCCAAGTTTTTGCAACCCCCCCCCCCTCCCAGTGTTTTTTGTCCTGTTACTGTTAAACCTTTTCATGTTCATTAACTGTTAATCCTTTGTCCACAGACACAGATTTCTTACATAAGCTTGTCTTCCCTCTGAACTCACTATTGTCTGAGTCAATTCTCACTTCACATTTCGTTGTTCCACCAATAAATCTTTGCTCGTGAAAACTCATTCTCATGAACTTCTTAGATCTGCTCAGAAATTTGAGTTGTAACAAACTTAGCCACAATCAGCCTCTACCATCTTCTGCTCACACAATAAGCCTTAGTTACTGCCCATTCAGTAAGTACCATTTCCATTTTTTCTTGCAAAATGTCTCTCACCTCCTCAATTGGTCACTTACTACTTTCTTCCACACCAGTTATTACCAAGTTATATATCTTGTTTCTCTTCCATATTCTCTAATGTTTTTACAATTCCTGGAAACTTCATCATAGCCTATATTTCACTTTTTATTTTTTGTTTTAAGTTTTTTTCCTATTACAATCATTTGTTTCCCAGTTTTTCTTCTATATCCTGCACTTTCATCCAGATTTCTCTTAATATCTATGTACTCTGAGCTGGGATTAACTTAAACTGCTCTAGTAATTAGGAGTATACCTTTCTTACATAAAAGGGTGAAAATATTCACTATTTCTTCTTGTTAAACCTTTTTTCTTGTTCCATATCTCTTTCTTATTAAGGAATACTCCATTTGTGCTCTGTATATCTCAATATTGGTTCACATTGCTATTTAGACTCTTCTTAACATCTCATCCTGAAGCCTCCAACAGACAAGTTTTTCCTCCACGGCTAACATATTACACAATTCAGAAGTTGCACCTTGTTTGATTCTGAGGAACAACATGTGCAATGCACTAGAGATACACATTTGTTGGGTACAGGACAGGATTAGATGTCACAACTTGAATATAATTGTAGGCTAATTTGAAAAGCTAAATTGGAATTAACACTGTGAAGTAATGTAATAATTAAAATTATATTATGAGTCGACTGAGACCCTCTGTACTTCAGAGTTAATCAAGTAATGTGATTGAAAATAAACAAAATTGAAGATATAAACTTCAGCCTTTTGTGATAGTAGCACACATACAGTTCACTCACATTGTCTAAATTTTACAATGATAAATTATTTTGTGATCTTAGTGAAGATGTGTACAAATTAAGGTTAAGTATACCAATGCCAAATCCTTTCATGGAAGTGTTGAAAACAGTGTTGTTGTATAAATTAAATTAATTGGGAGTCGATTAATAACACAAAACAACACTCACTTTTAAATTTTCCCGGAACCGGTTTCTGAGGCCTTCCCTCTATCTTCAGCCGGACATCAACTTGTTCTCATTGGTGTAGCTGGCAATATTTTGTCATCGGTCTCCTCTGGTGGCAGTTCGAGGAACTTACTGAACAAATCTTTCTGGGGGATGTCGAAATTGAATACTTTGTTCCTATTTTTTGAAATAAAGATTTGTTCCCATGCGGACAGTTCTTCTTTTCCTGTTGTATGTTTTAGTAATTTTGGTTCTGGATTTATGTTGTGGTTTTTTTCCCAAAAATGCGTGGCAACTGCTGATTTTTCTAATTGTTTGTATTTTATGTTCCTAAAGTGTTCCTTTGCTCTTGTTTCTAAATTTCTTTTGGTTTTTCCAATATAAATTTGACTACAGTCACAGCATTCAATTTGATATATACCAGATATTTTGTTAGATGGAATGGCATCTTTGATGTTTGAGCAAATTAGGTTTTTTAAGGAGTAATGGTTCACTGGAGCTAGTTGAATGTTTTGTTTTTTGAAGACTTTTTTGAATTTATCAAAGGCCCATGGATGGTAAGTGAATTTTTTGAAGATCATTTTAGTTAACTTTAAAGAGAGTCGATTAAAGACACTAGACAACACTTACTTTTAAATTTTTCCGGAACTAGTTTCAGAGGCTTTGCCTCTATCATCGGCCGGCTCTCAACAACAACATAACAACACTGTTTTCAACACTTCCAAGAAAGTAATCATTTTAGTTTCTGTAGCTGAGAGGGTTGTGGTTTCCTTTAGTAGTTTCTTCTTTTTTGCTAAGTTCACTTTTTTGTCTACTAGTGATTTGGGAAAGTCATTTTTCTGTGCTATTTCAATAATTTTGTTGTATTCTATTTTGTATTCTTCTGTTGTGAGAGGGATGTTGACCAGTCTGTGTGCTAAACTATTAAAGATTGCCTGTTTGTGGGATCTTGGATTGTAGCCATTAGCTTTTATGTAGTTGTCTGTCTGTGTTGGTTTTCTGTAAATGCCAAAGTTTATTCTATTTTTATTTCTGATTATTTTTAGATCTAAAAATGGTAAATACTCGTCTTTTTCAACTTCTACAGTGAACTTGATGCTTTTTTCTTGAATATTTAAAAGTTTTAGTGCATCACTGATGTGTTTTTTTGGCACTATGGCAAATATGTCATCTACATATCTTTGCCAGTGCTTTAGTGATCCTTATTTCTAGGTTTCCCATGGATGTTCAAACTCTGGCAAAGATATGTAGATGACATATTTGCCATAGTGCCAAAAAAACACATCAGTGATGCACTAAAACTTTTAAATATTCAAGAAAAAAGCATCAAGTTCACTGTAGAAGTTGAAAAAGACGAGTATTTACCATTTTTAGATCTAAAAATAATCAGATATAAAAATAGAATAAACTTTGGCATTTACAGAAAACCAACACAGACAGACAACTACATAAAAGCTAATGGCTACAATCCAAGATCCCACAAACAGGCAATCTTTAATAGTTTAGCACACAGACTGGTCAACATCCCTCTCACAACAGAAGAATACAAAATAGAATACAACAAAATTATTGAAATAGCACAGAAAAATGACTTTCCCAAATCACTAGTAGACAAAAAAGTGAACTTAGCAAAAAAGAAGAAACTACTAAAGGAAACCACAACCCTCTCAGCTACAGAAACTAAAATGATCTTCAAAAAATTCACTTACCATCCATGGGCCTTTGATAAATTCAAAAAAGTCTTCAAAAAACAAAACATTCAACTAGCTCCAGTGAACCATTACTCCTTAAAAAACCTAATTTGCTCAAACATCAAAGATGCCATTCCATCTAACAAAAAATCTGGTATATATCAAATTGAATGCTGTGACTGTAGTCAAATTTATATTGGAAAAACCAAAAGAAATTTAGAAACAAGAGCAAAGGAACACTTTAGGAACATAAAATACAAACAATTAGAAAAATCAGCAGTTGCCACGCATTTTTGGGAAAAAAACCACAACATAAATCCAGAACCAAAATTACTAAAACATACAACAGGAAAAGAAGAACTGTCCGCATGGTAACAAATCTTTATTTCAAAAAATAGGAACAAAGTATTCAATTTCGACATCCCCCAGAAAGATTTGTTCAGTAAGTTCCTCGAACCGCCACCAGAGGAGACCGATGACAAAATATTGCCAGCTACACCAATGAGAACAAGTCGATGTCCGGCTGAAGATAGAGGGAAGGCCTCAGAAACCGGTTCCGGGAAAATTTAAAAGTGAGTGTTGTTTTGTGTTATTAATCGACTCCCAATTAATTTAATTAATACCAATGCCAAGTTTATAATAATGTGTAATTTTAACTATGGAGCAGGCAAAAGTCATATCAGATTGGTGATTGTGGAAAGTGATTGCTAGGGGAAGGAAAGGGAAGGGCGACAATGTGAAACTCTCTGGTAGTTCACAGCTGTTCTTTCATCAGTCCGGTGTTTACTGCTCAGTGTACACAAAAATTAAAATTACACAGCAGTGTGAGGGGGAAAAGTACCTGTTTTCCTTGATTGGAAAAATGATGGTCATTATTGAAAACAAATCAGTTTCTACAAAAGCAAATGGAACCAAAAAACAAACAAAAGGTAAGGGATAGATGACTAAAGTTTAGCATAGGGGAAAATAGTAGTTATACAGTAAAGGTATTTTATTTACTGACTGAAAGTGTTCTCCCAATATTGTAATATAACCCTAGTACAGAAGCACCATTAGGATTTGTTTGGGGGCAGTTCCTCCATAAGGTTGCAGGTTTGCGCTACACCTACTGATTTTCAATGTACAAGAGGTGCACTTTCCACTTAAAACTGTACTTGTTTGCATTGTTTTATATACAAAAATGTTTCAATTATGCCTATCGGCTGCAGCTGTCCATGACCACTGTGGTCGAAGTAAACGGATGTTTAGCTGCAGGAGTTGGTACTCCGGAAGGTTTATTACGAAGTGTTAACCTTATCGTTTGGACAAATATAGGCTGTCTAGGGGGGCTGCAGGAAGGTGAAGAGATGGGAGTGGCTACTTATACAGTGCTTAAATAGAGGTTTATCAACTTTGCTTCTCCTCCTAGCAACAGCTTTAACTTGATAGCTTTAACAGCTTTAAGCTTCGCTTAGTTTATGCCTGTGTGTCTGCTGTTTTGTGATGTGGCTTCAAGCTCGTAAAACATTGTGAAGTTTTGTTTAAGTATAAACTTGGAAGAAGCGTAGGGACAGTGAAGTGTGAGTGAAGCAATGTGTCAATATCTTCTCGATTCACTTTTGTTTAAGTGTTAAGCTGAGTATTCTAACATGCTTACTGTGTGGTGGTGTTTTTGTGCATTTTTATAATTCTAATAGAATGAATACCGTGCAGTATTTACTGGAAAGACCCTTTTCACAATGGAGTGCTGAAGAAAAATCTGAAGTAAAAAGAATGGGTAGACCTATGTCAAACATTTCTATAACTCAAACAATTAAGGCGAAAGCTAGAACATTCAATAGGAAGTTCAATCCTGACATCTACAAGAAGCACGGCTGGTTATGTAGTTGTGAAATTAGTAACTCTTTATACTGTTTCCCATGCCTGCTCTTTGGAGTACACGATTCTTGGCTGAAACAAGGAATAAAAGATATACAACATATGCATGACCGTATTAAAAAGCATGAGTCCTCTTCAACTCGTATAAAAAATGTGGCTCTTCCTTCTAATATGCGAGACGGCAATATTTTTCTAATTCCTTCACACTTTATGTGTTTTTATCTACAACCATGATTTTTAAAATAATTTCTTTACTTTTTAGTGCAATTTCTTGTTGGAGGGCATTCTTTTATGTTATTGTTTGTTTATTTACTTACTGCATAATGTAGCCATATTGAAGAATTCAGTGCAGCCAAATTATGCTTGTTTCTCCACTGAATGCAATGCTGCCAACAGTCTTACTTGTCAAAAAATTACACTATCTAGCAGACTAACAGAAAGTAGTACCTAAATTGTGCACATAGCTAACTAAAAATTAACATGGTTTGAGAAGGCTAAGTTATTGCCTGGTCAAATTTTGTTACTCATGCACTGCTTTGCACATAAACAATCCTATGACACGATAATGGAGTGCTCTGTAGGAAATACATGTATGAGTTTGCGGACTGTATCAGACTGGTAAGGGAGAAAATTGGCAGTCCCGGCCACATCGTTCAAATCGACGAATGCAAAATAGGACGATGCAAGTTTCATCGTGGGCACTGCAATTAGACTGCAGAGCGTATTTGCATCCATCCTGTTGTTGAGGCATTATGTCATCCGCACCTCATTCGTTTCCACGTCGATCATTCCCAAGATCCAGTTACCCTCTATGATGTGGCCATGATGAAACTTGCATTATCCTATTTTGCATTCATCAATTTCAATGACGTGGCCGGGACTGCCAATTTCCCCTCTTGCAGTATACTTGTTGCCATTTGTTATCTTGTACACTTCGCAGCAGTAGCCGAACCAGTCTGATACAGTCCGTGAGCTCATACATGTATTTCCTATGGAGCACTTCATTATCATCATGCCATAGGATTGTTTATATGCAAAGAAGTACATGAGTAACAAAATTTGACCGGGCGATAACTTAGCCTGCTCAAATCATGTTCCTTTGCACACGGACTGCATCACCTATGTCTGGGACAGTTTTGCAGAGGTTGGCTACAAGTTTTACATATCTTTCTCATGTTGGCTGCAACGCGAAAACCGGCTACTCGGCTGCTTGCGCTTGCGTATACGTACACCTTTGGACGTAGAAAATATTCTCGAGTCGCACAAAAGATAGTTGCTCCAAAAATGCATTATTAATATTGCCACACAAATGGACAGTGCATACAGAATGAACATATCTACAGCTGCATAACAATAAAATTATGTGGAATAGATATATCTTGAATATCATAATAAACTGTATATGGTTTTGCAGCTCATTTGAGCTGGCTATTAGAGATCATGATGAATGTGATACATCACAAAACCCTGGTGTCTTTTGAAGCCTAATAAATTTCCGAGCTGATCTCAATAGTTTCCTGAAGGGCCATCTGGAAAAAGCAGCTGTTTTTAAGAGCACTTCAAAAACTATATAAAATGAAATTCTTCAGTGTATGTTAGAGGTATGCCATGAGGAAATAATGAAGGAGATTAAAGATGCAGATGGTTATTATCTACAAATATCTTGTGAATGACAAACCTGTAGACTGATTTTGGAGTGCTGTTCAACCTGCTGGTAATAATGCAGAATCTCTTTCCACAGTCATTAAATCTGAACTTAAATTACAACTGCAAGAATACTCAAAAAAACTTATTACACATACCTATGATGGTGTGTCCGTCATGGGAGGTAGGAAACATGATGTTCAGGCAATAGTAAACGAGAAGTATTCTTGAGCCTGTTATATACACTGCCATGCATATCAACTTAATTTAATAAAATTGAATGCAGCCTCAGTAAACACCAATGTGAGGATATTTTTTGCAAATTTACAAGGAATATGCATATTTTTTGAAAATTCTCCTGAAAGAACAGCTATGCTTGATGAAGTTGTGCAGAAATAATTGCCATGTTTTGTTCGGACACAATGGAATTTTCATTCACAGACTGTCAACACCATTTTTGAACACAGGGAGAATGTAATTTAAATGCATTTGTAGTTTGTAGTTGGATTTTTTATGCATCTTCACTTACATTTTTATATTTTCGAGGGACTAGTTTCGGAAGCCATCGCCTCCATTATCAACCTCTTTCCACTAATAATGGAGGTGATGGTTTCCAAATCTAGTCCCTCTTTTATAAAAATGTAAGTGACAAAGTATCAAAAAACCAAGTATAAATAGTTTTTTCAATTAATTTTGACATCACTGTTACTAAATAATCACACATAGATACATAGAAGTTATTCAGAGGAGAGTTCTGTTAAACAACACCACACTTCAACATGTACAAACCTTGAAAAATTTATCTTTTCTGCGTGAAACAACAAAAGCAGGTGGATTGATAGCAATTCTGATCTCCTCAAATGTGGTTTTCTAAAGCCAATCAGAATTTTCACTCTGTCTCTGTAAAGGGTCTGTTGACAGCAGTATTCCATCATGTATGTTGAGGTATATCTACTCATTGAATGATGCATTTAAAGGTGTGTTTCATTTGGCAGCAGATAGTATATAAATATGTTTTCACACATATTACATCCCTTAGGCCTTTATAATATATAAATATTAAATAAATACACAGTGTTCATTTTTATTCGTTATTTCCTGCCCTCCGGTTGAGCAAGAATAACGTCATAGTTTACTGGTGAGTCTATCTTGAAATCATAGTGCCCTCTACGGAGAAGCGGTAATTTTTGTGGAACAGTAAGCAACTTACAGCACTCTGGGTGTGGTTGTTCTTGTAACTAATATAACCAGCTTCCCCTGGACATGAACACAGAGCATGTGTTTTCATAGTTGAATGCTACTTTCGTACAGGCATTAAAATTGGTGCAACATATAAATATAATTTAAACCGCTGCATAGAGGAGTTTATGCAATGTTACCCAGCATTCAGACTAGTTCCTCAAAGCGTAATGTTGTCAAGTGTCCAGGTACCGTCAAATTGATATACTTTTATTAAATTTTAGATGAGTCGTATTTCTTACACATCTGCTTCACTTCAATATTCATATGTGTCTACTATAACAGCAAAACAGATGTTCATTGTGAAATAAGTGTTCATTGACTTATAATTTCATAGATTCTTCATGGCATACTTTTATGGCTACATAATTAGCTTTGCAGTACATTGCATTGCAGTACATAGTTTTTTATAAACAATTATCGTATCTACGCACCAGGCAAAATTATGCACCTTTATATTAGGCGGGCAGACCCACCTCTCAAATGTCGCGAATATTGAAAACCTGTAACATAAAATATAAATATTTCAATTTGATCTCAGTTCTTTTCTGTCACTCACAGTTTCCTCACAATGTAACTTCATTACAAATGAGAATATTAGCAGAAAATGTTCTAGGAATGAAAAATAAATTAGTGTTACAATAGGTACAAAGCTTTTATCCAAGCCTAAACAAGAAAATATCTCTAGTACATACTCTTATGTATCCATTATCTTATATTTCCTTTCTCTATTCCCCTTAAACACTGTCTGTATTGTGAAAAGGTATGCTTGAGGCCTTTCTGTCATTACATTATTTATTGCTTCTAGACTGGAACCAATCACCTTATAGCGTCCAGTGTCTCTCTTTTTGCGAGTAACTGATCCTGTACCTTGGAAATGTTTGAAGTACCTATTGGTTTTAAAAGATATAAGGATACCAACATTATTAGACATTTTAATTAAGTGTGAGAATGACAAAAAATTTATATGGTATACTGATAAAACGTAAGAAGTTTATGATGCAAACAAAAGTATATCAATTTGATGGTACCTGGACACTTGACAACATTACGCTTTGAGGGACTCATTTCGTGGTCCATGTGGTTTTAGACAATATATACCTATCATCTAAGCCAAACAGGTATGCCATAAAAATATGTTTCAGTGATGCAAAATGTTTTACACCACTAACATGGAAATTTTTTATGGACAGCAGCTGGATGGACCATGTTTGCAAAATAATTCCGCAGAGGCTGTAGTGTGAAACTACAGCAAACCACATTTCAGCAAATGTGGTCCATCCAGCTGCTGTCCATAAAAAATTTCCATGTTAGTGGTGTAAAACATTTTGCATCACTGAAACATATTTTTATGGCATACCTGTTTGGCTTAGATGATAGGTATATATTGTCTAAAACCACATGGACCACGAAATGCTGGTAACTGTTCATCAACAGTGACATTCTGACGAAAGAGAATAATGCTTATGTCAGTGATTCATAAACATTATAAACATTTCTCTAACATCAGCCAATTTGCCCAATACCAATGAATACTATTTGGGACTCATGACGAAATACTAATACTCCTTCCACTGGCAAAGCACTATTTCACAACTTACTGAAGAAGAAAACCATGTCATCAACATGGAACAAGAGTAGGTGCTAGGGGCCTGCTAGGCCTCTACAACACCTAACTGCTAATACGTCATTCTTGCAGCTACAATAATAAACAGGAAAAAGTTGTCACCGCAGCAAACATTCAAGTAAGGTGTAATGTCAGATGTTGTAGTCAGACAATTACATAGGTGCATTTGTTCGTAAAATAGAACATTTAAATAAAGCTAGGGGCCTCCCAGACCCCACACAACTAACAGAGTTAAATATATGAGTGTAATTACATATTGCATTATGTGATGTGATCTTTCATTGAACACTTGCTCTGAGTAATTGGTATAATTTAAATTTAGGTGTTTTGTGCGAGATGCAGTTCCAATTCCGTCCCACTTCCAAGATTTGGTCATGTGAAACCTGTACGTGTGTGCAACAGATGCTTTTTGTATCAGGTGACACCTTTTACATTGGAGGAACTGGCAACAAGATCCTAAGCTTCCTTTATGAACCAGGTAATCAATCTCATAAATAGTTATATATTTTGCAGTGCTGTTGTATATTTCTTACAAAATGTTTTGTTCTAATGATTTGGGATGGGACATATATCACAGAAAGTAATAGAATATTACATCAAGCTATCATTAAAAACCAAGTTCTGTTTCATTTCCATGCATAACTCTGCACTTGTCTGCTAGCGCCATTAGACATGACATGTTGTAGCTGCAATATCCAGTGCTTTAGATGCATGAATAGTATAGCTGCAGTAATATGTGTCTCCTGAAGTGTTCACATCTGGTTTACTATGTAAACTGTATACAGTGATATGAAGACAATTCTCGAGATAATGTCCAAATATTATGACAAAGTTGTGAGGTGATGAACATGGAAATGACATCAGGATCAAGGAAATGGAGTTTCTGGTTATAAAAATTCAGAAATATAATGTGAATAACACAGAAATATCTGTCGTTATGCTGGATAGATATACTAATTTTGAAGGACAGTAGGAACCTGAATGTGTAGGTGGCTGTTCATTAGTTCAATTCCAAAGCTACAGGAACAGCCACGTCAAAGTGAGTACAAACTCTCTCCACCTAAAAAAGTCAAGGCCCAGTGTATTAGGTGATACTGATGACAACATGCTAGAGAACATTTATGAAAACTATTACAATCCTGACTTCAATTCCTATAGCAAACTAATGAGGTATTATAAGTGAATTAAAAGTAAATTAAATAGCAAATAAATTCTAAGATGTCTCGCAAACAGCGAGTAGGAGCTTGTTTCAATGGAAACAGACTGTCACAATTATAAACTACAAAGAACATATAATATCGTAATATGATGTGCAAGGACATACGGATCTGCAGTTCACTATTGGCAACTAAAATGTTGGCACTAGAAGTGGTTAAAATGGTTGACTTGGATGATTTCAAAGCTTTGATTTCCTTTATTGAGTATCTTAAGACTGAATATAACATTTCATTCAGACATATTACTTACTACATTTGTCAAACGTAAGGACAAAGAAGACGATAATATGTCAGAAGGGACAAAAGTTTATGGAGGAAATGAACATGTTTATAACAGAGGAGGGGTGGAGAAAGGTAATGTTGGTGTCTGGAGCTTGAGGAGATCAGACGTGCCAGGTAGAGAGACAGGTAGAAACGAGTTGAGACAATGGGTGTTGACTTGGTGGTTTACCGGGCGAGGATCGGAATGTGGTCGGGTCTGCGCTCACGGGGAGCAGGTAGTCAGCGTGAAGGTACTACGGAAACTTCACAGAGTTATTTTGTAATATTTGTGTTAGTAACTTTACTAGTGATAGGCGGAATTGAGATTAATCCAGGACCTGTAGCGGACGAACGGTGTGGGAGCTGTATTAAAGTTCTGAGGACCGGACTTATGTGCAGTAATTGCTCGAAGTGGTTCCACTTTGGCTGCCAGAAAGTGAAGAGGGACATGAACATCGAGGAAACCTGGGAATGTAAGGAATGCAGGGGAGCCAAGACCGTCACCGCAAATCAGAGGAAACTGGAGCAGCTTCAAGAAGAAGCACGGGAACTACGTATTAAGCTACAACAGGCGGAAGATATAATTCGGAGGCTCGAAGCTGAAAACCGTCAACTGAAGGAGCAGGGGGAAGAAAGAGTAAAAGAAGAGGAGAAATCTAGCCTTATAGTCGGTGACTCTATTGTGAGACATGCTGGAAATCCAACGGCGGAGGTAGTTTGCTATCCTGGCATAAGAGTTGACGGTCTGCTGAGGGAAATCGAGAGAAAGCAAGAGGAGATGGAAGGCAACTATCGGACAATCGTATTACATGTTGGGAGCAATGACTTGCGGAGAAGTGTTAACTATGTGTTGGGTGACATGTACGACTTAGTTAAAAGGACAAAACAGCTGTTTCCTTCAGCAAAAATAGTCGTCAGTGGAGTACTAAGACGACGCGACTCCAGCTGGAGAAAGGTGATGCAGGTAAATGAAGCTTTTTCATGGGTAGTGGAGCGACTGGGTGCTCAGTTTCTTGACTCGAATTCGTGGATTGAAGACTGGGACTATGGACGGGATGGAGTACACTTGAACCGAAGAGGATCGTCAAAGCTGGCAGCTTTGTTCGCGAGGGTGACGAAGTGGGCTGACGGCAACGAGCATCAAGGGCAGCAATGACACCAACTTCAGGAAACCGTAGACTTTCAGGTAGGGGCTGATTCCTTAAGGCTGCTACAGGTAAATTGCCGTAGTATTATGAATAAAATTGTTGAGTTTTGGAATTTAGTAGAAATATGCAATCCAAGTGTCATTATAGGTACGGAATCATGGCTGAATATTGACATTAATGATTCAGAAGTATTCAGAACAGATTACAGGGTGTTTAGGAGGGACAGGGATGGAAGGGGAGGGGGAATCTTTATTTGCGCTAAATCAGAGCTAAACAGCAAAGCATTATGGGTAGAAGAAGAGGTTGAGATTATGGCAATCGAAATTATTGATCAAGCAAACAAAGGAAATAATTTAACAATAATAGCTTGCTATAGACCACCTGGAGAAACTGATTATGCTACACTTCATAAACTAGTGGAGAAAATCTCTTCCGAAGGGGAAAAAAATGTTATATTAGCAGGGGATCTAAATCTGCCAAATGTAAACTGGGACGGACAGTTAATAGGAGGTGAAGCTCAAAAGCTTGTTAACTTTCTGGTTTGGGAGCAGGGGTTATTTCAAGTAGTGAAAACTGTTACTCGACAAACAGCATTACTGGACGTATTTTTATGCAAACCTGAGTCATTGTTTTCTGCATGCGATGTCTTGCCAGGTATAAGTGACCATCAGTGTGTGCAATTAGACATAAACTGGAAAGGGCAGACAAACCGGTTTGAAACGGAACAAGTAATTAGTTGGGATTTCCATAGGGCGAACGGGGAGGCTATCCAAACATTTCTCCGGGAAAAATATGGGATATTTGTAAAATCTGCCACTAGTGTAAATGAAGCATGGGTTAGTTTCAAAACACTTATCCTGGAAACAATTAGAGAACACGTACCTTTTAAAGTTATTAAACATAAAGCGGATCCAGAATTTTATACAAAATGTATTAGGAAACTTAAAAGAAAGACTAGGCACGCTTATAATAAAAGGAAGACATCAGAATGGCATCTTAACAAATTTAAAGAATTAGCTAAACAATTACAAGACGAAAAGTTGCAAGCGCAGGAACGATTCTTAGATAACGTTTTTAGCGGGACAAATAATTGTTGGAGATCATTTTACAATTATGTAAAAAGACGCAGGGGAAATAAAGAGAGCATACCAGATTTTAACGTTAATGGGATAGATGTATTAAGTGATAGGGACAAAGCTAATATATTAAATTCGCATTTTGTATCGGTTTTTCTTAAATCCGACGATAGTTCCGAACAGGAAATTGGGGAGAGTGGAGAAACGATTTTTCGAATAATGGCGCCCAAATTATGCAAAAGGATTAAGATGCTGCAAAACCGAAAATCAAGGGGACCAGATAATATACCTACTGAAATATTAAAGCTTGGGGGTGAAGCCATGATTCCCTATCTAATGCTCTTGTTCAACATGTCAATTAACAACTGTGCCTTACCGGAAGACTGGAAAACAGCTATTATAGTTCCGATTTATAAAGGGGGTAATAAAACAGAAATAAATAATTATCGGCCAGTTAGTCTAACTTCAGTAGTATGTAAATTAATGGAGCATTTAATTGCAGAATATATACGAGAGGAGTTAGAAAATAAAAAGTGGTTTAATGAAGCGCAACATGGATTTAGACCTGGGTATTCGTGCGAAAGTCAAATTACTTCATTATTTCAAGATTTGGCAGATGAGGTAGATGCAGGGGGAAGAACTGACGCAGTGGTAATTGACTTTTCTAAAGCTTTTGATGTAGTGCCACATAGTTTACTTATTTGTAAGCTAGCTAATACAGGAATTGACAAACGCGTAGTATTATGGGTTAAACATTTTTTGAAAGGGAGAACGCAAAAAGTTAAAGTAGGTAAAGAGCTGTCTGATAGTGGAACTGTAAGTTCGGGTGTGCCGCAAGGCTCAGTACTAGGGCCTTTACTGTTTCTCATTTTTGTTAATGACATTGCTGTTAATATTAACTGCCAGATAAGGTTGTTTGCAGACGATTGTATCATTTATAATAAAATTCGGAATACAGTGCATGAAACCGCTCTTCAGGATGATTTAAATGAAATCTGTAATTGGGCTGCGGCTAACAAAATGTCAATTAATGCCAAGAAAAGTAAGTCGATTGTTTTTAGTAGAACTAAGGGCAAAATTATTGTTAACTATCACATGGGAGGGGTGCAAATTCCACAGGTGGACAGCTGCAAATACTTGGGAGTGTACCTGGCAAGTAATGCTGGATGGGATGAACAAGTAAATTCCACAACTAGGAATGCGTGGAAGGCATTACATTTCGTAATGAGAATATTGAAAAAGGGGAGCGCTAGGTCCAGGGAAATTGCCTACAAGGCCTTAGTGCGCCCGGTTATGGAATATGGAGTAGCATGCTGGGACCCGTATAGAGCTAACCAAATCGATCCATTAGAAAAAATACAGAAGAGGGCAATAAAATTCATAAAAAGAGGCAAGTATTTTGGGCCTATAAAAGGAGATGAGACTAAATGGGAGGATTTAAGAATTAGGCGTAAAAAACATAGGTTGGTAGCGTTATTCAAAGCTAATGCTGGTGTAAAGGCATGGATGGACGTTAATGTAAGGTTAGATAATCCGGATTATTATGGACGAAACGATCATAGGTATAAAATTAAGGGTAGAAGATACAGAACCGACGTAGGAAAATTTTCTTTTGTTAATAGAACCATTGAAGAATGGAATGAATTGCCTGTAGCAGTCTTTCAGGGCTGTCCCCTGTCGTTGAAGAAATTTAGAAAAAATCTAGATGGTTTATAGTTTAACTTTTAAATTATAATGGTATATAATATGTAAATAGAGAAGTAATTAGATAAGTTTTAAGTGACTAAAGTAAAATAATATCATGTTTGTATTGTTTACTGTATTATTGTTGTAAATCTAGTATATGTAATTTGATCTGTATTCTTAACTCTGCCACCGGGTAGTACCCAATTGCAGTTAATAAATACATACATACATACATGTTTGGAACAGTGACCAGAGTCAGTTCCAGTATGAAATGTCTTCAGTATCAACGCTGTTCTACGAGGAGAGAAAACTACAGCTAGTGTGCTGAGGCGGGCTATGGTGATGATTGGCTGGATGCTATTGCTGATTGGCCCGTTCCCTACAGGGAGGTGGAACTTGCCTGTGGCTGCGGTGCAGATGTTTGTACTGGTGCTGGCATTTCTTCTTCGTCATTGATTATTGTGTCTGCATTGAACAGCTGCTTCTTTGTAGACTTCTTACAGGATCGAACCATGTTGCTGCTCTGCAAATCCAATGAGGAGTCCTCACCTGATAGAAATTTTTATTTTTTTTCAAGTGGAGGGAAAAACCCTTTACAGAGTCCCACTGTGTTGTAGGGCACAATGGGGACTTTGGGGCTTGCCTGTCCTTGGCACTACCCACTAAAAAAAAACAGATAATTGAAGGAATATGAAGGGAGATATGGGGTGGCTTTTTGCGGTCCCGCATAGCACCAGCCGTAGTAATTGGGAGCTGCTTAGCTGGTACCCATAGGTATGACCGTGTGGAGGTATTTCTGTGCTACAGCCATGAAACCTGAGTGCAGCCTAGGGGATAGAGGAATAGTGGAATAGAGGACAGGTTTGGGATAAATATTTAGGATATTGCGCCTACCACACACGGCAATACAAGAGTTCTTCCACGTACATTCGGCTGGCTGTTGTGGTTGATGATGATGACTTGCTGGTGCTGGTGGAGCTGACAAAGTTCCAGAGGAGACCCCGGAGGCTCTCGGCGAGATTGTCCAGCTTCCAGTGTATGGTGAGAAGTGTGTGAAGTGTGCTGCCTGGATGAATGATGCCTGGAACTCTCTGAGGAGGTCCTCCAGGGTGGTCAGCTTGCCTACTATAACCAGGAACTCCAAATGGAGGTCCTGCACAGCCTCCCTTAGACCCCTGAGCTCCTCCCGGTTGATGAAATGGTCTGGTGCTGGCTGTTGAGGAAGTAACTGCTGCTGATGTGGCGGTTGTGGCCACATTAATTGCATTAATTTTAATTATATTTATTATTTATTCAAATATTGGCTGCTGCTGAGATGTTGATAGTGTTGGTGGGCCTTCCTGCAGGGATGCAAGGGGCAGAATGCCTGCCCAGTGAAATGGTTGTGCCCACCACAGGAGGCACAATTGCAGCGGCAGAGATCGTGCTCTGTGCAGGCCAAGGTGAGATTGGAGGCACCACAGTAGTGACACTTCGGCTTGACTGCACAGGACTCTGCTGTGTGTCCATAGGCACAGCAGCGGCTGCATGGAGCTAGATGGCCCTGTCATCTCACCTTAGTATGCAGCACCCGTCCTAATAAGGGCAAGCTGCTGGTTATGCAGCTTCCAGTTCCATGTGGCTAGCTAGCTCCACGTGAATGAGCAGTGTCAGTCCCCGGTCTGAGATGATGCAAGTGGCCCTCATTGCTGAAGGCCACTGCTGCTGTGCTGCAGCAAGCACATAGTGTACTTGCAGATCCCAAGGGACTCTTGTGACCACTGTGCAGGTGCAGCGGTGCAGTGGTTGTGGCAGCAGTGACTGGTTGGATGGTGCTGGTGACTGACCTGCTCCCGGCTGGGAGCCAGGGCCAGGTTATGGCTGCAGAGATGCAGGTCGATGTTCCTAATCTACTGTTGATTTGGCAGCGGTGGTTGCTGGCTGGCTTCCTTGTAGCTTTCCTGGCACGACCCATGTTGCTGCATTGAAGGTTCAAGAAGAAGTCCTGCAAAATAGTCAAATTTCCTGTGCCCTGGTAGAAAATGCCAGCATTTCCTTGACGTTCGCTAAGCACAGACCTTAGTCCTGCAAAATAGTCAAATTTCATGTGCCCTGGTAGAAAATGCCAGCATTTCCTTGAGGTTTGCTAAGCACAGACCTTGTAGAAAACACTGCTACTCCAACTGTTGAAAGGACAAATATTTTAATGTGTTGTATTTTCTCATATCTGAAGTTGCGATTTTTTTCTGCTGGATTCATAGATTTTGGTCACTGAGTAGGTAAATGTAATGGCTGAGAGACAGTCATTGAGCCAGGTTATTGCAGAAAGGTGATTTAATGTGTCAACTTCTTGCTCATTTAATGTTGCATGTCACTTGAGTACCTGTTTTGCATGTTTTAATTTAGATGCAATGTCTATGGAATAATGCATTATTTCACGTGCAGATGATGTAGTCGAGGTCTATAAGAACTGCGATTGAGCATCTATTGCGAACACTTGTAAGATGATAATATGAGGTGCTATTCAATATATTTGGGACTGGTGCTGCATTTGGTCAAAAAGGTAATTTGGGACTAATGACTACCGTCATCAAAGTGGTTCCATTCCGCATGTAGAAACTGGTTCCAGCAACTCTGCCATTTTCCAAACGTATCCTGGAAGTCATGTTCTTTATGGGTTACACAAATGTTTGTTACAAAGGCTTCACTTATCTTAAGAAATTGATGTTAATACTTCTTTCTAATGGAGATCGATTTCACAAACAGATTGTTTGTATCTTCAGTCCACAAACAAACTCCGTTGTCAAGGATTCCGGTTACCATGTTATGTTTTTTCAGTATTACCAAAATCTGAAAATAAAACAAACCTAAAAACAGAATCAACTATTTCAAAATTCATCACGTGATGTTTATTTTTTAAAATAAATATCTTTTCCCAAACTATTAAATCTATCAGACCATTTAATTGTCTTAGTAATTTAACTTCAGTATTTGAGGGTATTTAGCACTGCCAGTGATGCTCTTTGAATTCTCTTCAAGTGTCGAACCGACGGTCTTTCAACTTGATTTTCAGTTTTGGGAATAGAGCAAAGTCGCAGCATGCCATATCAGGCGACTGGTGGGTAGGGTTGGCTATTTTGTTTTTTGCTAAAATGTTGCTAGTGAGCAAGGAGAACTGTCGTGATGCAACAGCCGATTCCCTTGTCGCCAAAGTTCAGGCTGTAATCTCTGGAGATTTTCATGGAGCCATTGCAAAACACCACAGTAGTATACTGAATTCACTGTTTGGTTTGGTGGGACAAGTTCTTTGTGCACAATGTCCTTTGTATCAAAGAAAACGGTAAGCATGCTCTTGACTTGCTTTTCACCTGTCTCACTTTTTTTGGTCTTGGTAAGTTTGAACTCTTTCACTGGGACGATTGTTACTTTGGCTCAGGGTCATTAACCATAAATCCAGCTCTCGTCACTGGTGATAACCCTGGACAAGAACTTTGGATCATCTGATGAAGCTCCATGCAAACTTTAACACACTGCGCTGCTGATCAGCAGTCAAGATCCTTGGCACAAATTTTGCAATGACACAATGCATGCCCAAATTTTACAATCAGAATTTGTTGGCATGCCCCGTAACCTATTCCCACTTCATCAGCAAGGTTTTGAATGGTTTGACATTGATCCTCACAAACCAGCTGTTGAACTTTGGCAACAATGTCTGGCATTGTGCAGCTAACAGGCCTTCCGTATGGCTATCGTCTTTGGAGTCTGTACAGCTGGCCCTGAACTGAGCATACTACTCAAACACTCACATATGGCTCATGCTTTGTCCCTCAAACACTGTTTCAGTCATTGCAAAGGTCTGCGTAGCATTGTTTTGGAGATTAGCACAGAATTTGATACACACTTGCTGTCCCGAGTTCGAATCTCGGTTAGGGTGAGTTATCTGGATAAGGTTTTTTCTGGGGATTCCACTTATCCTTCAAGATGAATGTTGGGTAACTCTAAGGTCCTTGGACCCCGGACTCATTTGAGCATCATTTCACCCAATTCATTCACGGTTCGATATGACTTAACGTTGGAGGACATAAATTACAACAACAAAAAAAAAAAGTTCTATTCTCGAATCTGTCAATAATCGCACACTTAGAGTATCACGAAAAGCATTTTGGAATCTCAACACATCAATTCAGCTGCATGAAACTTTGCACACTCACTGATCACATATGCTAGTCGTGCCACCTATCGGTGCAAAGCTCTATTACTACTACTACTACTTTTGGAATGGCAGCAGCAATCCCAAATGTTATGTCCTCAACTACTTTCTTTCCTTATCTAGCACAAAGTTAAAAACAAAAATTTTCATAACAGAAAACTTATAAATTTGCAAGTATCAAAGTACTAGACTTACTTCAAGCTCTCCCATACATATCACTTGTCAGACTATAAAAACACTTTAGCTCCACTTACATGATGAAGCTCCACTGTTTCTAAATACTTCTATTTTATAATATTATTCTCCCATACATAATTGAAGTAACGCATACATTTTTGTATTACAGAGGAAAGAGGTCAGATGTCTTGAAAATCTTGTACTAAGTTTCATGAGAGTAAACTCATTCCAACTCTGGAATATGTTGCCACAGGTTGTTAGACTCTGCAACTTACGCACTTAAGGTAATTGAGCAGTGGGAGTGTTACGGAATCTTGTTTAATATTGAATAGTATTTTCTGCTAATATTTGTCATATGTCTGCTATTTTTTATTGTAAACATTGTCAATATGTACTTTCATTATATTAATCATTTTCTTACATGTCATATTCTAAGTATTGTAATACAAGAATTGCAGCCAATTGTATCTCAAATCAAAATTTTATATTTTATATAAAATTATTTATATAAAAAATGGCGTATCTCAAATGTGAGAGGCTCTAGTGGTTTACCAGGGAAATATATGAGTCAAATGGAGAATTTAATGTCAGGACAGCATGTTGGCCATGATAGCTCAAGGGTTAGAGCGACTGGATGGAAACCAGGAGATCCGTGGTTCAAATTCCGGCCATGGCATTGAATTTTTCATGTTGACTCTATCTATAAAAAACCTTAGCCTATATATGGCTAGTGTGGAGAAATGGTTAATTTCCGTCAATTAACTAAAATAATAAAAGTTAAATGTTGAAGCCTGGGATTCAAGTACTTAAGATAGATAGTAAGTCGCGACAAATGGCGTATTTTGAATGCGAGAGCCCAGTGGTTTACCGGAGAAATATACAAATCAAATGGAGAATTTAATGTCAGGACAGCACATTGGCCATGGTAGCTCAAGGGTTAGAGCGTCTGGACGGAAACCAGGAGATCCGTGGTTCAAATCCCGGCCATGGCATTGAATTTTTCATGTTGACTCTATCTATAGTTAAAATTGTGTTTGTGCACATGCTAGTTTTGTCACAACAAATAAATATTACATAATATGCTTTATAACCACAGGTACAATTCTGTAAAATATTCATATTTCCAATGAAAGGGTAGAGCCAGACTGAAAAATTCAATGCCATAGCCAGGATTTGAACCACAGATCTTCTGGTCTCCATCCAGCCACTCTAAACCATTGAGCTACTATGGTCAACATGCCAATATGGCATTACCCTTTCATAGTGCATCTTACACACAGCTAGTGTGAAAGAACAATCAATTTCTTTTCATATTTCCCTTTGTTGTATGGGATATGTGATCTTAAGGATTTTAATTGCTAGTATAATTTATGAATTATTCATTAATATTATTTGAAATTCAGGAAATATAAATGTACCACCCTGTTTTAAATTTTTAATGTATGTAGATTTATATGTAATTGTTTTGTTTCAGGTTGTCTAGCATCCATACCAGTTTGCTTGAAAGGCTACTTATCAAATGCTTGAGCAGTAACCTATAAACAGCTGCACTGAATGTATTTATTAAACACTAAGAACTTGTAAACTGTTGTTTTATTTGTTTTGATATAGCTTTGACGCATTATGACAGATGTGACCATTCTTATGAAATAAGGTTAAAGAAAGCATATACTTTTTAATTTTGTGAATATTAAAATAGAGTGAACATTCATTTGTGATGCTTGTTGGTGGTTGTACCAACACTGCTCATTTTATTCTTTATTTTAAACATTTTTATGGGAGACTGATATCTGAGTGACAATAATAATATAAACATGTTCTGTAAAGCTCTATTATTTGTACAGTATTAACAATGAAAACCTAAGTAGTTGTTTTAGAAATTATAACGGGAAAATAATATTTCTGATTATTTTTGAGTTTGTTGATTTGCATTTGATGCCTTGTGTTGCACAAATACTGCAAACTTTTTAGCATAAAAAACATGTGCTTTGTATGTTTATTAAAGTGTCATTTTCTGTATCACTTTTATTTTCACATTGTTCCTTTTGTCTCTTTCCATTTATCAGAACTGTAAATAAAATGAATTTGATCAGAAAACGTGGATTATGAGAAAATCACATTAAACATGAATCAAACATAATCTAGTAAAATTTTATTACCTGTTGTGTTCCCCCAAAAATACTCTTCCTTAATTTATTTCAGTGATGTAAACCTCTAAGAAGAATGGCTACATTTTGAGACCTCCTCTATTAGTAAATGTCTTTTGAATATTGAATGTGATAAAAATCATGAGACAAATACAGAAGGATTAAGTATCAGATTTTCTAGCCACCATGGCAGTGGTAGTCTTTTCCTGGTAATTTTTACTCAGCAAGAAACAATTGACTTTTGGATAGATAGAGTCAAACTGAAAAATTCAATGCCGTGGCCGGGATTTGAATCACGGATCTCCTGGTTTCCATCCAGTCGCTCTTACCCAATGAGCTATCATGGCCAACATGCCGCCCTGACATTAAATTCTCCAATTTGACCCATATTTTCCCGGTAAACCACTACGGGTTCTTGTATTCGAGATGAACCGTTTGTGGCAACTTACTATTGTAAGTACTTGAATCCCAGGCTTCATTAAACTCTTATTAAAGTTAATTGATGGAAATTAATTGTTCTTCTTTACACTAGCCATGTATAGGCTAAGGTTTTGGATAGAAAGAAACAAATTGAAAAACTCAATGTCATGGCCGAGATTTGAACCATGGATCTCCTGGTTTCCATCCAGTCAGTCACTCTTGCCCTTTCCATCCAGTCATTCACTCTTGTCCATTGGGCTACCATGACCAATGATATTAAATTCTCCAATTGACCCATATATTTTCCTGGTAAACCACTACGGGTTCTCGTATTCGAGATAAACCGTTTGTGGCAACTTATGTGGCAACTTACTATTGTAAGTACCTGAGTCTCAGGCTTCATCATTAAACTCTTATTAAATTAATTGATGAAAATTAATCGTTCAATGTTAACGTCAGGATGGAATGTTGGCCATGGTAGCTCACAGCTCACTGGGTAAGAGTGACTGGACAGAAACCAAGAGATCCGTTGTTCAAATCCTGGCCTTGGCATTGAATTTTCTAGTTTGACTATCTATCCAAAACCTTAGCCTATACACGGCTAGTGTAAAGGAACGATTAATTGCCATCAGATAACTTAAGTGACTGTTTGGATAATGTAAATGCTCCTTTACATTCTGTCTACAGCTTGCAGCTTTTGGCTTTATTATCCAATCTAAAAGAAAGTGCATGTAAGCAGATATGAGGTTGTGGGTACAGTGAAAAAAATCTGTTTTGTTGAAATGAGTACAATATTTTGTGCATACTCTGTTAATATGTTTGTGCATGAAAGTAATCTAAAGCAGTGAGAAAATGGTAGTTGCATTATCTTTAATTAAAGAATGCTTATGGAATAAATAAATATCAATTGAAATAGTAGATAAAAGAAATAAGATCATAATATTGTATACCTTCTAGGTTCAGTGCACTGGGACATGAATTTAAACTTTAACATTTATCATAACATAAACTTAGAAGTTAACGTAGACTACATATTGGAATTTATTACTCTAACTTCACTTTCTATATCAGGACTTAAGAGACTTTTCCATTAACATTGATTCACTCCCATATCTCCTCCTGTGACTTGTAGATCACGTTTTGTTGAGTACTGGGGCATGAAATCCTTTATAGGACATCAAAGTTTAATAAATTGTGTAAACTGTATATACAAATATAATAATTTGTGACTTAAAACTTCACTTATCTTATAAGAAATGATGAAACTTTTCTTATAAATTGAACACCAGATGCCACTATGTTCTTGTTAGTACTCCCAAAATCTGAAAATGAAACAAATTTAAATACAGAATCGACTGCCGGTATTTCAACATAGTGCTAACAAGAACATAGTGACATCTATCGTTTGTAACATTGACGACAAGTTTGTGATTCTGGCTGACAGTGTGGAAGAATTTTCATGAAATCGCAATTCTGCTCAATTTATAAGAGAAATTTTGTCATTTCTTAAAGATAAGCGAAGTTTTAAGGTACAAATTATTATATTTGCATATATTTGTTTGCTTCACTGTTAATAGCTTCATATTTTACGTATTTATAGTGTGTAAACTGTGTTCATTTTTCTGTATGAATAATTTTTCCAAGTAAAGAGTTCTGCTAGTTTTCTGAGAGCCATTAAAAGGTTAGATTTTTCTTTCAGCTGATGATCTGCAGACCATAAATAATATGCTGAGGGTAGTTGCTTATCTGGCATGTTTTTTACTTTTGATATGGTAAGCCACTTGTTTTCAAAGCTCTTTATTCATATCAAATGCACCAGTTCCATACATTTATTTTGGGATTGGTATCTCTATAACCAAAACTGCAGTGAACAGTAATATTCAGGTGTTCTTAAAAACAATGCTTAATGTACTGAATGTTAATATACCTATACTTATCAAAGTGCTTTGAATTGTGTCTGACAGTATGGAATAAATAGTTTTAAGCAAACTATACATTCTATTTATAAGGACAGTCAGTGATAATTGAGGAGTGTTTTTTTCAAAACTCGATAGACGCACAAAATGTGTTTCTGTAAAAAACAGTTTTTTCTATTTTTGGTAATACTAATTGGTTAGCACAGCAACTATATTAATCATTCAATTCTCCTTCTTGAGACTGTCTCATTGAATGTGAAGAGAAACAAATACCATAATTTAACTAGTGCACATTTGAGGTTTGAAAATGCAGAGTTTTTTCAAAAACCGATAGATGCTGATTAACTTTTCTGCATGAGCGAGAAATTAACTCTAGAAGTTTAGTTATTTGTGTCATTTATTGTATTATTTATGTATTTATTAGTTTTTATTTATTTTCACCTTTTCATAATACATAATGTATTATACAACCAACGTGTTAATGTTTATAAGGATTATTTGATTAGGTATAAACTTAGAAACCAAGTACTGCTACATTCACAATAACAATATAATATTTTGCTTTATTTATATAACAAACATACTGAATACAAAGAAAATTGAAACAATATGAATAAGTTAGCTTTATCCTTTATTGGTATCTTCTAGTAAATCTTCATAAAATTGTTTTGCAGTTTCTGGAATTTCAAAAAATTTAGATATTGAACATCCTTTTTCTTTTCTTTGCTCACTATCAGGAGGCATAAAACTGTGCCTACGTATTGGGTAGATATGTGAAATGTGGGAAGATTTTTTGCTCTTCTCCAAGAAAGCAATAAGCGTGAACATCATCACACTATTCTTGTTCTGACTAGAGCAAGAGTTTGAAAATAAATGAATGGTAGGAGTGTTGCTGGACTTCCTTTCTTCCAGTTCCAACAAGTAGTGATGCAAAGCTGAGGCAACCTGGTTGCAGCCTCTAGCAGATTCAGTTTCCAACCATGTATACAAGGAAATGTCTTTGTTCTGGGTTTCAGATGGAATCATTATGCATAAATTTTACAGCCATACCTGCCTTGCATAGAATCGCTAACAGAAAGTTTAGGCAGTGGTCAAAGCAAATAGTGCGTGCCTCGGCATTTTCCTCTTTCAATATCAGTAAACCCTTTTTGAACGTAACTTGTGCAGTCTGTACATGGTTCTTAGTTAGTTTTTCTTTTCCACGTCTGCCTCTGTCTTAATCTTCATCAGTCCCATTCTGCATTTGGAGCATGTCAGTGTGTTGTGTTCGGAATGAAAAATGGAAGTTGTAAAATATGTTGAAGTTTTGTTGAGTCACACTTGTTTACACTCACCTTCACTTATTATTTTTAAAAAATGCTGGAACGTTTTCCAGGACATTCGCCCTCTTCCTCAGCAGTATAGTGACTGACTCTCCCCTTTCCTTTCCTCTTCCTTCTCCTGCATCTGATCCTATTGCCATCTGGTGTTAGGAGTGCAAACAAGTGTGACTCAACAAAACTTCAACATGAAGAAAACTTCACTGTTAATAATGCTTCTATTTGTAATATTTAATGTAAAATATGTATTTATATTTTCACAATAAGCAGACTGGTAGATTTATTAATCTTCTTTCTTTACAAAAGTTGTTCTACATTTTTCAGATATTAAGTTACGGAGGTAAATATCCTCTCCTTGATTTTGCTCTTCCATAATGGCTTTCTCTGCAGCATATGTACTTCTTAACGTCTTGCTTTATAGCAGCTGAAATGCCCTTCTATAATTTTCCTGTTCTGTCACTTCCTCTGGTTTCATTTGGTGCACTCCCAGATAAGTAAAACTTTCTAGCCAGGAGAAATATTTTGACACCCCTGTGATTCCTTGGAAGCGTGCAGTGCATACTGACAATACTCGGCCAATATTAGTTCTCACACTATTTAATGCTAACAGTCTGCTTTATATTTGGAGCTTCTTTCTTCATCACTCTGCGGTCAGGAGATGTAGTATGCATATTTTTCATAAGGAGTTTATCTTGATCTATTTTATTTAGCACAGAAAGAAGTTAAATCAGCTACATCACAGAGTTTATGCCTTTTACATTTAGCATTTCGTGGAGTGCACTCAAGACCATGTGAACATGAAAATTGCTGGAGTATGAGCTTTCCTTGATTTGCATTTTGATTTCCTTTCCTTGTTTTTGCAATTTCTACTTCCTATGCATTCTACGACTGGTACAGTTTCACAACCTGAGCTCCTGTCCACTGTGCATAGCACAGTGCAGTGTCTCAACTAGGAATAAAAATGCCATTTAAGTATAACAAAGCTTTCAGAAATGAATGTGAAATACAAGCACACAGCCTGAGTTCACAGTTATGGTCAACGCTGCAGCAGTGTACAAAACTTGCAGGAATGATTGAGAATTCCAAGAATCACAATAGTGAGATGGCAGTCAATGCCAACATGCTTTTATAGAATTGAGGTGTTGCTACAGGCTGGATCATAAAATCATAAAATTGCATCTATCGACTTGCTTTAACTGAGCCAAGTGCATCTACCGAGTTTTGAAAAAACTGCTGATATTCCCTATCTTCTACACAAGATATGAATCAAATTTTGCAAAATCTGATTTCACAGAACGATGCAGAAGGTGAAAATGATGCCGATACTATATATAACTCAATTTTGTAAAATTTTGCATCTGTCGTGTTTTGAAAAAATGCTCTTCAATTGTTCTATGGCAGTATTATGGCTTTTAATTTTTCAGTCCTGATTCTGCAGTTCAAAGCACACTTAATTTTTATTAAAAAGAAATAGCATAACTCGAGTTGCATGGTCCTGCCAATTTGACTTCCAAAATATCTCACTTTTGAGATACTAGTTATCACGGGTGGCCGGTGAGACATTGTATTGGCAGTGCCATAATAAATGAATGAATAAATACAAAGTAAATAAATAAGGGTTGTTAAAATCTAAATATGTGTACCAATTTCGAACGATTTAGGTAATCTTATCAATAATCCATCTTATTTTATAATATACTGTACCAAACAGAACGTACAGGGAAACAGAAATAGATATTTATTACATTCGTACTCTTGTTACGCACAGGTGTAACAAGCACAGTAAAAGTTTGATAATACAATTCATGGAGAATGTAACACGAAGCGTTCGTGTACGATTTTGTGACAGAGAGACAGTTATCTTAAGTCCCATGCTTTACTGCACTCTAGCAGATAAAGCGTAAGTTATGCGCCAGAGAAATCTCGGCACTGCCTGCTCCTATAAGAAGCCGTGTATAAGCAGACATCCTAGCCCTTAACACAGGCGCTTATGAGCATAGACGGTGCCGTTCTGGAATCGGCACCAAACCAAGGAAAACAACCGGGACAGAGTGCTTGCATTTAATGCGCCTATTCATACGAAGGAGCAGATACTCAGAAACAATTTTTTTTTTGCGCAATTCCTATATACGTTTTTTTTGTATACAGATGGTGCCATGGCACAGCGGCACTACCTCAGAAGCCGCCCCTGCTAGTTATCTTTGATATATCATTCTCCTGGACATACTGCACCTTTCAGTGTAGTTACTTTTTTTTTTCTTACTTTAATGATTTTGAGACTTTGCATATCCAATTAGAAGGGTTAGAATTTATTTATTAAATAAATTTTGTTATCAGTTAATAATCTTATTTACTTTTCCTTTATTAATAATTTCTCTTATAATAAAATTTCTTTTTCTTAATATTATCACTTTCATTTACCACTTTTCTGTTCACACTGGCAAGCACAAAGCTATTGTGAAGGGGAGGAGTCGCGTTGGGCAACTGAGCTCCATTGCACCAAAATAAGTATTAGTATTAGTTAGTATTTCAATCATACAATATACACAGTTGGTGGTATTGAAGATCACGTCAGAAGCAAATATAATGGATGAGATACAAATAATTACAATGATACAATTAGTGGTCCTAGACACATCAATATTAATAAATGGTAATAATTTTGATATTATAATAATAATAATAATAAGAAGAAGAAGAAGAAGAATTTAAAATGATGCACACAAAACCAGGTGTAAGTTATACAGAACATATTGAATACAAATAATTGCTGTGCATCACTGATAAAACAATTAACAAAGAAGAAAACTACAAAAGTAGGATTCTTCTGAATTTATGCAAGTTATAACCATTTCAGAACAAAAATGACACTTTAAATGTGTAGCAGAACTACATCTTCGTTAATGTGTTTAAGACTAATTAGTACTATTGTTTATTAATTCCCGTGAATTGTAAAAGCAGTTTGTTAGATATTTCTTGAGTCCTTTCTTAAACAGTTTTATATCAGGTAATCCCTTTAGATCTGTTGGTAGTACATTAAAATATTTAGAACCTGCATTAATTATATTTTTATTACCAAAGGTACCCCTGTATGAACTCAGAAAAAAGTCATTTTGTCTGTGAGTAAAATAAGTATGTACATCTTTGTTTAGTTGAGGGGATTCACTTGATGTTTTAACGTACAAGTTTAAGAGAGAGAAAATAATTTTGTTTTATTCTAAATCCATTTTATTTGTTTGTTATTATTTCAGTTGAATATAAGAATATTATTTATTCACTAATTTCACATCTGGTGAGTTCAGTAATGCCAGTCTATAAAAAATCTAAATATTCGTCAAAGATGTAACTATGAACATCATCATGATCTCATTTAATATTTAAAATGGAAAAAATGTATTATAATTATTTATCAGTGACATTAGATTTATTGTAAATGTCTGTGGACTTAAATCAGCAATGGCATTCCACAATATGTATTAAGATTTGAAAGAGTTTCAAGAAGTTTTTTTCATCATTCCTGATTGTTGTAACTCAAGCAGTAGTAAATATTCATTATACTCTAGTAATATTATTTGTCTGTTACAATATACAGTAGCAGGACATCTGTCAGACTCAGCTAGTAATGATAATGATGATAACATTAAATGTTGATTTGTCAGCAGAGACTTAATGCATTACTGATCACCATCTGTGCAGAATTGGTAAAGCATAGCATTCAAGGCTCTTCCTCAAGCAAATGACCTGAAATGCCATTATTAGATATGTGAAAATTAAATGGAATCTAATCCTTGATTGCAATAAACTTTATTACCTGTAAGCCCAGTGGCCAACAAATTCCTGTACTTCTATACATGACCTCAGTTTAATTAGCAACTACTGGTATGTCAAATCAAATGATTTATGTTCTTTATACACTTATGATTCACAATTTATTATTTGCATACTTTACTCCTGAAATCTTGTGTACAAGTAAAAAAGACCAATGGTTTGCCCAAGTAACAGCTGAGAATTGTCATATTCCAGTGTTACCAATTATGCATTTCATTGTATAATGTTACCTTCTTTGCTCTTCCCTTGCATTATCACAACAAATTGCTTTTATGTTTAATCAACTCAAACAAACCATAATTTTAAGTACTAAATGTCTGAAGCATATCCAGCATTGACAATACAAACAATAAAAGCAGCCATGAATTTAGATATTTACTTCGGCCATTGAATCCCCATATCTTCAATTCTCCAAGATATATACTATGCATACCATGTAACGATTCACAGACAGTAATAAATAGAGATCATCTTCTCCAGTGCTTTGCAATCTCAAAAATTAGTGCTAGTGTACCTGTTCAACTGTGTAAATATTCCTATGATAGTGTTTACCTAGAATGCGATTCGTTAGGACCTTCCTAACATCCTCAGCTAATGTCGACTATTGAATGAGTCAATAGTCAATGTTTCGTTAGAACCTTCCTAACATCCTGAGCTAATGTTGACTATTGAATGAGTCAATAGTCAATAGTTGACATTAGCTGAGGATGTTAGGAAGAACGAAACGCATTCTAGGTAAACACTAGCAATGTATGGAGCATTGAGTACTAGTTCAAGTCAAAATTATATACATAAATATTATTGGGAATCCTGTAGAAATATGGAGAAAATCCAATTAGAAGAGCATTAGCAGTAAACAAACAACTTCAGCCATTGGCTAATCTGGAAAATACAATTGTGGAAACTACAGCCCATGGCCTTTCATGGTAGATTCAAAATATGGCTGTATAAAAGACATGAAAAGTTCTGTTGCCCTCTTGGTCAACAACACTGTTTGAGATATCAAGCTAAAGTGTGTCAGTAGCTATAAGCTTAAGTTTCTGTTTCATGGGATGTTAAAGTTAGGTTTTTTAACATACCTGTATGAACTGAATTAGCAGCCACTGGGTATACGAAGCTTGTGCACTTTGCTCATGCATGTTAATAGTTATTCAGTCTCAAAAAGAACAAGAAGAAATCAAATGAAAACATCACTGGTTCAGCAGATTTCACTTCTCATTTAGTTCATAATCCCCTTGTACATACTGAGTAATGAGAAGATAATCATGTGTACATCATTATACCATTATTTCCTTTAAAAGGAAATGTCTTAAAAAGGATGAGTAGATGAGTACTACACTCTACATGTATCCGCACACTTTTAAGGTAACTATTTCATTCTATTTTATATTATTCCCATTTTAATATGTGCTAAAGCACTACCCTTTAGTAATTCTACAAACTAACACAGTTTCGTTAGGTGTAGCATGTTTGGTTTACCTAGAATTAATGCCATTTCATGTAGTTGCAGATGTATTTAAAGTTCAAAACTTGCATTACATACAAAATACATACTTGGCAGTTAACTGAATTATTAATTTAAAACAGCTATACAATAGAAAACACAGTTTATTATAGAATATAAACACATCTTATTGTTTAGGTCTACTTAAGAAAATAAAGTGTTATTTAACTTAGTTGCTTGCAAATGTAATGCTAAACTTTAATTGATCAGCACTAAAACTCATGGATTAATGTGAGGACTTATGAAACTAATACCCCAAAATTGCTAGCCATTAAAATGTTGTAGAAGTTTCAGAATATGTTAACAAATAATACACAACTGAATAATATTTGTTTAATCTCAAATTGAGTAAACTGAAAATAGAGAATTCCTGGTTTTTTAGTAGGTGTTTGGCAGTTCCATGTATTAGTCATTAACTTTTGCCCACAGAGCACAAACTTTTGCCTATCAACTTTAAAATGTGCTGTCATGGAGGAATACATTTCTCTATGTAAACAGTAAACAAAACTGAATCAGCTTAAAGATGTTCTTTTTTTTTTTTAACAACTTACATTATTGCATTTTGTAAAAAAATGTGAAAGTGCCAAGATGCAAACTGGAATTTAAATTTAAGGTGATATTATCTCAAATAATACCAGGGATCTTAGAATTGTAATCCAAAACATGTTCAAAACATTTTAACTGTTAAAAGTATAATCTTGCCCCCATGAGCAGACTAAAGTGAAACCGAAACCATGACTTCAAGTATCCAAAATTTTGAAGTAAGTAGCTTAACAGATCATGATATTATTTTCTTAGTTTTATTTTGTTTTATTATCATTGTTTTAATTAAAACTTTACATTTACAGTCACACACAAATTTTTCAACTGATTACCATAGTCATCAATCTCCATCTCTTCAAGAAATAGAGAAAAACTACCGCAATGTAAGTGAACCAATTCTTTATTTTGCATAATTTATTTTAGTTAAGTATGTACTTAATAAAGCTAAAAATTAGGTTGCTCTGGGCCTTTGCATCTGTACACATTGCAATCCTCCTTGCTGAACTTAACTGAACATAATTTTCTTTTTCTGGGAAACTGAAGCTACTGTGGGCAACAGTTGAGCCATGAGCCTCTTTATTTTCAATACCTTGAATGAATAAATTGCTAAGAGAAACAGTATGATAAATGTGAGATTATTCCTTACTAAATATATACTTTCTGATTTATTTTAAATAGATGTCTATTTTTCATATGATTAGTGTTATTTGTAAGGTTGCAACCATGAATGAGCTTTGGTGGACTGGAACCCTGCCTTAAACTCCCTAGAAATGAAAATGAATATCACTTGAATAACTATGCATTTTTAAAAATATGTGGGGTAAAGTAAATGTTTAAAATAATATATAAATGATACTGTAATACATCTTTTAACAGTAAATTTCTATTTAAAGATTCAATCCTAGAAAAAGAAAATTATTATAGTCAAAGTTCATTAGAAAGTTTTGAATAGAGTGCAGAAGGAATATAAAATATAAACAAACAGAAAAATCGGCATATGCTTTTCATTTCTGGAATGATAAGCACCACGTCGAAGAGGAGATTAAATTACTGAAACCATTAACAACAAAACTTGAACTTACAACATTGGAGAAGATTTTTATTGTAAAAAACATTCTACTTATTTAAAATTTTGATGTGCCATTGATGAGTGCCCTAATGAACTTAATGTAAAAAAAATTTCCGAGAGAGCCAATTACAAGAGATGCACACAACTGATTGTGAAGATAGTAGTCAGTCGCCAATCAGCTGAGGATTGAACCAGGCATAGTTGCGCAAGTGAAATTTAAGTTTTAATAAAGTATGATTCAATAAGTCTTTTAGTAATGTCCATGTCCTTTTAGTCCCAAGCTGCTAATGGAAAAAGTAGTATTGTGTAACTATTGTAATTAGGGAAATGGCACCAGGACAGGTCTTTAAACATATTATTACATTAAAATGTTAGAAATCTGGCATGGATGAATATTCAAATTAAGTGGAAGAATATTTCAAATATAAAGCAGCTAACAACTTATCACTCATAATAAATTAAAGCTTCAGTTCAGGAACCATTTCTAATAAGCTTCAACAGCTTACTGTTAGGTCAACATGCGAACAAAAAGACAACATTAAAAAATTATAGCATCCACCAGCTAATGTTATTATGATTTATATTTTCCAGAGTAATGGAATGGTTAAAAACCAACAGCAAGTAGTTTTTTTCAATTAATGGAAGGAATTTTTCTTGCGTAGGACTACTGTAATAAATTTAATATAGTGTCTCCATTCAGTTTGGTTTTCAAAAAATAAATTAACTATACATCCAATAAATAAGGGAAGCTACCAATTACAGAAAATTAATAGATAAAAGTTTGCAATTCCTTTCTTGGAAGTGTTGAAAACAATGTTATGATAAATTAAATTTAAAGGGAGTCGATTAATGACACTAAACAACACTTACTTTTAAATTTTTCCGGAACATGTTCAGACATGTTTCAACTAAACCAATGAGAACCAGTCGAAGGCTGGCTGAGGATAGAGGCAAAGTCTCTGAAACATGTTCCGGAAAAATTTAAAAGTAAGTGTTGTTTAGTGTCATTAATCAACTCCCTTTAAATTTAAGATAAAAGTTTGCTGTAATAATTTTTTCTTACCTGTAAAACAATTCATCTGTGTTGCTTACATCATAAATTCAATGCTGAGATTTCACTGGAAGAATTTGTTTTTAAGCTCCATGAGTCCAAAATAGGGATTATTAGAAAAGAGATGCATGTGTATGTGTGTGTGTGGCTGTTAACAGCATACTAGATACAGTATAATCTGGGCTTATGGGCTGTGGTATTATAACCTTGCTACTGCCGCTGAAGATGTGTGCCACAGTTGCAGACAAAATGTCTGGGAAGGAGGAACCCAGTAGACTCTGGCCCACAAGCCTGGATTATACTGTGTCTGGTATTGACACTTGCCATGAAAGCTTGATATTAATGGCATAACTCCAAATGAGAAGTTAATTAAATACTTGATATTTAGGTTTTCCAACTTTTCATGGTACAACATGAAGATTTTCAAGGAAGCCCTCCCATAACTGGCTCCCTATATGTATGTGGAACATTTTTGAAACGCTGATATTTTCAAAAACAGCGAACTGTTTTGATAAAAATGCCAAATGTTTAGGATTTTTCAAGACAAAGGAAATGCATATCTTTCTACATATAAATTTGAAGTTGAATGTTTTCAGTCCCTTGAATCCAAAAAAGAGAACATTTTTAGAAAAGATATCTAAAATTTTGTGTGTGTGTGTGTGTGAGTGTGTGAATGTTTGTGTATTTGTGTGCATGCGCCTGCATGTGTGTGCCCGCCTGTATATGTGCATGCGCACATCTGTCATTTCTGTCTGTGAATAGCATAACTCAAAAATGAAAAATTGCTTAAAAACTAAACTTGATATATAAGATCAACGTTTTCCAAGGATACAACACATCAATTTTCAAGAGCATCTCTCCATCCTAAACTACCCTTTAGATAGGAACATTTAAAAAATTCTGATTTTCTCAAAACTGCCTCAAACAACTTTTATTACAAAACCATGTGTTTGATACATTTGTATGACAAATTAAATGTACATAATGAATTTTCTGGGAATAGTCTCTGAAATTATGGTAACGTTAGGTAATGTTAGGTTAGGTAATGTTTTACAACTGGTAAATCATAAGAAATAGACAAAGTATTAGTACACAAAAAGTGTAAGTCTCGTTAAAGCAAGTGTAAATAACTTTTTAAAGATATTCCTTGTTTTTTTTGTTTAAATTTTGCAACATTTATACTTTTCTCAAATAAGTTTCTTTTTTCTTTTTTTATTATTATTATCCTGGCCATGTAAAGAAAATGGATTGTCATAGCCATCAGTAGTGAATACCTCTTCAAAGATTTATACGTAAAACCTACAGGAAAATAAGCAATAGGATAGAATGCGATGTTTCATAAGTAGGTAAAATTAATGATATTGTTAAAAATAATTATTTAAAATATACAATTCCTTCCTTAAACAGTGTTGTTATAATAAATTAAATTTAAAGGGAGTCGATTAATGACACTAAACTTTTCACTTCTTAAAGACTTGTTAGCCTAATTTTACAATTCCTTTCTTGAAAGTGTTGAAAACAGTGTTATTATAATAAAATAAATTTAAAATGTACCTTGTGAATTGGTGCATAATTGGGCGCAATGCGCCTGACAGATCACTTTTGTAATAACAACACTCCAGCTGGCTCAAAGACAAACTGACCGACAATGGCTTAAGGTTTAACAGGAAGCTACTCATTGTTGGAAGTAGCAGTGCACTCTCTAATGACCAATACGAAATAAACATTAATGCGTGTGCCTGTTAGATCAGTTGCACCCGGCGGAAGGTTAAGTATATTTTGATCAAGCATTAGATGTTTTTAAAAAGATGGCTGTTAGTTTGCACCAACTACATTAAAAATGATCTTTAGTGAAAATTATCTATTCCAAACTCACATTCAGTAAGGTGAGTTTTATTTTTACATCAGGTCATGTCTTGATGAAATAATTACTCCAATCTCATATGTAGATTGCAGTAGAACCTCGTTTATCCAGATCATTTGGGACCAGGACTGACCCGAGTTAAAAATCTGGTTTATTCAGAGAAAGACAGAAAAGTGATAAAAACCATGTTCAAAATCACCATATTTTTTAATGGACTTTAGAAATTACTATTGGCACACTTTCACCTAAAAGCCACTCACTGTATGTACTGTAAGAGCCTATGTATTTACACTATACACAGTATAGCTACAAATTAGTTGGTAATAAAAAAGGCAGTGAGCTTCTGCCATCTCAGTTTAGTGTGTTGCTTACAAGCGATCTCTCTGCTTTATTAGAAGTTCATTTGGTAGTTTTTTGGCTTGACTATCAAAATAAAGCAGAAATTTTTCTTATGTCATGTCGGCATGTTGACCATAGTAGCTCAGTTGTTTAGAGCAACTGCACAGAGAGTAGGAGATATGTGTTCAAATCCCGGTTATGCCATTGAATTTTTCAAGAAATGATTATTTCCATCCATTTACCTGAAAAACATAGTGGTTTAACTATGAAGCCTGGGGCTGAAGTACTTACAGCATAGTAAGTCACCACTAAAGATGCATGTCTCATAGCGTATGAGAACCCCTAGTGGTCTACCAGGAAACATATGAGTCAGGTGGAGAATTTAAATGTCAGCATGTTGGTCATAGTAGCTCAGTTGGTTAGAGCAACCGCACGGAGAGCGGGATATCCTTGGTACAAATCCTGGCTATGCCATTGAATTTTTCAGTCTGGCTCCACTCATTCAAACCTTAGCCTATACATGGCTAGAGTGGAAGAAATGATTATTTCCATCAATTTTTCTTATGTTTGCTATTGCTTGTGCATGGGTCATAACCATAGCTAGTTCATCAACACTATCTGAACTCTTCTTTTTTATTTTCAGTATCATTGCATGATGCAATAATGCCTTCCTCTGTAATCGATTTATAACCTCCATCATTGTTGATTTTCAACCAGTTATCAATGTCTTCTTCATCAACATCTGAACAGCAATCAATATTTTTAAAAAAGTCTATAAAATCTTCTTCCACACTTAATCTTTTTTCTTTACTCTAATTTTCTGGCAAGTCACATGCACTAGGCTACAACTCTTTCCATGACTTTATCAAAGTTTCTCTTCCAACCTGGTCTCAAGCAGAGTGCAATGCATTTGCCCACTAGCAAAAGAATTTGAGTACTGTACCTACTGAGAATAGCAATTTACTGTCTGTAAAATAAGTCCTGATTTACTACACTAAATAACTTTTTTTTTCTTTCTAAATTGGTTTGGGTTATCCAGACGTTCAGTTAAGGAGGTTCAGATTAACGGGTTTTACCATATCTATTCTTAGTTCTAAAACTATACAGCAGACTCCTAGAAGCTTCTCTTCCAGCAAACTTCTTTTTCCAATAAACTTTTTTCTTCAAACAAGCTTCTGCTCCCAACAAACTTTTTCTTCTTAATCAACAATCTTCTTTTAACTGAGGAAACTGTTTGTAGTCAGTTTTTTCAATTAATTTTGACGTCACTGTTACTAGGTTGTCCTGTAAATAAAGTCACGGTTTTGATTTTGGTGTTGTGGAAAATTTATTGGGTTTCTTTGGTTTGGCAATGCTATTTACAGCATGCCATGGCTAGTGAAGCAATACATTGCAAGCATGTATCAGATTTTAGTTGTTAATAATCACAAAATGGAGATAACAGAGTTTGAAATTAGAGTCCTAAAACACTACTAGAAACAAGATTATAAAGCTGCTGCCGCAGCTCGAAAAATATATGAAGTGGAAGGAGAAAGTGTCGTTAGTGAGCACGTGGCACAGTGATGGTTTCAATTTTTCAACAATGGAGATTAAAACACTAAGGATTTACCACATTCTGAAAGACCTAAAGTATGGAATATTGAGAATATATGCCAAGTTTTGCAAGAAAATCTGCAAAAAGGTACCCGTAGACTTTCAGAAGAACTTGATGCATCAAAAGATACCAAACATCCCCATATTAAGACACTTGGAAAATCATAGAGAAACTGTAGATCTATACCTTATGAACTGTCACCTCAACAGGCTGAACATAGAGTGGATATATGTTGTCAGCTGTTCTGTAATCCCATGGTTGATAGATTTGTCAGGAGAATTGTCACTTGTGATGAAAAATGGGTATATTACCGAAATCCTGATGCCTCAAAACAGTGGCTTGATCTTCGCCAAGCTGTCACAATCATTGTTAAAAGAAATAGTTTGGTCCCAAAGTAACGTGTGCTTGATGGAATTTTGAAGGTGTGATTCACTGGGAGTCTGTTCCAAATGGATGGGCGATTGATGCGGATCTTTGTTCTCACCAACTGGAACGAGTTCATGAAAGTTTGAGAGAGATACCGTGCATTAGTTAACTGAAATACAGTTGTACTGCAATAGGACAATGCAACGCCCTATGCTGCACAAACAACCATGGAAAACGTTCAGGAATTGGGAGGAATCAAACTGCTACCTCACCCAGCATACAGCCCTGAACTTGCACCATTACATTATCATCCTTTTTTATTAATGGCCCATTTTCGACGTGGAAGATATTTTGACAATATTGAAGCAGTGCACGTGGGTGTCACTGAATTCTTCGCATGAAAATCTGGAGACTGACACCATCATGGGATAATAAATCTTGCTGAACGATGGCTCAAGACCATAGAATCTAATGGTCTATACTTTGAAAATTAGTTAATTGCTTGTCAGAACACATTTCAAATAATTGTGTTTCTTAAAAAATGACATTACTTATGAGACAGTATCTATACTAAATTCCTCCAAACACAAATAATCTTTCTGTAGTTACTCTGGATACATGGTTTTTTCTCAAGAGTACTTAGTAATAATGAAATTCAAATGTAAATACAAACAATATAAACAGATGTAAACAAAACATAAAATAATGAACCATAATTTCTGAAAATTTCTAACTTTGTATATCTTTCTCAGCTGGGTTTGATCGGTTATATTTTAGTGATTCTTTATAACAGTAAAGTATTCATGAAAGCTGCACTGTAACAAAGTGCACAATTGTAAAATGTGCTTGATAATGCAAAGCTTAAAGTACCAGATAATTTTATAGCAATTTTATATACACTTGTTCACATTCCTCCCTATATTATAAAGGGAATAGGTTGGCTAACTTGACTGTCCAGTATGGAGCAACTGGAAGGTATTATACTTTGTGCAAAATCTAATATTATTATGAACCCTTCAGCTGCTCTGTCCACATTTCCATATGTGCATTTAAGATCTCTCAGTTTGATAACTCAGCACTAGCTATCCGATTTTCTTTTTAAACACATTCTATGAACTATGTTAGGCAGTCTATTAAAAGTGTGATTTTATGCCTATCTTTTTACTTTGCATTTTATTATTTTATAAGGTTGCTTATCATTTTACTGCTGGGTATTAACATAAGAAAGTAAATATGGTGATTAATCACTCTTGCTCAAAAGCTGTACAATAGAATTGAGAAAACTCAGTAAAGAATTGTTGATTGATTATTAAATCTGCAACTTATGAATTCCCAGTGATCACATGCTGTTGTAGCAGTAATTGTCAATGACCAATTATATATGAAGAAAAGTTGTCTTTTTTATGTGCTTTATATATTTTTTTAAAAAAAAACTTGTGTCTTGTCACATTATAGGTACTTGCTAAATTGCAGAAGCTCCCTGGTATGGAAGGGTATGGCACAGAATTCACCAAATTATTTATACAGCTATACAAAGCTGAAGGGGTTACGCAACAATTACTTGAGAAGCACAAAGAGCTGATAGACCAAATGTCACAATATGACTTAAGATTGGATGTGCAGCAGAAGATTGTTAAAGTCCACAGAGAGGCGATTAATCACCTGAAAGAGGAAATTGAGAGAAAAATGAAGGATGCTCCATTGCTGCAACGTGATCCACTTGTTGATGAAGGAACTATTAAAAAAGTTTGTCAAGCAGTTTCAGAACTAAATACTAAGCTGAAACAAAAAGCATCAGTAACAATGGAATTCTCTTCTCCGTAAGTATTTGGAGTATTTTTGTTTTCTTTTATCTACTAAATAAAATTATAGATTAGATTTGAGTGATTTGCGTTCAATGGCTTCACTTGTAGCCACAAAGGACTGTCAACAATGAGCATGTCCAGAGGTATACAGAGTATTAGCATATACACGTGAAAATTTAACATAAGAAACATGTTATATACAAGCAATATGAAAACCAATATGGAAAACAAGGCAGGAATAATTATATATGATTACTTTGACTTGGCTTTGTCAGTATGTCTCAACATTTTTGCAATGGGTACCATTCATTGTCATTTCTTCAATACATATACATTAACAGGCATCAAAGATTTATTGACAATAATTTTGTATTGGAACAGTTATATTCTAATTACAGAACTACATAAACTTTGTCTGGATAATTTGTCGTTCAGATAATCTTGCACAGAATAAAATGATTTGATCATAGGTACTCTCTAGCATCACTTTTAAAAGCACCCAAATTATTATCAATTTTTTCTTTACGATAATAGGAAGAGCGTTAAATATTTTGATGATTTCATAATGCACAACTTTCTGGAAGAAAAAAGCTTACCACTGAGATAATGGACATTATACTTTTGTCTAGTGTTTATTCTATGAATTACATTATTTGTTATAAATGAGGCCCAATTACATACAAAGAATTTTAATATTGAGAATATATACAGGCAAGGAATGTTCTAAAAAAATCTTTGCAGGAGTGTCTGCTGTGGGTCTTGGTAATATTCTTATAACCTTCTTTTGCAGTTCTTTTTTTTTTTTTTTTTTTTTTTTTTTTTTACATATGCATAATACACTAATTTAAGTATATCAATATAACTGACATTAACCAGCTCTCGGATAGCATAACAAGCAGAGCTGAGTTTAGGTGAGATATATTTTATGTGAGCTTTCCAATCTAAACATCTATCAACTTGAAGGCCCAGAAATTTAATGCTGTCAATTTCTTCTAATAACATATCATTAATTCCAATTTCTAATTGAGTATGCAATGTATAACTAGTTATAAATTTAACAGTTTTTGTTTTTTCTAGATTCACAGATAATTTGTTTGCTTTAAACCAACATGACATACAGTTCAAAACATAATTCATTTTAACTATACACTCATTTAAATTTGTACTGGTTACGAGGACACTAGTGTCATCAGCAAAAAGAACTGTATTTGTAATGTCCTTTATATAAAGTGAGAGGTCGTTTATGTACATCAGAAATAGTAAAGGCTCTAACACTGAACCTTGGGGTACTCCATGAGTTAATGCTTTCCAATTCAAAGTTTGTGTTTCATAATTAATTTCACCAGCTACTTTGACACTCTGTTATCTTTCATTTAGGTATGATACAAACCAGCTTAAATGTTCATTTTTTAGTAAATAAAATTTCAATTTTGCTATAAGAATGTCATGATTAACACAGTCAAAAGCCTTTGCTAGACCACAGAAAATTCCACCTACATGTCTTTTTTTGTTTAAGGCAGTCAACACTTCATGTGTAAGTAAACTTAGTATTGCAATTGCTTGTGTGTGTGTGTGTGTGTGTGTGTGTGTGTGTGTGTGTGTGTGTGTGTGCGTGTGTGCGTGCGTGCGTGCGTGCGTGTGCGTGTGCATGTGCGTGTGCGTAATCGAAATCATTGGAGCTCTAAAAATAAAATATTTTTACAACATTTTATTTTTAGAGCTCCAATGATTTTGATTATACTATTATATATTTAATATGTTTACATAACAAAACATATTGTGGATGTTAAAGTCCATCGCCCTCTTTAGAATTCTGCTGGGCTTGTACAAGAGACAAACTAATCCCAAAGTAGTTGTCCTGAACACTAGAGAGCCTACATTTCTTTTTGAGTTCTTCAACAATTTATCAAACACAAAAAGTTCAAAAAAATGATACAAAGAAAAAAAACTTCTGATACAATAAATAAAATTATTCCAATTAATCTTTCATATATTTCTCAAACCTTTAATTCCATAAAGAATAAAAAAGTCATTAAATTTACACTTTTTATCTCTATATTATATTTAAATAAACATTTTGTTTGTTAATGTCCATTGCCAGGATCATATCAGCACTGTGAATGTGCCAAAATTTTGTTCCACAGCAGTTCTTTAACAGCCATCTGTCCTGATCAGGTTCGACTTTGGATGAGTAGGCCAATGCCTAACCAACTGACCGACATGGTACAGGCTTTTAACTTCATTTAATCAACTCACATACACTTTCCTTGATCATTTGGGATACACTAAGGTTTGTGACTGGAAGACCCACATACTAATCACCAAACTATAGGAGTTGTTTATATTTGACATAGCTAACACCTTGGCAGTGCTTTTGCTCATATATCTGTCTGGGTTCTTCTCACTTAAGACTTAGGTGGAATCTCAAGGTTTCTTATTTCATTCTGGAAATCTTGAAGATTACATTCACCTTTTCACCATGGAGCCCTTTAATCTTTGCACCTATTGGCACACCAGAACCAGACGATATGCATGTGTAAATGTTGCAAAATTTTTGTTCTGAAGGTAAGCCTTTCATTGTAGTGGCCAGGTTATGTAGCAGCCATCTTGGCATTTTTGGCTTAATCCAAATTTAAATGTATCTTTTTTCTCCTTTTGATGAGTAAACTTTAAAACCTATTCTTTCAGCTGAGAGAGGCCTTAATTTATTGGTTTGCAGAAGTTTTCATTAGGCTCAGATATAATATTTGAATTTATCTAATTTCTGTGTAATTTTTATGGCAAACTCTAGACAGAAATCCTTATATTATGTAGCTTGATCTATAATAATTGTCTGTTATTGTGACTAGAAATTTTAAACTCTTCCTAACACACATTTTCAGCTTGTCAGATTTAATGCTTTTTGTAAGATGCATAATTTATTCAGTGATAGTTGCTGTTACTATGAAAATAAATGGCTGTTCAGAAACCTATGGTAATCTATATCAGGTCCTGGTCATGTTACCTTTACGTCATCACAGATTCACGGCCTATGGAAGAAAGTTACAATTTTACAAATGTATTTTAGGTTTAATGCAAATACTAGACTTTGGTTTGGCTGATAGCAGAAGTATCACTGAAGTACTAAACTAAGTGAAACTAAGATGCTAAACAAATTTCAAATAAAATTTTGTGAATTTGCATAAGTGATAAATATTTTCAATAAGAATAAAGCATTCTTTGATGCTCTGTATTCCAAATTAAAATGTTGCAATTACATACATGATCCAGAGAATGAGTAACATTTTTTAAAGTAGAATTGTGTTCCTCTGCAACATTTAAATTAAATTTGGTTAATTACAGGCTTCTGAAATCCAGTCAAGAAAATTTAGATAAGAATAATCTGTTAAAAGAGAGAGAGAGCTTGTTGCAGTTGATAGTAAACTTACAGGAACAGCTGTGCATTTACTCATCAATACCAGAAAAGAAAGAAGCAGCAGAGCATAGAGTTAACAGTCTTATGGAACTCATTAAGGTAAGACATGCTATAAGCATTAGACACAGAGGATCTCATGTTTAATGAAAATGTATAGAAGTGACATAAATATTATGCGTCATATTTTGGGACACTTAGCTGCAAGCAAAAGCTAAAGTTTCCAAAACATGTTCTTAATTTACAGTGTAGGTAAGTGAAGGAAACATGTCCCAAAATTTGACTCATATTTGAACTTGCATTCTCTGTTACAAAGCTTCAAATAGTTTATTAAATATATAGAAGCATTTTGGTCTATAAATAAAATATAATACTTGATTTATCACTTTGAAATGCGAAATGAAGCAAAGTGTAAAGCTTAACATTAAATTTTATAAATTCAAATTCTAGTTCTCATTCGCAGTCTTAAATTCCTGCAACTTATCATTTTCAATCTCCTGTTCCCAGTTTGAAAAAAAGATTTCTATAAAAGTTTTGAGTGTTTTGTAAGAAAACTAGAGACAATTTTCCTTTAATATTTATTTGGAAATTTTTGAAAAAAAAAAATCTTTTACCTTGTTTTAATGAATTTTGGAAATTGATAAATTTATTCGTCTGAGATCGTTGATAACTGCAATGCTTTTTTTTTTCTTTTCTAGAATAATTCCTTTTTATTCTCCATATTTTAATCAATACCTTTGTTTTTACTTACACACTTTACATCTGACACCACAAATAATAGGTTCAGGTTCATCAGGACTAGGTTCATCAGGTTCATCTGGTGCATTAATGCTTCACTTCCTAATTAAAAATATCCATTTTTTAAGCTGGCTCGTAAAAGACAAGAGAGTAGATACTTACACCCATTTGCACTCCTTCTTAAACTACAGATATGAATTAAATAACATTTCCATGGAAATGTTTTTGAACTAATTAGTGCCCCTGACAAGGAAAGTACTTGGGCTCAAACTAACATGCCTGTAAGAAAATTTGGTTACAGGACCATTATGTACCTCTCAATGTACTGGTGGGTGTCATTTTTATGCAAAACTCTGCAATCATGCTCTAGATATAGATGTCATTGTAGATGCCATACATAATGTTGATATCTTAACTATAAATGTAAATGGAGACCTTCAAATAAGAAAATGCTCACTGCAAAACACATAGTGAAGAAAGGAAAGTTGATCACATGTCATATTTGCACATTCTACAATATCAGTGTTGAACGCATGTCAGTTACACTTTTGAAGTTGTCCACTGGTTCACCAATATCGTAGCCAGCATTCTACCACATTTAATGAAGCATTGGTCTATATACTTCCGCAGATAACTGATTGTAAACTACAGAATGTAAATTCACGATTAAGAATCTGTCATGCAATTTTGGCTGCATATTACTGACGCGTAGTTTAATAAAGTCTGTTATTCTCTTGCAATATATTTTATATTGCCTAAAGAAATACACATCCAGAAGTTGTGCATATTTTGTAGTTTTGTGAAATGATTTTTAAATCTACATCTTTTCCACTAGATGCTTCCAGCAGTACTTGTTCATCCTTATGTTCAGACCAGAAGTCACAAAGCACTAATGACTTTCTTGACAAATTTGGATTCAAAACTGACAGGAAAAACGTCTTCAGATGTTTTGTCATCTTCCTACTCACTTGCATTGATGGAAACATTTGAAGGTCACCAAGTTTCTGTTTCCCTTGACACACGGGCTCCAAACTTTCCACTAGCAATGAGGCATGGTACACACAGAGGTCTTAATGGATGACTGCAGAGTTTTGCAGATGAGCAAGTATCACTAGTGCAATAAGAGACCTTTAAATTATCTCTCACATGAGATTTTGGTGTATATGTGTTTGTTCAAGCCCAAGTACTTTCCTTGTGAGTTACTTCTGACTGACTACTGAAACTGTGACTGCAAATCAACTGTGGATTAGGTGAATATAACACAAATACCTATAGATGCAGGGAAAACCCCATCAGGATAGCTTGTCATGTGCAGAGGTTACAGAAGTAGCAGGGATGGATTTGCAGTAATTGTTCAATTGGTATACTTCTAGTAATCATACTCTTAATGCCATACACAAGTTTTGTATACCTAACAGACTGTCAGTAAGAGGACACAAGATCATGAGAAATATTTGAACATTGGGGGAGGAGTGAAATCCCCTGGCTCTTTTAAATACTTCAACCTTAAGTCATTGCTTTTGGAAGAAAATTATTACTATGTGATCTCTGCATTTATTTCAACATATGTAACACTAAAATGAGTGCCTTCTGTTATGTACTATAGAAGCTTATTATTGGCTTATCAGATTGCAGAAAAAAAAAATTGGTAATTTAAATCAAACTTAAGAGATTTTATGTTTTTGCTGAAAATTGAAACAAATCTTTGGCTTTCAATACCATAAGCGTATTAAATATTCTCATCTGACTGAAATATCCTGATAAGCCTTTAAGGTGGTCTCAGATTTCCAAAATATCAAACCTGTAGGTGACTAGAAATACTGCAAGTGCTTTTAATTTAAGATTTTATCATTAGAACAATTTTTATTAATTTAGCTTTATTAATATTTTTTCACACTAGCCTAGACAAAGGTATATGAAATATAGGAAATATTTCTACAAACTCTTAACATAATGAAAATAGTGGTGTAATATTCTGATAAATATAGTTTGATTTTATACAATCACCAAGCAGGATGGCTCAGATGGTTTTGTTTGTGACCCGGATTCAGGAGGTTCTCGGTTTGATTCCAGTGGTCAACTAACCTGACCCATGGGTTTTTTCCAGGTCACTAGGCAAATGCTGGGTAGCTTAATTACATCCCCCAAATTTGCTGTCGCTCTGTTACATCTCTATTATCATTTCGCATCATCTCTCATATGGTGAACTCTTTCAGGGTAGAAAGTGTCAGCCAGAGTCTCAGTGCTGCATAACAGGAGATATGCTCCTGATAAACATTTCCTCCTCTGGTAGGACAGTCTCCAGTCTCCAGACCAGCCTATTGGGCTATTTCAGAACCAGGGTGGGTGGGATGCTGACTGTACTGGCCTGTACGGGGACTTTCCAACTGGTCAGTAGTATGGACCCTGCCCTCTGCACTGTCGTGACTCCTTGGATCGGCCACCCTCTATCTCCTCTCACCTCATCCTTCCACTCGGGGACACCCCACTTATGACATAGGCATAATAGATTAATACTGGTCGCAGTGCCAAATCCCTTTGTTGTTAATTTTCTATTTATTTTGTTTTGCTTAAAATTTAATTTCTTAGCTGTATTTTATATTCTGCAAAATTAATATAAATAAATTTCAATTTGCCAAATACTAATAACAATGTTAACACATTTATTTATTTATCTTTTTCTAATGTGCATTGGCATTGTTCTTTTGGAGTTAAAGGTAGAAGTTTACAGCATCTTATAATTAAGTACTTAGTTGTATACTGAAATTTAGTGTACAAATTCCTGATCATGGCTGGCATATCCAGGCAATATTATTTGTGTTCCATCGCTCCAATAAAATGTATAAGAGTGGAGCACAGACTTGCAGAGTAGTGCCAGAAAAATGGCATACAGAAATTGGGGTTATAAAATGCAGTTTTCAGCATTTAGTTCTAAATAAGTGGGCAAACATTTTAAGCTATCATACAGCCACATTTATACATCTTTTATTTTTCAGTCACAAAGCTCCAAAGTAGCAGAAGAAACTGAAGCAAAGCATAAACTGGAAGTAGAGGTTCAGGATCTGATAAATGACCTCGAGTTGAAACGATCAATTTTACAAGATTCAAAGGAGCAGCTTCAGATTTTTCTGAGTAAATCAGCTTCTCTAGATCAGGCCTGGAATAATTTGAAGGTATGTTTCAGCATGTGTAAACATTCTAAGGAATGAGAATGAAGTGCAGAAGTTACATACAACAGAGTGCATTCATAATATTTAATGAGTCAGTGTACCTTCCTGCTTCACTTATTAATTGTTGGAAATTAATTGTTCTTTCACACTGGCCGTGTGTAGGCTAAAGTATGGAAAGATAGAGTCAGACTGAAAAATTCAATGCCATAGCTGGGATTTGAACCATGAATCTTTTGGACGGCGACCAGAAGATCCGTGGTTCAAATCCCGGCTACGGCATTGCATTTTTTCAGTCTGACTCTATCTTTCCATACTTATTAATTGTTAGGACTACTTCAAAGAACTAGTACTCCCTTCATCAGCTAATTAAGTTGAATTAAACTTAAACAACGTTTTTCGTTTCTAGTAGTCATTTTATTAATTTAATTGCAAGTAGCCACATATTAAACTTAGGGAATGATGGTAATTTTATTTACTAAACGTTTCTCTTTTGTTCTTAGTCTTCTATATGTAAGGAATTATGAGCATAGATTAAGACATGAAAGTTACGTACTGTTGCAAAATGCATATGAAAGAAATTTCCAATCAAACCTTATTTAGATCATTTCAGATCAATAATGGGTTTAAGAGATTACTGATGATGGTGGTAATACATTTCTGTTTTTTAATCTAGTGTGTGTAGTGTTTTAGGGCCCGTCGACAACAAGGTCATTTGGGCCCAAAGTCAACTCTAAAAACTAAAAGCTACACAAAGTTAAAAAGTAAGATAAAATATAAACACTCAACTATTAAACACACATAAAAACTCGTCCCAGTACTAAAAATTTAAAAACTCTAAAATTAATAAATATAAAATACAAGTCAGACTTGTTTATTAAAACCGATTTTAAAAACAAACCGCAGTGCCTTATCCATGGCCACTGGGTCGTCCCCTAAAATACCGTGCAGGTTACTCCTTAGGCCCAAAGACTGGCAAACGCGGGCATACTGCGGACAATCAAGCAATACGTGCCACACAGTGAGGCATACTGCACACGGAGCACACACAGGGGCCGGTTCCCCTCTTAACAGGTGGCCATGAGTCGCTCGTGTGTGCCCAATTCTCAGCCGGGTGAGTATCACCTCGGCCCGCCGGTTATCCCTGCAGGAAGTTGGCCAGGGTTGTACGCTCTCCTTTATCGCCCGGAGTTGTGTGCCTTCTAAAGCTGTCCAGGATTGCTGCCAAGCAGATAGGAGCTGGCGACGGAAAAAGGGTTGCACATCCTGGTATGGCACCGTAGTTGTTGAACTCCGGGGCAAACGGCAAGCGGACTTAGCAGCCGCGTCCGCCTCCTCATTCCCAGAAATGCCCACATGGCCTGGGGTCCAAGTAAAAACAAAATGGTATCCGCGACTGAGCATTTGTGAGATCTGGGCCTGTATTTTTAAAACAAGGGAGTTTTTTAATCTAGTTATCAGACTAGATGTTTCTTCCACTCTCAGTTATTATTAAAAACAAATATATTATGTGTGTTAATCCTTCATTTTTCATGTGTGTATCTGTCAGATATGTGACTTATTTTCTCCTCAATATCCTAACAATTAAGACTTACTATTCCAGAACATTTTACATCCTATCTTTGATTTTGCTTCATTAAATTTTCAGTTGATTTCTATATTTATGACTTCATAATCAAAGCATATGTCATTACAGGGATCACATTGTGCCTGATAGACATGTCATGAAAACTCATATATCATATTAACGCTGCTGTATAATAGACAGTGTATTATGATAGTTTGCTTAGGTTGTACCTTTATATTTGGTGGTGAGGGTAACTAAGCATATATTTCTTTATTACTTGGAATGTTAACTTACGAGGGCTACTTCTTTTCAACCTCCAATACAGCATATCAGAAAGACAAGTATAAACCACAGAAAGGTTTTATTACCAGGAGTCAAGCACAATTGTAGTTATTTTTCCACATAGAGTGAAGATTAAGGCATTTTTCATCTACAAGCTTTCTGATACCCTCACAAAAACTTGCTGCTAACATGTGGAGATTAGCATTAGATATGGGCTGAATTCTGGGCGATTGAACACTTCCCAATGAAACTGAGTAAACAGCTACCTGGTTACTGCAGTGTAGTAACCACCACCGCCACCGCCAACGCCGATGCCGCCGCCACCTCGGTAGTATAAATGGTAGTATGTCTGCCTCACGTTCAAGAGTTTCCGAGTTCGAATCTCGGTCAGGGTGAGTTACCTTTATAAGGCTTTTTCCGGGGGTTTTCCTTATCCTAAAAGATGAATGTCAGGTAACTCTAAGCTTCATGGACCCTGGACTCATTTGAGCATAATTTCACCCAATTCATTCACTGTTCAATATGACTTAACGTTGGAGGACATAAGTTACAGAAAAAAAAAATTACCATCACCATCATCATCTTCAGGAACTTAAAAATAGCACTGATACAAACACTCTCTACACTCCTGCATATGTTCTCCTTCAGAAGGTGTAAGTATTCCATTTTATCCATTTTCCCTTAATGAAAACAAATTCTCCAACTCCAGATGCCGCCATACAAGCTGAGACCATTCATACTCACACCATGTTTTACAGTAAGTCGAAGATTAATCTTTTCCATTTCCATATTAGGTTTCCTCCAGACCATTGTTCTTCCATCCAAATCGAAAATGTTGAACTTGCTGGACACATCATTTGAGCATAATTTCATCCATTTCATTCACTGTCCGATATGACTTAACATTGGAGGACGTTAAAAAAAAAAAAAAAAACCCATAATGTAAGATTATTCATTTTTCGGATTTATTACACATCTGCTTCACTTTCATACCTATTTTGAGGACATGTTTCGCAAATCATCGTTTGCATCTACGGCTTTTATGCGACTCAAATCATTTTAACATATAAATTATAAAGTATTTTATTTTGAGTCGCATAAGAGCCGTAGATGCAAACGATGATTTGCGAAACATGTCCTCAAAATAGGTACGAAAGTGAAGCAAATGTGTAATAAATACGACTCATCTAAAAATTAATAATTTTTCGCTTCACTGTGGTGTTCCAATACAGTTAAATCTCGATATATTGAAGTGACGTCAAGTCAAGAGGAACACGCAAAAGTTAGATCCAGCCAATTTTAAAAACCGGACAACATGGAGGTAAGAACGTTCACATTTGAAAATTTCAACGAACATTTCGGCAACAAGAAAGAAATAAAACAATATTTGAAACTAAAGACAAAAAGAAGGTTAATATCAGCGGACATAAAATTTATCAACAATTGCCTAAAACAAAACATTTCTCCGAAATTTGTAAGAAAAATAGTAAAATTTAACAACAGTAGAGAACAATTAGCTGCTGAAAAAGCCGTGTTAAAATCCGAAAAAGCAAATCACTACAGAAAACTAACTAATATAGACCTCTCATTGTACAACCTACATTTGAAACTGCTAAAATTACTAGGAAACACAGCATGGGACCATTTAGAAACCAAATCATTTGAACATATAAATTATAAAGTATTTTATTTTAAAAGAGTCGCATAAGAGCCGTAGATGCAAACGATGATTTGCACAACATGTCCTCAAAATAGGTACGAAAGTGAAGCAGATGTGTAGTAAAAAATACGACTCATCTAAAAATTAATAATTTTTCGCTTCACTGTGGTGTTCCAGTACAGTTAAATCTCGATATAATGTAAGATGTTCTGTTGCCTTTGCTTTAAAGTCATATTCTTACCTCTACATCCCATTTTGTGTAACTGAACTGCTTGTTTTGCTACATAGGTAAGACTGTTTACTATTAAAAGATTTATTGAGTCATATTTTATTAAAACTTCAATCACATCAACTATTAGAAATGCTTAAAACTATTAACATATTAAAAGTTATTAAAAACTATTAAAAGAGGAATGTTTTTGGGACTGTCCCAGTCCCATCCTCAGCTGTTAACTATCCATAACTGGACCTGTTGTGCTTCCCCCCTAGCAAGCATCTAAAACATATAATGGGGCATATAAAAAGAGGTGCTGTACTATTTATGTTGCTTACAATTATATGATTATTCAAATATACAGTTTTTAGAGTTAATACAATAAGACCAACAATTTTAAATCCATTTTTTGCGATTACTGGGATTATAGGAAGCAGTAAAAAAGGAAATTGTGATTTTCAGCTTCAGGTTTCAGTTATACAACCTAAATAGAAGGGATACTATTGGGTGTATTGGAATATTTTTTTTTTTTTATTCACTATAAGTACAGAATTCTTGGAACAGAATATAACAATTTTTCAGCTTTTCTGTCTGCTGAGGATGGGCCTTTTTCCTTTATATTTACTGAACATGGTGGTATTTCTGATTCATAGGTAACAGAGAATATGGCATTTGTTATCTGGATAAACACTTCAATGTTAACACTTCTGTTAAAAGTTAATTGTTCAAAAGTTTACAATTTTAACAATAACCGTAGATAGCTAATAGAAACATTGTTAACAAATAAGTTCAGAGTAGGAAGACAATCAAGAAAACACAGAAAATTATAACATAAAGAATGTAAAACATTTAAGAAAATTTGAAAGTAATGAGTTTGTATTCAAACACAAACATCACTTAAATTATCCTTACTTGGACATGTTTCGGAGAACGGTTTGTCCCATCATCAGCAGTTATCCGACTACATCATAACTATCCATAGTTGGATAACTGCTAACGATGGGGACAAACCATTCTCCGTAACATGTCCAAGTAAGGATAATTTAAGTGGTTTGTGTTTGAATACCGACTCATTACTTTCAAATGTTAAATACTTCACTGTTTCTAACCTTTTGCTTCAAATAATATTTGAGAAAATATTTCTTTCAGATAGAGGATAAAACATTGTTTATTTTCCTTTTAGCGCACTTTTTCTACATTTTGTGATATCTGGCACCCTTCCACAATATGAACATGAACAGTCTCTACATCTAAAACTGGAGTTGCATAAACAAATGTCCCCACAAATATCTAGTGGGTTTAAGTCAGACAAGCATGGAGGCCATAGGATTGGTTCACCTTTTCCTATTCATCTGCCAGGAAACTTGCTATTCAGAAATTGATAGAAAGTAAGCCTGAAATGAGGAGCAGCTTCATCATGCATGAACCAGTGCCTAACAAATTTCTGTAGCACAATGACAATAATGTGAAATGCATCACCTACACCCAATTTAATAGATGTAAAAGGGAATGTTTATTGCTGTATAACTAAACTACTATTCTGCTGTTGTTTTTGTACATCCATTTGCCAAATTGATAAGGAAGCAAGAAAACTCCAAACATCAAACTTCCTTAACTGACTCATATAATTGGGGAATTTAATATCATATCTGCCTGTTTATGTTCAAACTACTTTCACTAAAAAGGTACACTAGCAAAACTTAAGATTCAATGTGACAACTTCTTCTCATTAGCTAAAAGTACTTAAGGGGAAAAAATCACAACGTAGCTTATAAGAACTTTATTACATCAGTACCAAAACTAAGGTGCTTATTGGATTGTTAATTATATGTTTAATTCACTATTATCAATTAATTATTTATATAACTGTTTATTTTATCTTCTTAATCTGTTAATTAAAACACCATAAATATTGTCTGTTCCATGAACATAAGAAGAGTCAAATAAGTACATAACTTTAATCTGTTGCCCACTACCATTTTTAAAAATAATTGAATGCACAGTTTTATAATCATGTTCCTTCTTGCTTTCAGGCAAATCATGAACAACAACAAAGGGCCGTTGGAACTATGAGAAACAAAATTTTAATATTTGAAAATGAATTCAATAATTTTGCGGAAGCATTTAAAGGTGTCCAGAGCATTATCAAGGAAACTTCTGAAATGAACTTTTATAATTTATTTACATGCTGACCCCTGTTGCAAAAATGCAATAAAAAAGTTCCAGTTTAATTTTAGAAGTTTTTTCTTTTAGAATATTTTGACTTACTAATCCTGGGGAAGTATGGTGTATTTTGTGACGTATGTGTTTCAAATGGGAAGGTGTTTGTCCTTGAGCGCTACTAGGTGAGCAACCAATTGGAGTTCTGCAGTGTTATCATATTGCATTACCACTATGTGGTGTGTGACGAACGGCAGGCTAATCAATCTCTGATAAATACTGTTTGCGCTAAGACAAAAATTCAGATTTTGCAAAAACTTGAGGAAGGAGAGAGTAATGTATTTAACATAACCGTAAAAACCCCCTATTTTTAGTGTATCAGCTGGATCAATGAGATGCGATCCACCTTCCCCCCTTACTACTGCTAGAACAATCCAACTGAGTTAATGTGGGCTCAAATTATGTTGAATGACTTATTCATGAAGAAATTGACAAGGAACACTACAAGACTGGGAAAACTGCGTGAGACATTAGATAAACTACAAGAAGACAACTTTTGGAAAGAAATAGCACTTAACGAGATTTTGGAACCTATCATAAATTTGCAGCACTCAGACGTTGAAGACAATGACAATGATTTATTATCTCTTAACGTAAGTAACATTCACAGCTATACGGATGTACCGATGGTATTTTCGTTGGATTAGAAAAATAAGTAATTCATAAACTATAATTAACTTGGAAATTAATTGTTGTTTCACACTGGCTGTGTGTAGGCTAAATTGTGGAAACGTAGAGTCAGACTGAAAAATTCAATGCCATAGCCGGGATTTGAACCACAGATCTTCTGGTTTCTGTCCAACTGCTCTACCATTGAGCTACTATGGTCAACGTGCCGATATGACAGGCACAGATATGTCATATCGGTACGTTGGCCATAGTGGCTCAATGGTATAGCGGCTGGACGGAAACCAGAAGATCCGTGGTTCAAATCCCGGCTATGGCATTGAATTTTTCAGTCTGACTCTACGTTTCCACTATAATTAACTTTAAACTAAATTTTAAAGCATTTGCATAATATACGAATATTCATGTTGCAATTGTGATTTCAACAACTGCATTATTATAAAACTTTGGAAAATTCAGTTTGCGTTCCCTTACGTCTAGTGCCACGAACACTCACTAGAGAGAGGGAAATATAAAAAGAGTGGGATTAACGAGGTGGCAACGGTGAAGGCTCTAATGCATCTGATTCGCTACAGGTGAGAACTCTTCCCATTTTAAACACATAATAGTTGCTTTTGTTTCTAAGTTATGAAATACATCTTTAACAGAACTTTACTTATTTTTATCATTTCTTCCATTTGTGTACTTTTGCTAGAGATTATTAACAGTAAAGTTTGCAATAGAAAATAAGTATTAGTCAGCTTTGAAAGCAAAATACAAAGTACTCCATGCCATCTCTCCCATTGCTTATTGTCTAACACTGCATGCTGTAATATCACTGTGTTTTTGGCTGAGCTTTAAGTAGCATGTTTTTTCTGATTTATTTAATCTTTATAAATAAATCATCATACATTATAAGGAGTATATCTCTTTCATGCTTAATGAAAAGTGTTTTCATTTAGCAAGAAAAAGATCAGAAAAATAAGAAATCTTAGGTATGTGGTGAAGGTATTGAAGCTGAAGATGAACTTGAATTCAGAAATTCAAACAGTAAAAGTGAAAAAGGTTGAAGATGAAGATGTGAGTGATTAAGACATTCTGTTATTGCAAACACTGTGTAATACTTACGGGAATTTATGGCATGGAAACACTTCTGCTTCAGAATTTGTAGTCTCACTCCCAAACATAGCAACTTATCTCTACAGAAGAGATCTAGAGTAGGTATTTTTTTTTTTTAAGTTATATTCTTCAAACTTTTGTCAAGTTCATTAGTGATGAAATTTTGAAGGTAAGAAAATTCACAACAGAAAGAGAAACATGAATCCTACAAACAAATAAAATTAAACACTTTGTTTTGCTTACGTTTCTTTGCATCAAACACTAGTGGGTTAGAGATGGAACTGGAATTGAAATCTTCTCTTATGTGATATCTCTACAAGGATTGAATTTGTTTCTTGTACCTAACTTGATGAATAAACTGACAAGGAAGTGTGAAAGCTGCTAATTGAGAACATGTTTGATACCTTTGGGTAACTGCAGGTAATTGGTTAATGTATATTGCAAACTTTATGACATTTGGTAGGATCACTTGTTATTAAGGGACAGGCAAATTGTTCTGTAGTATTCATTTTCACAACATTATGAAGCTTCTTAAAGTTCTGATTGCTACAGTGATAGCTTTCATCTTGTTTTGACTTGAGAAAACACTGCAAGCGGTCTTAGATGTGATACATTTCTTTCCTGAACATCATTCCACTGTCCATCACCTGTAGTAAGAACAGGCACTCTACTTTAAGAAATACCTACAAGGGTTACCTGAGCACATCTGGCATTCTGGTTCCATGTTAAAAGAAGACTAAATTGTGCTAATAAATGTAACATAACATAACAATTATTATAGTTAGACAAATTGCACAGATTATGAATATTTTCCACACACTTAGACACTAATACAAACCATGGGCAAACTAAATATTCTATCACAGTAGTATTTGGTTTCTAAAGGTTGGTTTTAAAAATAACTAATTTAATTCCTCCTACCAAGGCACAGTGAGTTCCTTTGGAGTATGTTACAGTGCACTTGTAATAAGGGCTATAATGAAGTAAGGAGTATCATCTTTAGCTGACTCACCGTATCCGAATGTGCATAATATCTGCAACTTGTAAATTTCAAGCAGCAGCTTACTTTATTCTTAAAGTGTGCATATCTTCCATTATCCATTATCTCAATTCTCAGGGAATAATCCACCAAACTCACTAGATTGTCCCTGTTATTTGAACAAGAGGATCGTTTAAGAGCTCTGTAGCAGTGAGAGCAGAAAATGCAATCTGACTTACTAGGCATTTATTCTTTGATCAGATAGTCACTTTGGGTGGCTCAGTTGTAGCTGTCCCACTGGTTTCGAGGTCATGGATTGATGATGATTTATAAGCATATTTAAAAGCAACAGAGCCCATGTTAATAGACTACTGTTAATTGCTCCTTTCTTTGTCTGTTCAAAATGAAAAATTTCTCTCCCTCCCTGATAGATTCGGCAAGTAACACCCACATTTACTACAGCTCTGTTCCTCTAGCAGACTCCACAGGCAATCAATTTTCAATCTTGGATTCAACAGCTACATTGGCCTGTGAGTGCTGTACCTTTGAGATAGTCATACTTAATGTCCAGTCTGTACTCCCATCTCTGGACTTGTGCTGCAAGGATAAAAAGTCGAAACAGTTTGAGAAGGTGATTTGATTACTTCCTTTTCTCCCACAGGAACATATTCAAAAACAAATAAGAGTGGAAGAATAAGAGAAATAAAGAGCATTTAATAAACTTCTGTCTGTTTTGTTCAATGTTTTGTTCCAGCTACAGCAGTAATAAGTTTGAACAAGATGGAAGAAGGTACAGAAATATATGTCATGTAAATAAGCATTCATACAACACTAAAATTGAAATTGGATACCAATATTTTCATATTAAATTAAAGCACTACAATTTTTAATAAAAGGCTACACAATTAAATAAATAATACAATAGTAACATAGTTGTAGGAGACAAATATATTTCAAGAAAATAAGCAGTACCCCAATTCTGGTGCTATTTGACAATGAAAAAAGTATTCATACACCACTAGAAATGTAAACAATGGAACCGCTAACCACTTGCTGCAAGAACAAGCTGCAGCTAATTCTTGTTGGTTCTAATATGTGATGAATCACAACAGAAAAATAGGAAGCAAAAATAAAGAAGATTTTTAAAATGGGTAAAGTGCAATTGATCTATTGTTCTACAGAGGAAACAGATTCATGGTCAAAAAACAAGAAGTACTGTAATTTTCATGCACAGCCCCAATACAAAAACGTAACCTATATCAACAGAAAGCAACACAAAGAACATGAAAAAACAAAACTGAAAGTCACTAACATCATGGTAATTAGACATAAAATATAATAAGATTATAAAATAAAGGAAGCAAGAACAACAGCTTTAGGTATTGGGAAACATAAACAAACCAAACAAAACTATTTGTGGTCTGTTTTTAACACTTCATCACTTACATGTTTATATTATTGAGGGACTAGTTTTGGAAGCAGTTGCGGCAGACCTCAAAGATCTGACTATACAGTGGAAAAGATAGGCTAGATAATAGCAAACTAGCCTGCAAACTAGCCCCTCAATAATATAAAAATGTAAGTAGTGAAGTGTTAAAACAGACTACAAATAATTATTAAATTTTAGATGAGTCGTATTTTTTACACATCTGCTTCACTTTCGTACCTATTTTGAGGACATGTTTCGCAAATCTTCGTTTGCCGTAGATGCAAACGAAGATTTGCGAAACATGTCCTCAAAATAGGTACGAAAGTGAAGCAGATGTGTAAAAAATACGACTCATCTAAAATTTAATAATTTTTCACTTCACTGTGGTGTTCCAATACAGTTAAATCTCGAGACTACAAATAGTTTGTTCAATTAATTTTGATGTCACTATTACTAAATTCCTCCAGTCACACATAAAGGAACAGAAATTGCTACTGAATTTATCCAAGGAGCAACAACAACAACAACGACAACAACTCTTACAATCTCAATTAGAAGTTTTACAATTCTAATCTAGGTACAAATTTGTCCGCTGCTTATATTACGGGCTGATAGTGGTGTTGGCTCCCTGGCCGTTTACCTCTATCCTAGGTCTTATACGACCTTGATCTAATGTTCTGATTTTGTCTTCTATTTCTTTACCTCTTGGTTCCTTACCCTTCTCAACCATTTCTCTTTGGTTTTGTCAGCAAATTTCCCTACCTCCCTTATTCTTTTCTCTCTTTTCAACATAAGCATTTTTATTGTTACTATGTAAGCCCCATTATTATCCCGGTTCTTATCCCATATTAATTTCCTCCTGTTTTCAATTTCTTTACACTCCACTACATAATGTTCTAAGCTTATTTTCTTTCCACATAGAATGCACTCCTTTGGTGAACCCCCTCTCAATATGACTCCTGTCCTTAACCAAGCTAAACCCTCCCTCTCGTATCCATCACATATATCTATATGTATTTCCCTTCCCCATTCTGTCTTTATTTTCAGGTATACATTTAGTGATTTCTTACTTATCAGATTTCCGCACGTCATTTGTCTGTCATGTCCTCTATCCTATTCTTAATAATTGTCCAAAAACCTTTTACATTTTTTCTCTCTCATGCCAGATATCCCCCATCCCTATTTTCACTAGCGTTCTCTCTAGCTCTGTGTAGTATAAATGTGTAGTGTTTAACGCCCGCTTTTACTACATACGGCATCGCAGACGATGACACTGATGATACATGAGATGAACATGGAGCACTGGTGGAATGAGATGGCGGGGGAAACCGGAGATCCCGGAGAAAACCCGCCCCAGCGCCGTGTTGTCCACCACAAATCTCACTTTGCGGTCGCCTAGGATCGAACCCGGGCCGCCTTGGTGAGAGCCAAGCGGTCTAACCACTGAGCCACGGCACGGCCGCTCTGTAGCTCTGCCCACCACCTGTCCTTACGTGTTTAATTCTTCTGTTGTTCTAAACAGTTCTTTAAAGTATTATCATCATCCTTTTTTATACAACTAAACCAATATTTTAAACATCTTTCTATAACTACCTCACTTCTGCAAGGTCTTCCAAGTTCCACTCTAGCTACTCCATTTGGCGTTGACTTATTCAAACCTAGTATCTCTTTACAGAACTGTTCATATGTGCGTTCAACATGGTTTCTTATCTCATTAGTCCCTCACAACTCCACACCATATGTCAATTTTGATTCTACTATTGCTTCATAGATTCTTCCATGCCACTTTACTGACGTATTTGGTAATTTATATTTACGGCTCCTTACCCCAGACATCACTATCTTCCCTTTCACTCTTATCTTTCTCCCATGTGCTCCCCAGCCTCCATTATAGCATAGTCTCATCCCTAAATAAGGAGCAACACTATAGGCAAAAAAAATAGAGCTTATAGGTGGTCCAATCAAGAGTGCAAGGATATGCTATATGCATTACATACTTCAAAGGCAACACAGAACATCAGCAACATAGAAACATATGCACAAAAAAGAAAAGAACATAGAAAACTACTAAAAGAAAAAAGAGCACAATACCTAGAAGCAGAAGCAGTAAGGATGGTCACAGAAGTCGAAAATGACCCCCTTTATCGTCCTCAAGGAAACACCACCAATGAAGACCAGGGCAATGACAATATGGAAAGAACACTTCATGGAACTCTTCAGCAGAAACAAATAATTATTCACCCTCACCAAAACATTAGTGCATGAGACATTACTTTCCGTAACAACAAAATAATAAATAAGTTTTAAATAGGCCATAAGCAGATGAAAAAAGAGAGAAGCAGCCAGTCTGAATAAGATATGCATAGCACACCAAAATCATTACATGAATACCTAATACCACTACAGACGGACATACTCAAGCAATATTTGAAAACACATGAAAAATCAGAAGCAGGAAAACGGCAATGATAAAGATTCTGTACAAGGAGAGACATAATACCAGGGAGCAATGTGGACATTATTTTCCCAAAATAATAGCTAAATAACTATGCAAAGAAACAGACTCACATATACCTTAACAACAATTTGCTTTTAGGAAAGAGAAAAGTACCCCATAAAACCTGTAACATACTAACAGAAGAAATAGAAGAGGCAAGAGGCACTAAGGCATCCAAGAGGCAAATAACTATGTATTTTTTGTAGACTAAAGAAAGGCTTTTGATCTTATCAACAGGGATGCTCTAAGATTTAAACAGATGATTGGGATACAGCCACTCACAACAGTGATTGAATCCATACTTGAATACAACCTTATTGAAAATATGATGGAGTAAGCAAGTATGTAAATATACTAGAAACTAATGGTCTCCCACAAAGGGAATAATGAAGTCCTCTACTATTTAATGCACTGACAGCAGGTATTACAAGATTGCTTATTAACCAGCCTGATTATGTGTGCAAATGATATGGTACTGGGCTCAAAATCAGAAGGAGAATTATAGTTGGCACTAGCAAAACAAGAAAAATAGGAAAAAGAAAGTGGATGAAATAAATCAACAAAAATAGTGCAGATGATATTTATAAAAGGCAGAACAGCTACAAATAATGCTCTGACAATGAAAAACCGGCTGCTATAAATAATAAATAAATTCAACCAATGCTTCAACCAACCATAAAATCTTTCAGCAATCATACTTTGGATAGAACGACATAGAATCAAAGCAATATACAATATTAAGAACTTAACATTGCTGTCCCTGACCATCACCATGAAATTATTCATGACCATAATTAGTCCCATTGTCAAGTATGACATCAAAATATGGGAAAATCTACAGAGAATAGAAATAGTGAAGATGGGATACCTCAAAAGAATATTAGGGCCAGGAGTAACAGCACCAAGTAGACTGGCCTATGTACTTGTGAGGGTGATGTGCTACATGAGGACCGAATAATGAACATTACCAAATAATGAAGCATACAAAACATTGCAGGAGGAGTCAGCAAGAAAACAAGCTGAGAAGATAGACTTAGAGTTCTATGGTAGTGATGAAAAGATAGAGCAGAACTGGACCAAAGAGAACCAACAGCAGAAACACATAAGCTATATGATTCACAGATACATGAATATGGATTCCATCATAAGATATGCACAATGACCAGATAGTTCAGTCTAACTGAGAATTATGTATGTAGTTTGTGCCATGGTAGTGTGACTGATATCATTCTAAAGTGAAAGAACAGGAAGAAAACATTGTCTGAGTGTAGCAAAGAACAAACAATCATTCAATACACTAATACTAAATCGAGTGAACGTCATCATCACCATCATCATCATTATTAAAAGAAACTATAGCTGAAAGAAAGCTACGAAAGACGGTTTTCTACAAATTTAAATTTCCTCTTCTACAACTGGTATCCAATACAAACAATCCAAAGCTTCCTCCTACTGGTACCCATCTCCTAAAGAGACTGCCATCAGTAGATGGAGCTGGTTCGTCAGTTCCAGATATTCGGGTTATCTCTTCTATGTAATCATTTGTGTGTGTGTCCGCTCTGATACTCTCCATATATCTCCTCTGGCTGTCCTGGGATTCTCCTTCTCTTGGTGACTTCTGCTCTTCCTTCCAATATTTCTTCCAATATCTCTCAGTAACATAAGGGAAATTCTTTTCATAAATTGCTGATGTTATTGAAAGAAACTGGGCTTCAGTGCAGTCTATAACATGATATAAAGTAAGAAATACTCATTTGTAGTGAAAGAAGAAGCCTACTAGGCTGGCCCCATAGCTCAGTCGGTACAGCACCTGCCTGCTGTGCTAGGGGTCCTGGGTTCAATTTCCGGCAGTGGGAGTGTGGATTTTTCTCCGACCAAGATAATTCCTCATCTTCCAGAACTCATGTCCCTCTATAGTTGACTTGTTTACAAAAACACCTGTCACCAGAATGCACAACTTCTGAAAAGTATCTTTTGTCACAATCTGTATAAATCTTATAACTCTTGCATCACTTGACTTATAACCTTGTCAATGACCGAAATGCAAGGCATGTATATACTCCTGCCGTCCTAAGAAGCACACTGTTCCTGTGAGTAATTCTGCGAACAAAACCTGCATACAACTTGTTTGAATGTAATATGGCGTAACACATGGACAAAAGTGACACTGTCGTCTGTCACGCTTGTGCACGTGAGCGCAGAGTAATACAAAAGTGTGTTTCTTACGACGGATGCAGTGTAAGTACTCCTTACCAATCGTTTTATAGACTAAATCTCAATTGGCAGTTTAAGATTCTCAGATCTATCGTTCGCAAAAAGGGGGAAAAAAAAAGTGATGTCTCTGCTACAGTGTAAGTTTTGTAAGTCTATTTATACTAGCATAACTTCAGTAGTAATCTCCATAAGAATGAATAATCATATTGTGATACATATAATTAAATGGGATGCTGTTTGTCCTTGAGCGCTATTACGTGAGCAACCAATAGGAGTCCTGCGGTGTTATGGTATTACATCCCCCATAAGTGTGACGAGCGCCAACCTAATCCATCTCTGTTAAATGCTATTTGCGCTAAGACAAAACTTCATATTTTGCAAAAAACTGATCCATTAGGAAGGTAGAGTGTAATCTACCTAACATAACCGTAAAACCCCATATTTTTAGTTCATAGCTTTCCTAATACAAATAACTAAAGTACTATTATATTGCAACAACGCATCGCGACGTAAGTACTGTAAAGATGAAGCGAAAAGGATGGGTAGAGCCGGGCAGAGCATTTTTATCCTCAGGGTATGCGTGGATATGTATGTGTAAGGATGGTTCTAATGACACTGGAATGCAAGTTTCAAACTGTTTAATGACTGCTTCTTTTTATCATCACATCAAACTCGAAGTTGCCGACCAAGGGTTATCAATATGTCTCTGTTCAGAGTGACCGTATGTAGAATGCTCAGTACACGATAACACTTAATTCGTTATTCACGTATGAACCAACAGATATTTTTTCTCATCGCTGCTGGTCTGCCTTCGCCCAGACAGAAGCAGATGACCGTCTTAATGGCCTGCCAGCCACGGTCTCTCTCTCCCACACAGCTGCGTGTGTGTGACTTTCACCTCTTGAAGCCCTTTATTCACACCAAAACTCCCTTTTGTGACTATTTGTCCATTGTGATTAATAGTCTCGGTAATGCCATTATTAAGGGTCCAAAGAATACCTTTTCAAACGAAGTCAAGTATCATTCAGTGAGAATCCCTTCTAGGAACACTGTTTCTCCCGTGTCTTTTGTTACACGACTCAACCGCCTGCCTGCACGTGTTGTAACAAAGATACACTATTTCTTTGAAATCCATTACGATTCTCCACTCATTGCAATCCTTAATTTCGGTATCAATGAATATCATTATTGGTTGGTATGCATGCGTGTACGCATATTTGTAGTTACTCAGAACTGAAGTATAAACGTTTGACATGACGTTATAAAAGAATTACTTTGAATAAGCCAATGTGTTCGTTAAATTCGAGCGAGAACAAACAGTTCACTTCCTGTTGGCTTGTAGAATGGTGCACCGGCAGAACGTAACATTATACGTTTGTTTATTAATGGTTCGTAATCTCTATTTACAGTGCAGTATTGTTCAATTGTTCTTCCGTTTAGAAACCATGAAAAAGTTTATGAGCTGGATCAACTTGCAATTGAAATGAGAACGCGAGACATTCCACATTTCCCCTTACCGCTGCCAAAAAATCCAATTGAGTTAATGTGGGCTCAAATTATGCTGCAAACAGAAATAATATTTTTAAACTGACTGACGAACGACTTATTCACGAAGAAATTAACAAGGTACCGCAATACTGGGTAAACTGCGTGGGTCATTCAGATAAACTACAAAAAGACGAATTTTGGGAAGAAAGAGCACGTGATGAGATTTTGGAGCCTATCATCATAAATTTGCGATAGTCAGACGATGAAGACAGCGACAATGACAAATTGTCTCTTGACTTAAGTGGCATTCATACCTATATGGATGCGCCACTGGCAGTTTCATTGGATTAGAAAAATAGGTAATTCATAAACTATTATTATAGCATTTAAAATATGTGCGTAATATATGAATGCAGTAGAAGTCCGAAATAGCGCGATCTAAAATACCGCGGATTCGGATTTAACGCGGGAAAAGTACTGTCCTCCACAGGAGAGATAGTCTCCGACGGCTGAGACGCAAGGGGGTTGGCGAAGGTTCCCACACCCTCCCTGGACAGGTTTATGACACCTCATGTCAGCACAGTTAGCTACAGACCATTCAAAAACATTCTGACGGCTTATACTTTTGTGAATGAATCTTCCTCGGTTTTAGTGTATAGAGTTAATAGGGCGCATGTTTTTTTTAACGATCTGCTCCCTGTGTAGCAAGCGTTCTCTGCCACACACCTTCGCTGTCCTTGTCCCACAACACATTCCTTACAGAGACAATCTTTGCGTTGCTTTACTGTATGTCTCCCGAAAAATAAAACCGTATGTTTAAAGTTTATTCGTATTCATTTTTTTTACTTTTGAAATTTGAGTTTGTATATGTCTTCAAAGAGCGGTTCTGCACTACAATTTTCGCCCTCTTCACACTCCTAGCATTGACCTTGGCCACTTTATTGCTGTTACGGGACATAGAAGTAATAGGTTTTCTGTAAGGGCTAAAACATGTGAGTGGGAATTCTAAGAACTGGGAAAATTAAAATATTATTTCAGTCTGAATCACGCCTTCTGAGTGCAAAGTCACGTGCTGAGATTACCAATAGTATAAAATGCGATCGATTTCAGGACTGGAATACACCTCCAGCATTACTGGTGAGTAATTGTATTTAAAAGTGCTGTACTTTATATTAAATACCTTTTTAAGTACCTACCTACTGTAATTTATTATTGCGTGAATGTTTCCTTACACCTCCGCGGGATCGACTTTTGTGACATCTAAGCTCACATTTCGATATACCGCGGAATCGTTATAACGCGTAGGTAAAGCATGTGCCCCAACAACCGCGTTATTTCGGGCTTCTACTGTATCAATGTTGCAATTGTGATTTAAACAACTGCATTATTATAAAAGTTTGGAAAATTCAGTTTGCTTTCCCTTACGTGTATGAGAAAGAGGGAAATATATAAAGAGTGGGGGTAATGAGGTGGCAACAATGAATGCGCTAACGCATGTGATTCGCTGCAGGCCAAAACTCTTCCCAAATGAAAAACTACTGGGTAATCAGTTAAGATGTCTCTTAAGTAGGTGCATACATCATACCGAATTTCACAGTGCAGCTATTCAAAATTGTTTTAATTTTACATTATACAGATGCTTTCCCTATTTAAGTGTCAGAAAGCGTCCTTAGAGAAACGGAGATTGCCGCCATAGCAGTGCATCGAGCCGGAGTTTCCCCTAGACTAAATTGATACTGTAAATCATGCAGTAATTAAATGTGTTATCTTCAGTTGCCGTTTACTCACTTGATTATGTATTTCAAATACCTTTAATTAATAATGATAGATGACTAAAGCGCAATATTTCTGTCAGTACACACACTACAAGCATTAAGTTGTGCCCAGGCTCTTAATTCAGCTATACATTAACATCCATAAAGGCTGGTTATGTTGCCTTTCGCAACATAATGTTGGTTAGTTGGTTTGTTGGTATATAACGGAACGAGAGGTACATCAATTAGTGCAACATTTGAAACGTAATACGGCGCCTGGCCCGGATGGTCTTTCTTATGAATTCTATCTTGCACTCTGGCCGATTATTAAGGCTGAGTTTACTGCAATGCTACAGGAATTATGGGACGGAGGCTGGTTTCCAGAATATTTCGCGGATGGAATTATAATTTTACTCCCGCGGAAACACTGCTCCCAGGCAGCGATGGACTTTCGCCCAATAACACTGCTGAATTCAGATTACAAAATCTTTGCGAAGCTTTTGGCCAGCAGACTAAAACCAGCATATGAGGAGGTGCTGCATGTTAATCAAACAGCTCTTCAACGCAAGAATATTGTTGGTGCCCTTGCGGAATTAAGAGATGCGGTCGTCCATCTTGAGGAGCACCATAGCTCCTTGGCATTAGTTAATCTGGATTTTCATAGAGCTTTTGATGGAGTTCAGCACTGGTATATCTGGCTGTGTTTGCGCGCAGCTGGGGTACCTCAACAAATGATAGCGGCGATTCAAGAGCTTTATCGCCAAGCGTCAAGAATACTTTGTAACGGCTTCTTGTCGACACGTATTCCAATATGACAATCAGTCAGGCAGGGGTGTCACATATCTATGGGACTGTTTGCCTCGACACTCAATCCATTACTCCAGATGCTACAAGATAGACTGCAGGGTTTTACTATAGCTGGGGAACGCCTTAAAGTAATGGCTTACGCGGATGACGTGACGGTCTTGACCAAAGATCACCAGGATATGGAGGAGATAGCCACAGCGATTGTGACTTACAGGTGAATTTCGGGAGCGCAGCTCAACGCCCACAAATCAGAAATTCTTCCGCTTGGCACCTGGGAACATCCACCAACATTGCTGCATATGAAGGTGGTTACACAGACCACTATACTAGGGGTTATATTTACCTCTACCATAACAGAGATAATTTCTCTTAATTGGGCCCAGAGGCTCAACGCGCTACGTTTTAAGTTGCATGAAGATCGCTCTCGAAATCTAACGTTGTTGCAACGCGTGTGGTACATTCATACTTATGCCCTGAGTAAACTGTGGTATGTGGCGCAGATTTTGCCGCTCCCTAAGCCGTTCGCCCAACGTTCTGAGACTCTGCTGGGATACTTCCTGTGGTCGGGTAAACCATATCGAGTTGGTCGCCCGCAATTGCGTCTTCCTGTAAAGAAAGGTGGTTGTGGTTTAGTGAATGTTGACAAGTGTCTGGCGTTGTTGGGAAAGACAGGATTGTCCTCTTTACTGGGCAGTGAGTCTCCGATTGACAAGAAGTTTTGGTATGACCAGTTACATACCGTGGAGAGACCGACACGGTAATTTCAACGTTTGGCCGCCAAGCTTATTGGTGTTGAAAATTCCGGGGAGCCGCTGGAGAAGTTTCTCACTACCAAGAACCTCTACCGTCACTTGATGGAGCCAGGTATTCAACGACCTAATGTGGAAACAAAACACAGTCGGGTTTGGAAATATATTTGGGGCAAATTAACCAACTGTAACCTTCCGTCGATCTGGAGAGAAACTGTTTATGAAGTTGTTAATGAAACGGTTCCAACTGCAGAGAAGATGTGACGTCACGGGAGAGTAAATTCGAAGATATGTGGCATATGTGTGGAAGATGATACACTTGAGCATCGCCTGTACAACTGTCAGCGAGCTGACTTGATTTAGACATCCCTCCGAGACGCCTTACATAAACTTCGTCCAGACGAATGCTTACGTTCGGTACCACAGTTGGTACAACTGGAATTTCGCTTCAAAGACACGAAATTTCATAATTTTGCAGTGTGGTTAGTTGCTGGTACACTACATTGGCTACTGAAAGTACGGCGAGGAGCCACTGTGTAGGAAAGCACTTACGTATATTTTTAAAGGAGCAGAGATGGACCTCTATGCGGAAGAAAACCTTGCGTTCTCTGGAGCCATACATTTATCACTTGGAACAAATGCAGATCTAATAACCATTTAAGCAAATGGAGCCGTTCGTATTGTCCCACAGAAAAAGCCAATAAAACCATAAATTTTCTAAACGACTTACCCTGTACCCGTTCCCATCATTAAAAAATAAACAACATAAAAAATAAAATAAAAAACAAATAAAAAAGAAGAAAAAGAAAAAGAAAACTTAGGATACACTTTTTCAGTAGTCTTTCTCTCCTTAGAGGTATTTAACATGATTACTTAAGACACTTATACAAAGATTTAAGTCAAAGAAAAGAAAAGGGTGTAAAAAAAGAAGAGGAAAAAAAGAAGGCAAAACCATTTAATGTAAAAAAAGCAGCTAAACCAAAAGAGAAATGTCGTATGTTTAAGTGCCAAACATAAAAAAGGGATGTGCCAAGATTATGAACTAGACATACTTTAAAATTAAAAAAACAAAAAACAAACACAAACGTGGGCCGAATCTAAACATTTCGTCAACAACGTAAGCAAAATAATCACTAAAAAAAAAGAGAACACCCCACTTGGCAGCCTTGGCCATCACCACGTGATGGCCGGACCCATTTCTCAGGTGGAGGCTCCCAGAGGGTGGGTCATAACCTCCAATGATAGGGTGATAGTGAAGTTGACGGTGAGGCGAGTTACACTCGCAAGTTAGCATTACTCTTTGCACAGGTTACTTGTCAGGTTAGTGTTCTTAGATTTCTCTTAGTCTAAAAAGGGCCTTATGTCACCCATTTACCCTACATTACACAAATCTAAATGAATGCACCTGCAGTATTTAAAGTAAATTGTACCAGAAACCTTGCATAGAACTTCACAGCTCCTAATTGCATCTCCTAAATGACTAAGAATCATTTACAAGGCTAAAATACTAAGGCTATGAGCACACTTGAGATAATATTATGGAGACTATTTTTCATTACAAAAGGCACTTTCTCTTTATATCAGTACGAATTACAGATGATATATTCGTTTCTTTTTTCCGGCATACGTTATTATCTGAGCCGTATAGGACAGACTTGGTTTGAACCTTAATGAACAGTAAATTAAGAAACACTCTGGGAAAATAATTACTGCACTTTGCATTACCAATGCGCCATACATTGTATTGTTGGTGTTATAGCTAATGCATACATGTATTTACAAATTGATTACACAGAAGGAAGGAAAACATGCACTAAAACCTGGCTTAATCATATATTTACAATTTTATCAACAACCAGCACCACCACAAGCACCATTATCAATCTCTTATACATTTGCACGGCGACTGTAAATCAACTACATCGTAAATGTAATAATGTGTACTAAACACAAAAAGACGGAAAACTAGTCCAAGTTAAGCTCAGGAACATTCAAACCATATCAGTGTTGTTATTATGCTCAAATGTCTTAGGGATCCACATAACATAGAATTACCACTAATCATCTGATGAAGATAAGTGAAAATTCTTGGGAAAATCCTCTCAGATAAATCGTTTACACACAACAAAGAGAGTAATTAAACTTTGCCGGGTTTTTGATTAACTTAAAAGTGACCTTTGTTAAGTGAAAAAATTGTAGGTTAAAAGTAAGGCAAAATATTTTCAAATGTGTTTCTATTTATTAGACTTAGCTATTACCTTATTCATATTTTTGGACACTTTGCCTTTGTGATGTGGGAGTAATATGTCCATCTCACATTTAAGAGGTCTAGACCTCATAACCAGTTAGAGTGAGTTAATCGGATACGTCTTTTTTTCCCTGTGGGTGTTCCACTTTCGAAAATTAACTTAAAGCTCTATGTACCTCGGGTTCATTTGAACATCATTTTACCTATATCATTTATCATCCAATATGATTAAAGGATGTTACACTTCAAGGAATGGGGACGGGGTAAAATATATTGTCCATTTAGCTGGTAAAATATACTTGTAAACTGCATGACATTTACAGAAACTTGAATGTCAAGAGAATGGAGTTGAGAGAAGACTAAACATAAAATATCTGCCAATTTCCTTCTCAATTTCCTGATAAATTAATAACGAGGGACTTTTGCTCCATTGATACCAATTTCACCAGACTTTACAGAATTACAGTTTCAATTGACAAGGGGCTGAGCTCACTCAAAGAGTAATTATCTTTAGTTCAGGGATAGTTAACAGACGGATAATTCAATTCTGAGCACGATATTCACGAAGGATAAAGTTCCCTCATTATGACGATTTGACTGACATTGTGATGACTAAAGGTGCCTGTGAACCTCATTTATTTCAATTATTATTATTATTATTATTATTATTATTATTATTATTATTATTATTATTATTATTATTATTATTATTATTATTATTATTATTATTATTATTATTATTATTATTATTATTATTATTATTATTATTATTATTATTATTATTATTATTATTATTATTATTATTATTATTATTATTATTATTATTATTATTATTATTATTATTATTATTATTATTATTATTATTATTATTATTATTATTATTATTATTATTATTATTATTATTATTATTATTATTATTATTATTATTATTATTATTATTATTATTATTATTATTACTACTATTATTATTATTAATTATTATTATTATTATTATTATTATTATTATTATTATTATTATTATTATTATTATTATTATTATTATTATTATTATTATTATTATTATTATTATTATTATTATTATTATTATTATTATTATTATTATGACGGAACGTTTGGTAGTTTGTGAATTATTTATTTCTGTTTAAAAACCATGAAAAAATGTATCAGCTGGATCAATTTGCAATTGAAATGGGACACGAGGTAATCCGCCTTCCCCCTTACCACTGCCAGTACAGTGAAACTGAGTTAGCGAGGGCACAAATAAAACAGGGGGTTGCAAACAGATATAATACTCTTAAAATTATTATTCATGAAATAATAAAATTAATACAAATTATTCACGAAGAAATTTACAAGATAACACAGGACTGAGAAAACTGCGCTAGACACGCAGATAAAGTACAAGAGGACGACACTTGGAAAGAAATAGCACGTGACGAGATTTTGGATACTGTCATAAATTTGCAATACTCAGATAATGAAGACAGTGCCATTGATGAATTGGCGCTTGGCGTGACATTCACAGATATATGCCCGCCTCGGTAACGGAGATGATGGTCCACCTCACGTTCAAGACGTCCTGAGTTCGAATATCAGTGAGCGTGAGTTATCTGGATAAGCTTTTTCCCGGCGTTTTCCGTTATCCTGAAAGGTGAATGTCTGGTAACTCTAGGTTATATGGGTCTGGGCTCATTCTAGCACCATCTTATCCATTTCATTCCTCGTATGCCTTAGCGTTGGAGGATGTAAATTAAAACAAAAATTCACAGCGATGTGGATGAATCACTGATAGTTCTATTTGAATTAGAACTATAATCGATGTAGGAAGATGCGAATATGCCTTTTACAATTTAGATTTTAACAACTGGGAAAATGTAGTTTAGGTTCCCTGATGATTAGCGTCAAAGAGACTTGCATGCTTTAGGATAGTGTGCGAGAGAGAGAGAGAGAGAGAGAGAGAGAGAGAGAGAGAGAGAGAGAGAGAGAGAGAGAGAGAGAGGTATTGAAAGAGTGGGGGTAACGAGGTGGTGACTCTGAGCACGCAAAACTATTTCATTCGCCTCAGTTCCAGAATTCTTCCCATTTGAAAAACATATTAGGACCCACATTTGTCCCCTCCAGGGGCCTACTTCGGTAGGTACGGGTTTGCGCACCCGGGGTCCCGAGCCAAGAGTCTCCCTCGTGTGGGCTCCTCTTCGTGGTTGAGGGAGACGGTCAAGAGGCCCAGCCACGTGTAGGCCGTGCGTAGAGATCCGTGGAGAAGCCTTTTAGATTATTGTCTAGTTTAGAGTTTAGGATTTAGTGAACGAAATTTTTAGTAGGTTTTGATTGCTGTTTTTTATGTACGTGTATTTTTAATAGGTTTTGTTACACTTGTATAGTTTTTAGAAAGTTTTATATCTGGCTTTTGCCATGACTAGTTTTTTAAAGGGCGCTGATGACCGCCGTAGTTGAACGCCCTTATATATCATCATCACCCACATTTGTTTTGTTTCCGTAATATGTACATACCTAAAACAAAATTTAATACGTGGATCTATGTCGAAGAGTTGTATTCACAAACTGTTATTTCAGAAATTACATATTTTGCAAGAAAAGATATGTAAATAAATGTACATTACATTTTTCTCATAAAGACATATGTTAGGTAGTATTTTCCGCATATAATGTAAATAAGTATATTCCATAACTTTTCTACAAGTACACATAGTTTAGCACTTTACTCATTTTATTAGCAAACACGAAACTTCATCTTATAACTTAGATAGTCCTAAGAATATACTAGTTATACCACTTGATACGAGCATCTATGTAACAACATTACACGTGTGGGAGGTAGGAATGATGATACGATGAACTCTGCGTTGATTATCTGAAAGCCCCAGGTTGGGCAACCATATGCAATCATGATTACATGTGTGGAGATGTTGCAAATACTGTTCTCGTAGCACTACATTAAGAAGTCACATGTAGCCGAGATGTTTTCCTGGTTCCTGGTTGGGATGATCCTTCGTCACCGAAGTCCTACGGTAAAAATGTTGGAATGATAGTCTCCTCCTAAATCTGAATATTTTATCCAGCTCTGCTCCAGTCCGTGCATAAATCAGGCGTGGTCGTACCGAGCGGGCTGGCTCAGGCTGTTTCGTCTGTGGCTCGCATTCGGGAGGCCCGGGTTTGATTCCCGTGGCCAACCTACCTGACCCATGGGTTTTTTTCGGGGGTTCCCGGGTCCCTAGGCGAATCCTGGTTATGTTAATTACATCCCCCGAATTTCCTGTCCCTCCATTTCATTTCCATTATCATTTCATATCATCTCTCATCTGGTGGTCTCTTTCAGGGTAGAAGTGTCGGCGGGTGTCTCGGCGGTGCATGGCAGGATGATATGCTCTGAGGAAAAGTACTTCCTCCTCCGGTATGTGGATTGCTGGCCTCAGCTCCTCTGCTGGGACCATTTTGGGACCACCAGCCAGGGACCTTTGGAGCTCGGATCTCCTGCCTGGGACCATTAGGGCTCGGCTGCTGGGCTCGTTGCCGTCCCGCTGTGGGGGAGCGAGTTCGTTGTCCTGGCCTGTCGGGGGAGGTCTCTATTCAAGTAAACTGTAGGCACCCTGCCCTCTGTACTGTTGTGGCTCCTTGGGTCGGCCGCGCTCTGTCTCCTTCGACTCATCCTTCCTCTCGGGGGTGTCTCGCACGCATAGAGCATGATAGGGAGGACCAGAGCCATAAAGAGGTGCAACTTCAGGGCAACAGACATCACAGACCGTCACACAGGGGATAGCGATGCCGAGGCACCGTGCGACCGATGCGCTAGTTCCCGGATGTGCTCCCGAAAAGTTAGGCCCTTATCTAGCTTGACTCTCAAGTATTTGATTGAATTCTCCCACCTATTCCTTTGCCCAAAATAGGTGAATGTTGGGAAATTGGCGGGAAAACGGCGCTTGGTGAACAGGATCGCTTGGTTTTTCTCCGTGTTAATGGACAATCGCCAAAGCGTGCACCATTCTTAGAGGAGGCTGAGGTGTCTTATGGGGTTGAAGGCCCTTCGTGAATTTCTGTTTGTAGAATATAACAGCACGTCGTCGGCAGACTGTGCTATATTGACGTGCTGTTCAGTGGGAAGGTCAGCCACATAAACGCTGTGGAGCGTCGGGGATAACACAGAACCTTCGGGGACTCCGCCGCGGATAGACCTTCGTGTAGATGTTTTTCCCGTCACTAGCTGCGTCACGTGCGTCGAGTCAAATTCTTATGTGAGAATCAATAGCTTCCTCTTCTTAAGGCGTACCAAAACATTCAGAATTTGATTCAGGTTGGTATAAAGCATTTATTTCAGCTAGTATTTCCCTTTATAAATCAACAATCCAGAGCGCAGAAAGTTCCTCATTAAATGGATATTGAAGACGCCCACACCATATCTAGTCTTCAATTACTACAGCCTTTTGTTCTCCTAGAGGGATTCAAATACTGATAGTATTTTGTTGTTAATTTCACTATCTTGGTGTACGGAGAGAATAACGGTTTACTACTAATATGTCGTATTAATGAGCCTGCAGGTGTATACAAATATAAGTTCGCATAGTGAGTCAACGCTATGGCAAAGCTATTTTCCGAAAGGCTATGAGAAAACACTTATGCCTGATGTCACCAACAGATGTTAAAATCGACGTTAACAAATGTAACGTAACAATTGTCACAGCGCTAACAAAGCTGTTAAATTTCTTGCATTTTTCCAACCTGTTTTCTGAAAATGTTAACAATCACGTGTTAATGCCAAGAGAGGTGTAAATATTACAGCTATAGAAGGCTATGGATGAGTCGTATTATTTTCTGAATGTACTGCGATGCGCTTTTGTTTTCATTTTCGTCTGCACACAGCTGGGAAAATGGCGGGTAAACAAAATAGTAAACAAAAGCCGTGAGACAAATTTCCCATCAATGGAGAAATAATTGTTAATTGAATTGGTGATGAAGTATAAGGATATCGTGGAAAATAAGAGGATGGATGCGGTGAATGTAAAAGAGAAAGCTCTCACGTGGGACAAAATTGGAAACGAATTTAATTCAAATTCCTGTATCACTACTATAAGTATGAAACAACTTCGTCGGTATTACGTAAATTTAAAACGAGCTGCGAAGAAGAACAAGTGAGAAGTGACTTGAACGTTTCTAGGCGGGAGGTGGACAGTGTATTATCTACATAATTAGTGAATTATAAAATCATGAAGTTATTAATACTTGAAGCAAAGGCGAGATCGGCATATTCCTTTCGATGCATGTTCTAACTCAATATTACGTAAATTTAAAACGAGAGCGAAGAAGGACAAGTGACGAGTGACTTAAACGTTTCAAGATGGGTGGTGGAGAGTGTATTATCCACATAATTAGTGAATTATAAAATCATGAAGTTATTAATACTTTTAGCAAAGGCGAGATCGGCATATTCCTTTCTATGCATGTTCTAAAGTCTCTTATACTTCCGCAGTATCCTTCATAGCACCTTGTTTTGACAGTCTATACCTCTGTAGAAAAGTTTCTTCTGATAACTCCTCATAAGCCATACTCTATTACGAATGCCATTTAGACGGTCTTAAATATAGCGTACCGACATCAACAGCAGCGTCCATGCCCACCATATTGACTATTTGCAATTGCTAAGGACTTAACAACAGAAATTTGGCTTGTTAGTTTAACAAGAGATATACAAGTGTTAAGCTAACCTTGTTGGCGAAATGGATTTTTTGTCATAACTATTGCTAAACTCGTGTTAAGTCTTAACATCTGTTAGTGAAATGGACATAAGTCATATCAGGCCCATTAAGAACATGAAAATGTTGAATCGTAATTGACGAAACTGTCGTTGCCGTGGTAGAAAAATGGGGAATGTAATCGTAGGTGTATTGAAAGATGATGAATAGATGTCTGAAGAAAAATTCTTGCTGGCTATTAAAGAAAAGCTTGCTGCAAATCATATAACAATAGCTAATCTCTGTTTCATATAACCTTACCCAGCTGACATGTATCACTCCGCGTGCAACTACCATCCCCCTCATCCTAATTGGCTAATGTTTTCGCGCCATAGGCCATAGGCGGTGCCCTACCGTCACATTTAAAACTGCAGTAAACGTCATAATAATTGCCAGGAAGATAGATAAAATCATACAAATAAGAATATGAAGGCATGCAAAAATAATGAAGTATATAATGAAACTGAGCATGTTGAAACTGAATGAATGAGCAATGAAACTGAAACAAGTTTATAATGAAAGGCCTTCGGCCTTTTCCACTGGGATTTTTTAAAACCAGCATACATACCGTGCTGAAATGCTTGTCTTTCAGTCTTAAAAGTCGTGTCACGTCATACTTGTCGTGTGTCCTTCATTCACCCAAGTCTCGTCAAGGTAGTATACATTTTTGCGATTTGTATCCCGGTACAATCTGATTGTCCTTAAATAACGTCTTTGCCTTACAGCAGTATCGCCCCTGGAGTGGTAAGTTTTCCTGTTGTCTCAATATCATGTCGCGATGTTCCTACGCATCTACCACACCTGTAAGTTCAGAGCAGAGCTGTTCGACTTCTCTCACTGACAAAGACGGATTCTTCTCTGTGAGTGCATTAAACACATGCAACACAATTCTTTTTTCGCCGCTTTGTAAAGGTTTTCCGTTGCGATGCTTCAGCGAAAAACTGACGGTAGCCTCTGCCATTATACATATAAGTACACACGCAATAAACGATCAATAAAATAATTTAGCCCTCGTACTCGGCACAACACACCTTCGAATGGCGATATATGACTAATCCAGTTCAAAACAACGTCAGTGATAAAAGTTATATGAACAAATATGTCATCACTACCGCTAAATCACGTGCTATCGTGCCATGTGAAAGACGGGCTTCTGAGCAAAAGAACCTCGTCTTTACTTCGTTTAAGAATTAACATGCATTTCTAATAAATCAACTCTGTTGCGTAATATATTTAATTCAAACAGTTACGAAAATATAAATTTGACAATTCTCTTCCAACGTATAAAGACATATCACCATGTTAAATAACGAACTAATTTTTACCGCACAACAGTCTGTACTACAATAGCATCCAATGAGAGGTGATAAGGTCAGATGACCGTTAAGAGATACGGGGCAAGCTTATGTGAAACAAGGATTAGGGTGTTTAGTGTAGTTCTGGACACGTTGTGGCCAAATGGTTTGTTGCTTCTGCTTACGGACTCCGCAGTGTATGTGAAGAAAACTGGTGTTGCTGTAAGTTTCCTGAGTATGATTTACGCAGCTTGTGTCGTTCACGCTCCACATAGATTGTGTAAAGCAAACCGGCTCTTTATCCTGATATGGACAAACTAGACACTAATGCGGAAAAGGTGCTCGTAAAAGCCCCAGCACGGATTAATGCTTTCAGAAATGTTAATACCAATTTTCCATGCCTCTTAGACCGGCAGTCTCGCGCTTCCTAGGTACAGTACATGGCAATTTAAAATGTGACTTGGCCTTCATATCTTTCAATTTTATTTTATTGATTCGTTCAAGAAACAAACTAGAAACTTCTGTTGACTTATTAAATAATTCGTTAAGTAAACACATTTGCTGAGAAGCAACTTTATACTATCTGAAGTTCAAAGGCAGAAGTTGTAGGAATAAAAAAGTGCAGACTTTGTTTAAGAAAACCAGTATCTACCAAACCCACATAAAGTGGCTTATATTTTAGAGGCCGAACACAGATGAAAAATGTGTTATTACTCTCTTCAAGCACGCGAGGTTGACATTGCATGATGTAGAATGGTGTTTCTCAATGTGTGGTCCGCAGGCCCCCGGGGGTCCACGAGGAGATGTCAGGAGGCCCTCGAGGGGGTCCCTTAGGTTAAGTTATAATGTTGAATTAAAACTATATAAAACGTAGAATTGTATTCACTGAGTCACTTCTCTGCTCGGTGCCGAACTACATACTTTTTACTTGACATTTTTATGCAGTTATGTCATAACAATGACACGCAGCTGAGAGGTGCAATCAACGTAACAGTTGGGAGATGTAGGGCAGCGTTATAATAGCAGCGACACAACCATACTGAGCGTGAGAGGTTAGCTGCGGTGCAGGAGTAGTCAGCCAAGCCTGAGCGTGCAGATCTGAGTCAGCGCTGTTATTGGTACCGGCTACACGTATGCACGCACGCACAACAAGCCAGTTGTTCTTGCTGCGTTGAAGCCAGTGATGATAGTGTTTGATTGTCCTGACAGTTTGTAATTGTGAATCGTGAGAATTTATTCGCGTCGTTCAACATGAATCGTTGCTTACAGACTGGGTCAATTATACGTAAGTCTACAATAACTGTTGATCAAGAGGCAAGTTGTAGTAGTGAGCCTACTAGTTTAACTAGTTGCTGTTCTGCCGACTGCGAAAATACAGCGAAGAATATTTAAGTTTCGGGTTTTTCGAGCTGGATCTGAAGATGAACAAAAGCCTCAATGTGTTTTGTGCTATGATGTACTGACCGGGCCCAAATGACCTTGATGTCGACGGGCCCTAAAACCACACACACACACACACACACTGTACTGACCGGTGGCAGTACAATGAAGCCCGATAAGCTGCGAAGACATTTAGAGACGAACCATCCGGTTTGCATCGCTAACACTTGATTATTTTAAAATTAAAAGTAAAGAGATGAAAATGAGTAAATCTAGAATACAAAAAAAGAAAATTCTACTGGAATCAGTAGTGAAAATGCAACACTAGCTCCCTATGAAGAGCGTTACTCATTGGTAAAAGTGGCAAGACATAACATTGCAGACGATTTAATATTGCCAGCAGCTAAAGAAGATGTGTAGCATAATGTGGTGACTCAGCTGCCAAAGAGCTGAACACGTACCACTATCAAATGATTCAGTTAAACGTAGAATTGTGGATATGTCTCATAATGTCCTGGACCAGCTAGTTATGAGGTTAAAGCCAACAACAATGCATGCTTTACAACTTGACAAAAGTACTGATTTCACTGAAAAGTTTCATTTGTTAGCTTTTGTACGTTACGAACACGAGAAAGAGCTTGCTGAAGACCTATTGTTCAGTAGAGAAGTCTTGCCTGACACTTCTGAGGACGTCTTTAAGACACTTGATATATGTATTTCAGAGCAAGATCATGAGGGGAAAGTCTGAGTAGGCGTAAGCACCTACGGAGCCGTAACGATGTCTGGACACAACACTGGATTGAAAGCTCGACTTCAAGATGTCAACCCTGAGATTAAGTAAACTCATTGTTGATATGTAGAGAGGCATTGGCTGTAAGGAAACATTAGAAGAGTTGGTTAAAATTGTGAGCTCATTAAAGCTCGTCCTCTTAATTCACGAATATTCAAGAAACTATGTGAAGAAATGGGAAGCAAACATAAACAACTGTTCTTGCACACATACGTTCACTGGATTTCTGATGGAAATGTTCTTTAGCGACTTTTTAAATTACGTGATGAAGTGAGGCTATTTTTTGAAGACAGCAAGCACGAACAGTTTCCCCTCCGCAAACGACTGTGTGACTTTGAATGGTTGTGCAAAGTGGCGTTTCTATCTAGTATCTTCTCACACTTAAATGAACTAAACTGAAAATTGCAAGGACCAAAATCAGATGTTTCACGGTTCATGAGAAAATTGAAGCAGTGATAGGAAAACTTCAAGTGTGAAAAGGTGACGTAGAAAAGAAATCCTTAGGCTCCTTTCCTATTTTGGAGCAATCTCTGACCTCATGAGAAGAAACTTTGCCTAAAAATATTGAAAAAGTCATAATAGAACATCTGAATGGCCTATCAAAAATGTTGAGTAAGTACTTTCCAGCAACGGCAGATGATCAGAATGAGTGGATAAAGTATCCTTTCCAGGAAAAGATATATGCAGCATTGATAGTCTTTCAGAAAAGGAACAGGACCAACTAATAGAGTTATTTAACAGCAAAGGATGGAAGGTTGTATACAAGGAAAATGAACTTGCAAATTTTTGGTTTCTGGCACAGAGTGAATTAAATGAACTTGCTACCAAAACACTTAAATATATTGTGTTCTTCCCAACCACTTATCTGCGCGTGCAACATCAAGCCATTGGAGAGAAACAGACTTTCCAATGTAGAAACTGACTTAAGAGTAAAACCCACCAACTTTAAGCCCAGTGTAACTGAGCTTATTTAATAAAAGAAAAAAGGGTGCATTGTTCACATTAATACATTCTAATGAACAAAATTTCAAGCCTTTCCCACATAAACTGACTATTTAGTAACCCAATACTAACTTTGTTGAAATGGTCAAATGGTGGATTCAGAACATTATGAATAACTTTTTATGTGTATAAAAATGATCTGTTTACATGGAAAATAAATTCATTTTTATAACATGTTGTGCCTAATGTTATTCATCCTTGGGTAATCCAAAGAGTGTGGTATTTCAAATTTTTACTGATGTAAGGCTAAAGTTAAATAATAAGTAGGGCTAGGAAGTTCGTACCTCTCGCTGTTCCCTATGCAGGTTGCGACTGACCCTCTCCCGGCATACAAACAAGTCATAGATAAGAAACGCACAGCGGAGAGGCATTGAAACCGGTTGCCCAGAGAAAAAAAATTACTTATGAGACATTCGTAAATGCACATCTCTTTAGATCATTATGTACAACATACAAACTCTTATATAAATACGGGTTTGTCTCTGGCTGATCTAATTATTTAAATAGGCACAGTGTGGCAACACCCAAGCAATTATAACGCGGATTGCAACATTTCCTGATCGAATGTAAAATAATATCCAAATAATAAAATTAATTGCTTAAATATCTGAAGACTCTTACTAGACAAACTGCCAAAGAAGGAATTTTACTACATATTTACTAATCTACGGCCGTATTAGTAAAAACAATAATGCACCTCTGAAGTCTTTCATATGAAAAACTCGTTCTGTGTCCCCTAAAACAAGATTTAGTTTATTGATAATCTGTTGAAAATTCATTAATGATTTCAGCTAATTTAGTTTCTCGATCTGGATTCTCTTTTTCCCATGTTTGCTGAAGTATCCCATTGAAATGTAAATGTAAATAATGGAGTAAATAAGGACATGAATAAGTATACTTCTAGAAAACATACAATAGTTTTACAGCAAATTTAGTTGCTCATCTTTGAAGCACAGAAAATATGTTATTCGAATGTCTTCCTTCCTACCAACGTGCTCTGTTTAATGCAGTGACATCTGCTTTGCAGTAATGAGCTGCATTCTACGATGAACCTTGCCCTTGCTAGTAACACTGCGTTGTATAGCCATGCCTCGCCGTTCTTACACTGCTCAAGGAAATTGGTACAAACTTCCTAGCTCTGAGCCAAACCTGCTTAAAATTTACTTCAAAGTGAAAAAAGTTAATTTTAATAAACACAGTTTATATATAATTTAAAATACGTTTTATAAACAAGTTTATTTTATATAACTTTAATTTTTTTAAATTTATTATTAATTAAATTTAAAACTGAATATGCAAGAAAATATCTTAAATTATACATACAGATAATTATTTAAATTCCAATTATAAAATTCAACCAAAATTCTCCTCGTTCATATAAACTGAGTTGCCAAATTATGGGGATCCGCGAACAAGTTGTTAGATGATAAGGGGGTTCTTGAGGCAGAAGAGTTTGAGAAACACTGAGAACGTTTTGTCTTCCAATATAAGATATTACTGAAAGATAATAGGCAAGGCTGTGATGCAAAATCTGGAGATGCCATTTGTTGTGCAGTGCAAACGTGATTAGTGAGTTCCAATATTCATTGCTCTATAAGCTATATGTTTTCTAATTCTTTGTTCTAATTTTTTTATTTTTTCCCCAATTTTAGTTCATTTTTAGAACCAATAACACATAGAAAATAAATATTTTTAGAATATAAAAATCCAGGTCCTAGTGATGACGTACGGTGAAAGTTGTTATTTAAGGGGTTTATTACTCACGAAGTGGCAGTGGACAATGGAACTAGTCCACATTACTAAAGTGACAGAGTGAGCTAAACAAACTCTCGGCGAAGCTCAAACTAGATTGACAGTAGGATTACGGATTCACGAGCTGGAACAAGTCACAATACCCATAAACTGTAATTAGATTGCAACCTAAAGAATTATTTCTCCTCTGTTTGTTTAGTGATGTCACACAATATATTATTGTGTTCATAAATATGGCATATGGCTGTTTCTTTCGAATCTAATTAATAGGAATGGAAGTTCAATGGTATGAGAAGTAGGACTTTACTGTCAAAATGAAACAGCATTTCTTAGGACTACTCTTGTTGAAATAACAAATGTTTGTAATAAATACGACTCGGACTAATTTAGGTGTGCAGACTACGTCACTGTTGTTCCGCCCTTTCTCTTTGCTGTGCTGTTCCGCAGACAGGTCTGAGCAGGTGAGAAGATTGGTATGTGGTCTAGGTATAAGTAGGTTCCATTGTTTATTGCAGCGGTGGCCACAACGAGGCTCGCGAGCAGCATGCGGCTCTTGAGTCACTCTTGTGTGGCTCTTGACACCAAGCTTGGAGTAAAATTAATTAATATAATTAATTGAAACTAACAACATCTCAAGGCTGGTGAAAAACGGAAAATCTTTCCGTAATCTTAAGGACCCTCATGGTTGTTAAATATGGCTTTGTTTACAGATGTTCAGCATTTACAAGCATTAAACATATCTTTACAAGGAAGAGGAAAACATACTTCCGATTTGATCCAGATTGTATTTAGTTTTCATAGCACGTTAAAGATTTTGGAAAAGACCTTCAGACTAAAACGTGTTCTCACTTCAAATGTTTGAAGAAAATGACTGAAAGCCTTCCTGACGTTCAGGAGGAAACTGAAGATTACTTGAGTAACATGTCTTGATGAAGAAATCAATGGCAGATTTAATGATTTGAGATCACTTAAACCTTCATTTTAATCCCTGTAAAGTCCTTTTTCTGTTGATGTGGGTTCTGGCTGTCCTGTTTGATCACCAATAACAAAATATATAGCAGCTGTAGAGTTGGAGCTACTAAAACAGAGGACGAAGGACTAAAAGGTCTCAAACGAACTGGCGTTCCTGCTATAGAATTCTGGAAAAATCTTCCAGAAGAAAAATTACACACTAACAAAAAGTGTGATAAGAGACTTATATAATCTTTGGGACTACTTATATGTGTGAATCACTGCATTCAACGTCTACTTTCATTATATCTAAATATCGATGGAAACTGAGGAATATTTACGTGAACTTGTGCTAACTGCGCTTACCAATTATATCGGCCAGATTTCATACAATGAAAAATGTCTTCGTTTTATAAACCATTTTATAAACAGCTCTTAAAATGGGCTTCGAATTAGCCTCATAAATTTGCGGCTCGCAAAATTAAAGTTAGTGGTCACCCCTGGTCTTTAGAGTACAAGAGGTGTAAATAAAATGAATAAAGACTTTTATAAATTAGTATAAAATCGTGCATGTGTTGCATTCACACCACATTCTCTGCTCCTCTTGTACAACCTACTCTTATAAAAATTGTTCTTTTAACTACGTCTTATTGAGATAAACTTAATTGCACATGTATGTTTTGTAGACGAAAAACATAATAGGATAAGCTCATAGTCAGGTTTTTTAAAAGCATATTAGTATATTTTGGTTTTCAGATTACATGGTCTTTGCAGAATCACGAGAAAATTCTTATGTGTTAAATTCACATACTTCTCTCTCTTGTGAACATCGCCATTATCTGTCAAAATTGCTTAAACTTTATTTAGGTATATAATATGTCGTGTTATCTAGACGGTCCGTCTCTCTCACGGTCTGCCTCGACGAGTATCTGTATCACTACTAAACTATGGAGTAGGTGCTGTAGTTGGACTGGGAATTTTGATTTTCTCAGGGTTCATGAACAAGAAAGTCTTAATAATTTTGTGTCGGATGTCTGCGTGATTTACAGTGCCAGTGTACTGATAAATATATTTCCTCGAAGCTTTAAAATGTTTATCTTAATCTGAGAATACTCTAGATATCGTCATATGCTCCTCGCGCTTCTCAGAATGCAAATTTCTTAACGTCGCGTGATGCTGCACAACACTTCTCCCTACCCTAGACTTCACCAAATTGCCTCGATTCTACTCCAAAACTGTGACCTTGTCTACAACTCTCCCGAAATGGTAAATTCCTTTATGTGGATATTTAAAAGGGAAGGCCAATAACCCTTATGGCCATGCTAAGGTGTAATTAACAGCGGAAGTTGTCCCATTGCTTGCCCCCAAACCTAATAGACATACCGGAGAAACAACGCCTATGTATTTTACTATATATAAGTTTCGAGGTTTATACCATTTTAGACATATTTTATACAGATGTTACCTTCTTACAAATACAATTATAAAAATCATAGATATTTGCTATTGTTAATAACTCTTGAATCAATAACATCTACTAGTTTATTTTATACTAGAATAATGGGCAGGAAGACATATCTCTACCAATTATTGACTATTTTTCTATCATATGTTTTGCTAGTTATGTTTCTTACAGAGTAGACTTTGACAACTTTACTGAAAACATCATGGAGAACAAAAATGTATCTGCGTCCATATTTTCCTTTATGAGCATCACAAATCTTAAAAAATAGCCTATTGTTATATCAATACACGTTAATCTAGATAGAATTTGTAGAAATTATTTTATTACATAGATCTGTTGGTAAGACAGTAAGCTTAAACTATAGTCAAATATCTTAAAAGCTGGCTGCTAGGTGACGGCTTTGAAATACCGTTCTGTTGCTTAGTCAGAAAAAAACAGGATCTCTATTTGAGAAATGTATACGTATTTTAGCATTGAAAACCATAGTAAGAGCCATCTGTGAAATGATTCACTCCACAATAAATAATAGATTATGACGCAAGGGTTGAAAGTGTGGTTTTATTTTGTGATTAGGCATTTTTACGAAATGAAGGTAATCACCTTCATTCGAGGAGCAAAATACTTGTGGCAGGTGTGGTAAATATTATTTTTGAAAGACTGCTTGAGTTTGTACATAAATATTAATAATATTACATTGGTACGTAAAATAAGACAAAAAGATCAGCTCACGTGGACAAAAGGTTTTTAAAGCAAGAGAAATGACATTAAAACGGAATGGACTCTCGAGAGCAGCAAGATGACAGATATTTTCATTCTTTTAGCTCTGTAAACTTCAGGCCTTCTCTTTAAAAGTGTTATAAACATATGATACTTAATAATATTTTGGTTATTCTTGCATTTAAAACGAAATTTAATAATTGGATACTTAACCAAAATGATGATCCTTACTATCAACTTTTCTTTTCGAACTAAGCAAAGAGCAGATTTTCTAAATTTTAAATTCACATTTTCTGTGATTTAGTCTTATTGTAGGTTATAAAAGATTAAAGAACAACGCTTTAGATTAAAGAAAGAAGGTGGGTGGTTGATAATATTGTGCTATGATGTGTTATAGAATGCCACGCAGCAGATACTTAGGAAAGAACATTGCTTAGCTCCTGAAAGGCAATAGTTTGGAGATCAGAGCTGAATAAATATAGCTGGCATATGTACTGTTTCTCCTCCCCGTTTCATTAAAACTTGAAACGCTCTTGAACTCTCTACCGTTCGTAAACATCTTCGCAAAGCGCTGGGATAAAGGATGCAGGTTTAGAAATCAATACTGGCAGAGCCGGGAATAGAGGTCATATGTACGTTGCACTCTCGAACGTGGGGTCAACTTTAGGGGAGACCAACTGCTCTTCCTTTAAAAAGAAAGAAAATAAAAATGGTATACACAGAACTTGCAGACATTCTTAACCGGTCAACGTCGACTGCAGTGTCGTCTCAACATTTGGTTTCCTATCCACTGGGTTGGGGAGTTACAGCTGCTATAGAATATAGGTTGCGGACTTGCACACTGTAAATATTAATATCTATATTTTAATGAGAAGGAATCTGCTGCCAAATAAATATGATTCTTGATAATATTTTACCCAAACCATTCAGACGTGTTTATAGTAAGGTACTTTTTTTAACTGGGGAAAGAAAAGATGGAGAGTTTCAATTAAATTGTGCTTAAACAGGAATATCTCATTAACTTAATTTCCCACATTTTTCTTAGAGTAACATTTCTGTAACTTGCTGCCAAAACAGTTGCCGAAGTGCGTTGGAATTGACGTGGTGCTAATATATCTGCACGCGTCAACTACCTGCATATGCCAAACCCGTGAGTTTTTCTACCTGTTTTTATTTTATATAATATATATTTTAAAATTATTCATAAAAGAGCCTATTACTTTTTCTCCTACTTATGGGAAGTAGGGCAAGTACTGTGTTCCACCAAAAATCTAAATATCGAGATTTCCTGAATCCAAAGGCGCACTTTAAGGAAAAATTCCTTTGTGTACCCTAGAACAGGATAACTAGAAAACGAAAAGACGCATAAAACCAACTTGGGAATTTTGGTTCAAAGAATGTGAGACGGATATTTTAACATTTTTTTTTTTTTTTTTTTTTTTTTTTTTTTTTTTTTTTTTTTTACTGTAAACTATCCTTTACATGCAACACCTCTGGATATTTTCAAGTTGATTATTTGGGTACAAGGTTGAGTTCAGATGGCAGCTGGAACGGAAAAAAAAGGTCTGTGGCAAAAGGTAAAATGGGCATGAGAGTGATAAGATCATGCTACAGTAAACTGCCGGATATAAATGTCAAATGGTTGGAGAGGATTTATACGGCAGTAGTAGAAAATAGAATGCTACATGGATCAGAGGTTTGGGGAATAGATGAGGCTTGGAGAGAGACTGATAGAGTGCATAGATCCTTTTGTAAATACATATTGGTATTACCAATAGCATCACCTAATGGGGCAGCACAATTAGAACTAGGCAGGCATTCTACTAAAATTAAAATCTTGTCAAGGGCAATGAAATACTTATACAGAATCACTAACTTGGAAGATGGCAATATAATTAAAGAATGTTTTCATATTCAAAAGAGAAGTAACTGGGGTGGGTCTTGGGCACATAAATTGAATGACGTGTTGTTGAAGCAGATAGGTATGGATCATTCTTGGATAAATGCAGAGCATGGGTATAGAGGCTTCTGGAAAGAGGTTAAGCTAAGATTAGAAGATATTGACAGACAAGACATTTTCGCCAATACAAGTGAAAAAGCTCAATGAGAATATATAGAGAAATAAAAACAACCTGGGGGAGGGAAGGATATATAGATATATGTAGTAAGTTAAGTCGAGAAGGTTTTGCTTGGGCGAGATCAGGAGTGAGAAACTTGAAAGTATAGGTCAAGAAAGGGAGCTAGATAAATGTCCATTGTATGGAGAAGAGAATGCAGATTTCCATTGTATATTAAATTGTAGTCAAACAAAGATATGGAGAGAGCAGGCTTGGATACGTAAATGGGACAATTTGGGGGTTGAAGTAGTAATTAGAAAAATTTTGTCAGTAAAAGGGGAAAAGAACAGGAGAAAAGAACAGGAGAAATATAGGGAATTATTTACGGAAAGTTAAAGAGAGATGGCTAAGAACAATTAAGAGAAAATTGTAGAGTGGGATAGGTGAAATGGCAGAAAGTGTAAAAAGGAGTATAGGGCTTCCAATACACAAAAACCTAGGGTTAGGTGTATGGGGAGCGAATTACTATTCAATGGTGGGCAACATGATAGGATTTCCAGGATTTAGTAATATATGGCATATTTCAGTATGAATTTTGTAATTGTAATCTTGATTTTATGTTTCCATTTGTTGATGTAAAAGGAAAGATGAGAAATAAATTACTATCAATTACTATTTTCAAGTTTCTCAAAAACGGCTCTGACGATTTTGCTTAATATAACGTATGTTTAAGATATTTTCATGACAAAATATATCTTGAATTTTTTGAGACTAACCCACAAAGTAATCTTCATTCTGGAAGATTTTTGCATAACTGGTAAACCTTAAGAGAGAGAGAAAATGAGAGAGAGAGAGAGAGAGAAAGAGAGAGAGAGAGAGAGAGAGAGAGAGAATCTTATTGCACAAAAATGTAGGTCTCAATATACCACACACTTTGTGAAATTATAGGAAGGGAAAAATGAAGTAGTTTATTGTGACCGCTCCTGAGATAAAAGATCCATGCAACTCTGAGCTAGGGACAAACTCAGAACCCTTCATAAGAAACTTCTTACAGTTATATCCATGTCTGTTCCCTCCCAACAATGCATACCATCTCAAAGTACACATTGAAAGTACTTTGATTGACACAGTAAAGAACGAATTTTCTAATATGCGACTATCTGGTTGCAACTTCAATTTCAATTAATCTCTATGGAACAAAATTTAAGAAATTGGATTAACCAAGTAGTACTAAGAGAACCCAGAGTTGAGACTTTCGTGCAAGATGCACGATGCTCATCAGATTTAGTTGGCTGAAAGTAATGTCTACAACTCCACTTTACGAGAGTTTGTCAATAATCTTCAATTATTGAACACTTGGACAACTCAACTAATGCCGATAGAACTCTGGAATAATCATGGCTCATACCACCGCACAAACATGCTATGGAGGGTTGGAACAGAAAGTTGAACACCGTTAATGACGCCTAACATTGGTTACGCACCTAAACACGGAGCTAATAATAGCGCTTTTGCTCTCAATTTGAAATGTTTGAGCCAAGAAGAAATGTAATGTTGCATAAAATATATTAACAAAGCATTTGAGCATACAAGAGGTATCAGACATTATTTAGAAACGTTGACAAATACGAGTAAGTAAATGTTCAATGGATTTTTAAGAATAGTTCCACTGACAATGAGATTTTTAAGGACATTTTTACACACGTCCGTATTACATTTGTAGCAAGTCCCAAGCCTGAAATAAAGTGTGAGGGAATTTGAATGAGGACCAGTTGCTACTGCATGCAGAAGTTTTATCGGTCGCTGAAACCATGGAAAAATCCGTGGCCGGAATGTTACGGTCGGTATCACCACGCACTCAGTTCAACTAAATTGATTATTTATGAATAATAATGTTAAGGTCACTAATTATGAATTCCTCCAATTAAACGAAGTGTATGGAACATGAAAGAAGTGGACCAAGACTACCAGATGGTGATCTGTACCAGTGGTTGCCGGATTGGATTTTAGCCTTGTAGACTGTGCAAAATTAGTTGCAGAATTTAAAGGCGCTTTGGTATTAGCAGTGCACCTTCAAAATAGAACAATCTTGTGCTGTCTCGTATTTAATTTCCAGCCAAAATTATGCATCACTTAGTACATATAAATATACTAACAGCAATTCACACAAATAAAAGCCGAACAGTTTTTTAGATTAAAAAGTCTCAAATAATTCACTACAGATAATTTTACTGTGTCCTTCTCCAGTTGTCTGTATTTTTCAGCTTATGTGGTACGTTTAGTGAGAATTCCTTTGGAAGGAACAGGATTCCTGCAAAGGTCTAGACGGCAAGGGAGTAGTTTATCTTGATTGCAGAGAACTGTTTGACTACTACTAGCCAGAATTGCTTTATATCCCAGGAGAAAGGACGAAACAACGTGAAACTGGATCATGTTGTTCTGGACGTGTTCTGTTTGTACTGACATGTCTCTTCAAATAAGTGTATCTAATATCCACTGTAAGATCTACTCAAAGTAGAGAAAGATTTTCAAATCCACTTTTCAGTCAAGGTCCAATGCCATTTCTAATGTATTGAGGTGTAGCAAAACTGCTTTATTAGAGGCCAGAACTTTTTCAAACGAGAGGCACATGTACTTAAAAGTCATATCAGATTAATTATTTTCTCTATCTCTGTACCCATCTGTATAAGCAATGCTTTAAAAGAAGAACAAATCAGTGTCGATATTTCACAGGCGTAGCACACTTTTGTAAAAAGGTGCGTAACAGCAAGCAAGCGTGTGGGTGTGTATGTGTGTTTGTGTTTATTTAGCAATACCATATAAGCCAAACATGAACAATCGAATAAATATCTACAACAGTTTATACTAAAGTCACACAGCTTTGAAGGAAGTAAGAAGTACCACCATCCCAAGAAATCTTGAACGGAAACTTTCTTACCGTTTATTTTATGTTTTTGTTTTGTTTTAACCTTGGTTAAGCGGTTTAGGTCATATTGGGTGGCAAGTTAACGAAATGGTTGTAAAGATGCTCAAGTGAGCTTGGCCCTAGAGCTTAGAATTGCCCGACGTTCGTCTTTTGATGATAAGGGGAAATCTCAAAAGAAACCTTACTTGGGTAATCCACCCCAATCGAGATTCGAACTCGAGATCCCTTAAATATGAGGCAAACACGCTATGCCTGCACTATAGAGATGAGCAGTTACGTCTTTTATTAAAATACAATGCAGCTAAGATATTGGAATGACAGACAGACTAAAACTTCTCAGCCTAAACATATATTACCGTAGTGATACATAGCTACTGTCTGCCCAGGACAAGAAGGCAAGCTAGAGGAATGTGTAACGTAATTACTTTTGCTGTCTGTATGATGTTTATGCTGGCCTTCCGAGTATGACAAGGATGCTAGGTTTGTTTAAAATACGCAAGTGTTGTCACGTAGCTCACCCACACATAACTATCACTGCAGTTACTGCAACGAGTATTAGATCTGACAACTTGGGTGACTCATATGCACTCTCATACACTCATTTCCTAGTAAACAGATGAACACAATCAAGTAAAACAAAGCAAGAGCCTCCCCGCAAAAAAAAAAAAAAAAAAAAAAAAAATTCTTTCTGCCCAACTTTTCTATTCTACTTTTTTAAAGCGTTGATTTTACTAGAGTATTATGTCAACTATTATTATTTCAACAACATGGATTCCATTATAAAAGTAAAAAATGGAATCTAAATCTAAATGGAATCTAACAATGGAAATGCAATCTGGGCAGACAAAACAACCATTTGTGCCAAATATATGCACTCATGGTAAACCGAAATTATAGGGATAGGTAATTTTTATAATCTAACTCATAAGAAATTCGTTTATTACCAATAAATGATTCCTAGAGACTGCAGTCTGTCTTATTCACTATAGTGGGACATAACACCAGCCTTTTGGGAAGGGGTGACAATATTTAATATTATTGCAGGTTGCTATTTTCGTATATTTATTTCACTGATGATCCTTTTTCAAAGAGTGTATTCATTTAAAGTTTTCCTTCATTAGACAGATTATAAAGTGTATGCGAGAACATTAAACTTTCTTTGAGAAGGTTTCTCGCCTTGTCGACAACAAACTATAAAGTAAAAAGAGAGTTTTCTGTTTTCAACCGTGTGAAGTTTCTCCTAAAGGGGAAAAACAACCCGTGTGAAGAACAAGAAAAGTCCACAAAGGGAAGCACAATGCCTGGTTCCGTCATATTCTTATATGGATGCCACTTAACCGAAATCGAGCTGATCTGATATCACAGAACAGCAAGAAAACTTTTCTCGATGCAGCTACATATCGGACTAATACAAAATCCCTTTGTATCTTTTACTTAGATAACCCATCGCGTTTTTCTTAATATTCTAGTTTACGTATTTAAATCAAATTGAGCTTTTAAATTAATTTAAGATTAATAAAAGAAGGAACGTCTTTAGAAACTTTTCAGCCATTAGAAATACATCTATACAGTTTAACAAAAAGATAAACATGTTTTGCAGCTTTCACAAACAAAGTAGTGGGCCAGGGCGCCTAGCAAAGAAGCTCATGACCCACGTATTTATTTTTTAAACGTTATCTTTCTCTTGATACATAAAATTAATTTCGAAAGAACTTATTCATTCAATATGCTTTCTATAGCTAAGTAGAGTAAATATTTGCATTTCACCCAAAAATCTATGCATAGAAATTTTATGGGATATAGGCGTTTCCAAACTGGTTAAATTCAAAGTGAGCATTTTTAGAAAAAGATTTGGTGTTCGCCCGTGCGAGTGACTCTGAGAACAGCCAAAAGCGAAAAATAGTTTAAGTTAGTGTCTTGCAATGATGACCAATGAATATTTTCATGAAAATTGCCTAACATCAGGCTATCCTTTAAACGGAAAACATTTCAAATTATCAGCATTTCAGAAATGGTTTTAAACGATTTTGATCAAAATGTTAATTTTAAACTTAGGATGATTTTATGAAAAATTAAATGTGTATATTGAATTTACTTAAATTACAAATACCTCTTCATTCTGACTGAATTTCGTATAATCACTACACAACAACGTTAAACTCGTTAAAGCACACACATTTTACAATATGATCTTTTTTTATATGAAGCCAATCATTTACAAGATATTTCTCGCTCTTTTGAATTTTTAATGCTTATATTTTTCTCATTTTTGATTTTTCCCCGTTCTTTATTACTTTTTTCTCTGGTAATGCAAAGAGCATGACATTCCTTAAACGTTACATAGTCAAACGCTCTTTAAAGCTCTGTCTACCACTTCACCTATCCTATCCTACAACGAAATAGGTAAATGTGAATTAACAACAAGCTTTTGTAAAAATAGTTTCTAGAAAATAAGTAGAGAAATTCTATGAATATGACACATCAGATTTTTCTATATTTACTGAAGAAGTAGTTCTCAGTTATAATTTCTATCAAGATATAATTAGTGAATATTCAGCCCATCTATGGTGTCTTTCTGCCTCACATTCAAGAGATCCCGATTTAGAATCTCGGTTAGGGTGAGTTTAGGATTAGGGTTAGGATTAGTACGGAGGGGATTCGGCACTGCGACCAATCTTGATCTATTATACCTATACCCCTAAGTGGGGACATCCCCGGGAGGAAGGATGTGGCGAAAGAGGTCACAAGGTGGCCGTCCAAGGAGCAACGATAGTACAGAGGGCAGGGTCCCTACATTTTACTTAGATGTAAATCCCCCAGGTTGGCCAGGACATCGGACATTCCCTCCTACTGTGGTTCGGAAGAGGTCTCAGGAGCCGGTTCGGAGACCCGCAACCGACCTACTAGAGGAGCATATTACCCTGTCATGCATCGCCGCGACTCGCGCCGACACTTCTACCCTGTAAGAGACCATCAGATGAGAGAAGATGTGAAAACATAATGGAAATGAAATAGTGGGACAGGAAATTCGGGGAATGTAAGTAAGTTACGTGGCGAACCGGGTAAACCCTTGAAAGAAACCTATGGGAGTCGTAATCTAACCCGGGCCTCCCGAATGCTGGCCACGGACGAAACCGCCTGAACCATCCCGCTCGGTTTAGGGTGAGTTATCCGGACAACGTCTTTTCTTGAGATTTTCAATTATTGTGAAAAATGAGTGTCAGAACTGTGGATCATGCGTTCATTTTGGGCATCACTTCATCTATTTCATTCATCGTCCGATATTTTATACGTTGGAGGACATTAAATTTTTTTTAAAAGTGGATCTTCAATTTAGCCATTGTAAAGCTAACATTCAATAAGAGATTGCTGAACAATCTTCAGCTGTGACTATTTTTCCATACGAAATATTTTAAATTGCTCCCGTTATCATCGCTTAGTAGACAATGAGATACGCCGTAGGAAAATGAGGGTGCCAAGGGTAATTCATAATTTATTATAGGACCAGATTTAGTGGACTCATGATCAAATGGAAACTGATGAATATACGGAAAGCCCTTATAATTCGTCCCATTTCCAGCCACAGCCAAGACAAGGGGTGTAGGATGACGGGGGAGGGGGAACATCATGGCGACTCTCCTGACCGTACTGGTCATCTTAATTCGTTTTCATGTATACTTTCTCTACTAAACACTTACAGTAAGTACACTATGTAATGTAATTCCATCCAAAAAATTCATATTGACATTTCTCAAGAAACACATGTTTTGAGTCTCCATAAATTAAGAAAAATAAAACATATTTCTGGAAAACGTGTTTGTGTGTGTATTATTTGTGCGTGCGCATCTGGCTATGAACAACATAGTAAATGGAAAGTTTTACAAGAACAAAACTTGGCATTAAAGTTTAGAACTCTCCAAGGATTCCATATGAAGATTTAAAAAAAATTCCCATAACAAACTATCCATTTTATGATTCACTTTTTCCATTTTGTTTTTCTCAAAAATGAATCCATTTCGATCATAATGCTATATGTTTAAGATGTGTTTTATGAAAAATAGAGGTAGGTACACATTAAATTTGGCTTTGAAGTTCTATTTATTTTGCATAACTGTTAAACCATAAGAGGTAAACAGACTCTTACTACATGGAAAATGTAGATCTCATTAAATCACCAATTTCTCTTAACTTTTGGAGGGGACCTAACCGTTTCATATATACTGATTTTCATTTTCAAATGAATATACTTTTCTCAGTCGTTATTCATTATTTTCTCTATCATTTAAAGTCTGTCTAGTGAACGGGAGTGCAGTTGACCGCTCAAAGGACACTACCCTCCCGCCCACTAATGACCGTCATAGATCTACCTCCACACTTCAGAAGTGGAACACTGTCGTTGAGGACCAATAGCAACCCCGATTTTCTCGAAGTGACAGTCGCATGTCTACTCCACGTGGAGTCTCAGTTGCCAAAGTTCCAACTTCCAGTTGATCTGTTTCATTACGTGCAGAAATTCGTTGTGTGTCACGATGTGGAGAGCGTGGGAGGGAAATGCAGTGGTAAATGCAAATCAAGTAGTAGATTACTTTCAGTCAAGTGAACATAATCAAAGTGATTACAATAGCGTGAATAACTGGGCCGAGTTATATTACTGGAAAAGCCTCACAAAACAAAGTTATAACGGGAACTGTTTCTAAGCAAATTCAAGCGCTGGTTTTGAACACATATAAATATGTCCTGAAAAATAATCTTGGTAAGGGGTCATACAATGAACCTGATGAAAAATTCTGGGTATTCACAGAAATACAGTAAGAAATATTGTGACGAAAGGAATACCAAAGACGCCGATCAAATATGAAAACAAAAGGAAACGTTTCTCTAAAGTAGATAATTTCACATTCAATTTAATTCGTCGAGAAATTTATAGATTCTATGCAAAAGGGAGAGCGCCCACCTTAGACGAATTGGTTGCACATTTGCAAGAAATTTGTGATTTTCCTTATGGGACATGCACTTTGCGCGGCGTTCTAAAGGAGCTGGGTTTGAAATACCGCACTTTGAATAAGATAAGAGTTATTATAGAATCCAGTAGCAATGTAGCTTGGCGATATATATATATATATGTGTGTGTGTGTGTGTGTGTGTGTGTGTGTGTGTGTGTGTGTGTGTGTGTGTGTGTGTGTGTGTGTGTGTGTGTGTGTGTGTGTGTGTGTGTGTGTGTGTCAAAACTAAGGAAGTTTTGCAGTAATGGACATAAGATAATTTATTTAGACGAAACCTCGTACGATACCCATGACGTATCGAGAAAGGTGGCAACCTTGCAGAAAGATCTGGGAGGAGGGTCTATATTGTAAAACGATTATGAGGGTTGGTCAAAGGCAGCGGCCGACGTGCACACCAGTTAACTAAACAGACTTTACATAATACGTAGGAAAGTTATTACCTTCCAAACCAAAATTCGTGGCGCGGTTTCATTGGAAATAAACGTTTCGAGAATCTCTAAACAAGAAAGAAAGAGAGAGATGGAGAGAGAGGAATGGCGAAGCTTTCAATGATACACTGGAAGCGACGACTTTCCTAAGAATTTCAAGAGAACAGAAGAAAAACAAGATAATTCATGCCAAACAATATTTTATTTGCTCGGATACATTTTCAAAATTTATTCGTGAACATCCGCGGTACTGTGGACTATTTGACAGCAGCTTACATTTCCACGAGCTCATTCACTTCAGAATATTTCTGTATTTGTGCATTCGTAACTTTGAATACTTTGAATACTTGAACATTTGAGTGGAGAGGGGAAGCAGGAAAATATCTGCCTGTAGTGTGATCAGTTTTCAATGCAAGAAGGGCCTACGTGACTGTACAACAGAAAGAGTAGCCTTAGTTCTTTGAATCATTATTCTATTTTATTTTAATGAAAATTATTATTTGGAGCTTCCCTCGCTTTGGACGTCATGCCTCGTCACTGAGAGAGAGAGAGAGAGAGAGAGAGAGAGAGAGAGAGAGAGAGAGAGAGAGAGAGAGAGAGAAAGAGAGAGAGAAAGAGAGAGAGTAGGTGGGTGAGTGTGTGAACAGCAGAACTCAAACGTGAAAGATCGGTAAAATGTGAAACTTTGTAGTCTAGTTCACATCTTCTAAAGATGTAACAATGGTTTCAAAACGCCTCCTCTCCTGTAACGGTTCCCCTTGGTCATAAATATAAAGTCGCTTAATATATTATATCAAAATAATATTATGTTAGCATAGATATTCAATACTGATTATTTTGAATCGAAAGGAAATACACAGCTATTATAGAAAAACACATTATAATAGTAAGGGCATATATATATATATATATATATATATATATATATATATATAATATATATATATATAATATATATATAATTAGAAGTGTTTGATGGATTAGAAATGTAGATGAACGGAGAAACAGAAACATGAGGTCTCTCAAGGTTGAGATCACAGGTCGGTCGGTTTTCTTCATAACATAGTTCACCTCTAGGAACAATACCTGCGAACCATGTGGAGGGTCGATCTGCCACCCTGTCCTCTCTTTCACACTTATACGTACGATATCGATACAATAGAGTCGTAGATTATCCGAATTCCTAAACTTTCGCACCGTGCGTGCTTCGGAACTAAGTAAGTGGACGCTGTGGGAAACTTTCCACCAACGTTCGGTCATGCGCACATACAAAATTCGTACGATGGTTAAAACTCGAAATTGAAACCAACCAATTACAGTTTAGAACTTACACATGTGAATCACACAAAAACTCAAAATGTAACGAAGAGGTGGGAAATCCAGGAGATCGTGGATCCGTGATCCGTGGATCCAGGATCCGTGTATCCTGGGTCGGGGCGTAGTGAAACCACGTCGCACATACCAGTGCGTTAGGAATACACCGAATACACAACACGTGTAAAGAACTCTATCGTTACCGCTAAACATAACACACGAGTCTGCAAACAGCGACTTTCCTGGTGGCGAGTGAGGAATCTAAGTACAGTAGTGAATAAATCGAGTCGAGGTGTTTTCTTCGCTAATCACACCACATCCAGTCAGGACGTATCCCACACCCTGGAAAAAAGAAGAGAGTCCATGAAAACCCCGATCTGTCCAGTAAACCTCCCCCATCCGTAACCCTCACCCGTCACCTTCCCTACTTTATGAGGTATTGAGTGCTGGGAGGACTCAACCAGGTTATATTCCTTATTCCTTGTTCATGGTTTTAATTTTCGAATACTTCTCTCAAATAAGGAGTTATTATGCCTTTTTATGTCCTGTACATCGAAGGAAATGAAATATCTATGCCATTACATAGCGAGCAGCGCTTTAAAGATTTGAATATCTTTAAGACCACTGTATTCCCCTACTACCATGGCATCTACAAGCAAACTAATAAAATAATTCTACAAATGTCTTTCTAAATACATATGAATGGAGTAGATAGAGGAATAAGCGTTAGTAAAGTTTTACTAGAGTTGAGTTTGTGAGTAGTGAAAATCATATGAGCGAATTAGGTCAAATTGTTACTTGAGAAATCGATATTCTGCGGAGAGGCACAAACATGGTTTTGGTTGAATGGCCAAGGCAATATCGGCGAGGCGTATTCTTTTCAAGTATCGTTCAACCCATTGGTGTGAATTGGATGTGATGACAGTTTGTTTTCTGTATCGCTTTCTTTGCTTCGGAGTGCTTATTTCCTCTCAGTATTGCCCTGTTGTTCATGTTGAGTGTTTAAGTGTGTTGACGCCGAAGTAAATGAAAGCGCTTTCATTAAGGCAGCGGGTTGTTGACAACTTAAATTTTACTACAGACGACACGTCTGTATTTTTATCTTTCTGCAAATGGGGAAACATTATGTACAAGAAAATACTCTTTCCTTCATCTTCTGTTGATTTTATGTGCCGTTTGCTTTAGTAATAACTAAAGAAAGGATAGTTAAATGTCATAATCAGTCTGATATTGTCCAAACATCCATAAAGTATTGTTATTTAGTCAATTAGAAGCATTAAGTTGGGATGTCGAAAAGATTAATGTATATAAATAAAGTATTAATATCTTTTTTGGCCTCTTGCGCTTAACTTCTTCACTGGTTTATGGTTTACTATTATTGCACAAATGAATGCAAGCAGAAGCCTCATTTGAGGCAGCTGTAGCCAGAATAACAAAGTTCAACCATCAATCTCTGTCGTTATTGGAAACGAACCAGATATTTTTAACGTTGTTTTTGTCAGGCACTTGTTTCTTCCAACGTACCTTTTAGTTTCTAAAATGTATGTCATCTAAATCCTTTCTGGAAGTTATCAGGTTGAACACGGTTCCTCACGAATCGACTTTAGACTTAAGAATTATCTAGTTTGAATATTTTAGAACAAAATTTAGTAAACAGAGAAGATTTAGCCAACCGTTGCATTGCGGCCGTTTCATCGCCAATGTTGCTGTGGGAAGTTGGACTCTGCTGCACTAGGGAAACCTCATCTCAATTTATGGAAGGGTTTATATAAAACCATCCATGTCACAACTTGCATAATTAGGAGTACTGTTGTCGGGGGAGGACTGAGTTGACAAGCGCTGTGTCCCAAGGCGTTTCATGTCACACGTTTGACGAATGATCTCCATGGTGTAGTGGAGGACATTAGAAGACATTTTGCAGATATCAATATGCTCATTTCCTCTGTGAAGAAGATTTCCTAAACGCATCCTAAGAAATTATTTTTTGGAAACATTTCCAAGAATGCCGCTTTTAGTGGAGCGAGCGTAGCAGCCCGCTTCGGTAGCATATATGGTAGTGTGTCTACCTCACGTTCAAGAGGTCCCGAGTTCGAATCTCGGTTAGGCTGAGTTACCTGGATATGGTTTCTTCCGGGGTTTTCCCTTATTCTGAAAGACGAGTGTCGGGTAACTCTAAGCTCCTTGGACCCCTGACTCATTTGAGCAGTATTTCACCCATTTCATTCATCGTCCGATATGACTTAACGTTGGAGGATGTAATTATATATAAAGGCGAACGTAGCACCTTGGGGACATGGTTATATGCCGTTCTGTAACTATAAAGCTCTTAAGCGACATAAATAGACATGGTTACTTTCGACCTGAATGATGCCGCATCAAAAGCAAAGACAAAATCGCTACTATGCAGAGAGATTACCTGTGCCTAGGCTTCCGTAAAGCACGTTTCTTTAAACCTTCCAGATACCCTTGGGATCTTCAACCCTACAACTTAAAGCCTGTAACTGGCATAGGCTCGTTTCTTTAAAAAGAAAAAGGAGCACTACCTACCACACCAATGGGTGTGATAGAATCGGATAGTATTTGGTGCCAGATATAAGTAGATGATATTTTTTCGATAACCAGTATTTCACAGGAGAGCATAGAAAATTTGTCAGAGACGTGACGTAGTCTGGTTCAATGCATAGCTTACACACATGGTCTGCTTTAGAGCCATCTGTATAAATGTTTACATTAAGTATAATGATATATAGTTTTCGGAAAAGTCACATATTGTCGCTAGTGGTGGATTTCTTTTTTTTTTTTTTTTTTTTTTTTTTTTTTTTTTTTTTTTAAGAGTTCCATGCTTATCTATGATATTCAATGTTCCAAGGTAGATATTTAATGCGTTCAGTATAGCTGGTATACCTCGTTTAAGTGACGCATATTTCGAAGATGAGATAGTGGAGGAAAGAGACAGGTCTATGTATCTATGGCTATAGTTTGGATGCTATTTTAAATGCTTAAGTGATGTTTTGTAGTTTTATTTTAAAAACCCGAGATGTTTCATCGGTTTTATTTAGAGACATGCTGTTAGACAAATTCTAAGCTGAGGGCTACGCATAATATGGATAGCTGGATAGATTCTAAATGATAGATCCCTAATCTAAATTTGATCCTTTGATTTTCTCACACCGAGCTTTTAATTAATATAATTCCTTTCTAAAACTAATATTTCTTCTTCTTCTTCTTCTTCTTCTTCTTCTTCTTCTTCTTCTTCTTCTTCTTCTTCTTCTTCTTCTTCTTCTTCTTCTTCTTCTTCTTCTTCTTCTTCTTCTTCTTCTTCTTCTTCTTCTTCTTCTTCTTCTTCTTCTTCTTCTTCTTCTTCTTCTTCTTCTTCTTCTTCTTCTTCTTCTTCTTCTTCTTCTTCTTCTTCTTCTTCTTCTTCTTCTTCTTCTTCTTCTTCTTCTTCTTCTTCTTCTTCTTCTTCTTCTTCTTCTTCTTCTTCTTCTTCTTCTTCTTCTTCTTCTTCTTCTTCTTCTTCTTCTTCTTCTTCTTCTTCTTCTTCTTCTTCTTCTTCTTCTACTTCTTCTTCTTCTTCTTCTTCTTCTTCTTCTTCTTCTTCTTCTTCTTCTACCTCACGGCTTTGGATTGTTTAACCCGTTCCGGCTCCAAATTAGTCTGCCCATCTTTTCTTCGGGGCCGAGCCGTGGCTCAGTGGTTAGACCGCTTGGCTCTCACCTAGGCGGCCCGGGTTCGATCCCAGGCGACCGCAAAGTGAGATTTGTGGTGGACAACACAGCGCTGGAGCGGGTTTTCTCCGGGATCTCCGGTTTCCCCCGCCATCTCATTCCACCGGTGCTCCATCTTCATCTCATGTATCATCAGTGTCATCGCCTGCGGTGCCGTATGTAGTAAAAGCGGGTGTTAAACACTACACATTTCATTTTCATTTTTTCTTTTCTTCGGTCTTCCCTGGTTTCTTCTTCCTATAGGTTTATAGTTTAAGGCTATTTTTGGTATTCTGTTATTATTCATCCTCTGAACATATCCTTTCCATTGATTTTTATTTCTTTCAATAATATGGTTTATTTCTTCTACTTTTAATTCTGTCCTAATATCCTGACTACGTTTTTTTTATCAATTTTGGTATAACCAGCTATTGCTCTTATGAATTTCATTTTTGATGACTGTATTCTCGTACTATTTATTTTTGTTAGTGTCCATGTTTCTGATCCATAGATCAGAGTTGTATTGCCATTGTTTTATATGGTTTTACTATAGAGTCCTTTCTTGCTTTATTTTTAATGTTCTTTTTATTGTGCCTGTTATATAGTTAAATTTATTTATCTTCTCTATTATATCGGCTTCCCCTTGGTACGAGACATTACATCCTAAATACTTAAAGTGTGATGTCTGCTCAATTATTATGTTATCTAACACTATTTTTGATCTTACTGGATTAATTCCTTTAAATGCCATGGTTTTGGATTTATTTGCTGATATTTTCATTCCATATTCTGTAGCAATTTTATCTAGACTATACAGCATTTTCTGCAGCTCATCTTCATTTGTCGCCATTATTATTTAATCATCTGCATACAACATAGTTTACAATTTAGCTCCTGATACTTTAATGCCTCAATTGACTTTATTTGACCAAATCCTTACTATTTCGTCAACATACAAATTAAAAAGTGCGGTTGATAAAGGACAGCCTTGTCTTACGCCACCATTAAGTATTACTGGTTCTCTTTTATTTATTTTTATTTTTGTGTCAATGTACATACTTTTTATAACTTCAATTAGTTGTAAAGTTATGCCTCTATTATTTAAAATTTTCCACAGTACCATTCACGATACTTTGTCAAAAGCTTTATGATAGTCAATAAATAGTAAGCGCGTCTCTAAATGTTGTTCTTGTTTCTTTTCTATTATTTGTTTAATGGTGCTTCCTTTTCTAAAACCAGTCTGTTCTTCTAGGAGTATTGCATCTGTTATTTTGCTTAACCGAGTACTTATTATTTTGCCATATATTTTGTAGGCAGCACACAATAAACTAATCCCTCTATAATTTTCAGGTCTTGTTCTTTCCCCTTTCTTAAATATTGATATCACTTTAACTATCTTCCATTCTTGCGCTATTTCTTTTTTTTCCCAGCACTTGTTATATAGATACAGTAATCTGTCCTGTAATTATTAGGAGTATATTTAATTAATTCTAAATTAATATTATCTATTCCGCAGGCTTTCCTATTTCTACCTTTAGCTATACTTTCCGTTAATTCTTCTACTTCTAACCGTTCTACTTCTGCTCTGTATAATTTATCTATTTTCCAATTTTTGTTATCTCCTGTGTTCCAGAGATTTTTATAATATCATTATCATCTTTAATGATTTTTATATTTGCTTTTTCTTTTTCCATTGAATTTAGGTTTATAATAAATTTATAAACGTTATCTTGGCCGCCATGTAGGTTATGTTCTAGATCTGCTATGTATTTGTCCCAGTGTTCTCTATTTAGTTTCCTTGTATGTCTTTTAACTTCTGCTCTTGCCTTATTATAATTCATCCTATTTTGTTCTGATCTGTCATTAAAGTACTGTAAATACATCTTTTTTTCTTTTATTAATTCTTGTATTTCAGCGTTCCATATTCTTAGTCTCTTATTCTGCTTGCCTGCTTTCTTAGTACCTAAAGTTTCAAATGCTGCCTTTCCTACAATATTTTTTATGGTGATCAATTCTTCTTCAACATTTTCTTTGAATACTTCATGTTGTCTCATATTGCTTATTATCCTTTTTTATATAAATCTCTTATAGTTTCATCTTCTAAGAGATGTACCTTATAATATTCTTCTTTAGATGGTATTGTTAATTTTTTCCATTGTCCATACCATTTTGTTTGCAATCTAATTTTACTTATAAGCAGAAAATGATCTGTATGTACATCACTTCCTCTAAAAACCCTTGCATCCATAATTAAGTTTTTCATTTTTTGGTTTACGATGACATAATCTATGATTATGAGTAATATTTCATTTTGAATATTTATATTGATATTACCTACAAAAATATAATAGTTTAGTGGGATAAATAACAATATAAATGCTCACAAATAAACTAGAAATTGTTAAAAAATGGGGTGGCATATTTGCACTGCTAATGTATTTAAATTCGTAAATAGATTTGGAGATGGAAAACATAGAAAACACACTTGGAACATGCGCTGAAATGTCTACTCTGATAATAAAAATATTAGAAAGGATCAGTTTTTATAGCTTCTCTTAAGTTTAAAATAAATATATAACCAGATAATAAACCAAAACGCTATAGATGTGTGACTTAACAAAAAGGTAAGCATTATATACCTTTATAACATTTTTTGTTATTAAAAATACAACTAGCTTGCTGTTCTTTGGGTAGTTGAGTGATGTTTGCTGCTCATTAGATATTTGATAGCGCTTTTTTCCGTAGATCGTACTGTGGACATTCCACGATTATGTGTTTGATCGTTAACAGTATGTTGTACTGGTGGCAGATGGGTGGTTGATTTTATGCTAGAAGATAGCTGCGTGTAGTTTTAATACAGCCTATTCTCCTGTTTGAGAATAGGGAATTATTAGGAAGCGGTGTTATAAAACTTGATAGCATATCCGGAAGTTTGTTTTTTTAGAATCAATTCATCCTTTCCGCGTTGATAGAGCTTACGGACACAAGATAGTTGCAAGGCAGTTTCTGACTGCTATTTGAGGGTGGACTTTGATTTTCAGTTCCTCAACAACTATTTAACACAATGAAATGAAACTTTAACACTGATACAGCAGTCCATTCAGAACATATCCCACGTAAACTGACCATTGGATGCTAAAAAGAAATGCCATTAAAATGCCTTTTCTTAACATTTTAAAACTGTCAGCATTATGGGAGCATTCATGTGCACTTTTCTCTAATACTATCAGTTATTTTTGTTGCTTAATTTTTCTATTATTTAATACTTGTATCACTTGACAACTTATACCTAAATTTTCCTCCCACATTTGAAAATATCTGCCTCCAAAATGTGTACATTATGAACACACAATTAATATCAAATTTTACAAGGATATAATTTTTTAATAAATTTTGATTAGCAATTTGAGGAATAATTTTAGGTAGAATCAGTATTTTTTACTGATAAATGGTAAGTAAAGGTTTTATCCATGTAGGTCAATTTTTGCACATAAAAATGTACCTGAAATATGAAAATACAAATTACGGTAAACTGCAATTAAAGACGAATGTGTAAATATCAGCAGGTACTCACCAAGCTAGAAAATCCAAATTAAAATCCCGTTTTCAAATGAAAACCCCAATATACCATATATATACTTTGAAAGCTCAGAGTTTCTAACATTTTAAGCATGAAAACCAAAAATAATTTTTTGGACCCAAACAATTACCCCGTTTCCCGGTTCAGATTACATCACTGGCTGGTAGTCATTACAAATTGATCGCTTTGTGGATGTTTGGTTGTTCCTTTTGCAGCCTAATCAGCCATCGGTTCCATGTATTTCAGTATAGGATGGAGTTCACATTATTGACTAATAATAGAATGAGATTATACTTCTTTTATGATAATATGAGTCGATGAAAAACTGAGCATTGCTAGAGCCTGAGATCCTGAGAATATTAAGAATATTACTAATAGCTCTGAACACCGACTATTCAAACTATAAAGCACAATTTGTGTAACTGCATAGTTTGAATACTCTAGTGGAAATAACAGTGGATGCACTTTCATCATTACACTTTATGCCTCGGTGCATATTGTCCAGTATTTTTTTTTTTTTTTTTTTTTTTTTTTTTTTAAGGTGATGTGATTTTTCCAGGACGAAAAAGCAAGAGAAGAGTTTATTTGTGACACAGGTGGAAGTCTGATGTTGATTTCATGGAGATAGTTGGACACTTTAAGATATGAGTAAGGGTATTTTGAAGCTGTCCTTATATCTGTTATGAAAGCTTTTGTAAGGGAATAAGGCATCGCTGGTGTTTTAAGGACGTATGCCATATTCAGTTATTGTTTTCATCTGGCTGCAAGTGGAGGCTCATTTGATTTTTAATCTCGGTTAGGTTGAGTTACCTGCAAATGATATTATTAATGATAATGATCTGCAGACATATTGAGGCAAGAAGGGTTTAGTTGGGTTCTAGCGAAATAACTACCCTTTTCTTCATATCCCTTTTGTTTTATTACCAAAGAGTACCTATAGTAACTAATGTCCAGCTCCATCCTTTTGATCCTCTATTTCACGCCCCTACTTTCATGCCGAACGAGATGACTCCGTAATAAGGTTTCCTGGTCACCCTGACTGTACTATTTTTCATGGGTTTGCAGGAATATTTGCTGTTACTTCCATTTCCTTTCATTTCTTTCACTTCACCATGGTTGTAGGATTAGGTCGGTGAGATGTGGAAGGACGGTGGAGTTCCGTCCCGACGCTTGGCGTCCCGCTGTTCCTAAAAGCTGTCACGTCTCTCCGGGGAACCCCAGACTGCAGTTAAGACAGGGCTAGGCAACGTCAGGTTTGGTCTCATGTTGGAATAGTTACCTCGTCCTTGCTAACACGCATAATCGTCCGGATGTGGTCGCCTCAGGGGTCTCGCTGGCCCAAGAGCGGTGCTGTGCTCTTCATGTTGCAGGTCGATCCACCCGACTACACCCAACTCTCTTGCTTTCATAGATTGTAAACCCCTTTACTAACTGCACAAAGGACGTTTGTAGCCATTTCCGTTATGTCGACCACAGAACTGGGATACCACTCTGTTGAACACTGGGATGCAGATGGGACAGGTGGAAACGAAATAAGTTAATAACATAAAATGTATTTAAACAGTAAATAAGTTACAGTAAAAGCTTATCCATATATAATTAAAAAGAATCTGATGTGCTACAAACACATGACTTTCTCTACCTTTGAATAAACAAGTCTTCACATGTACGTTATTTCAATCGAGATAAACATTATCTTATTACTAATTTTCTCATAAATTATAGGTGAGCTTTTAAGCGATATTCAGATATTTTAATGCAGGTCGATATGGGAAGGCTTTGAAATTCTGTTCTCTTTGAATGGCCAATAGATGAACAGATCTATAATGGCATCTCATTTACAAGGACTGTTTCCGGAATCGTGCTATCGACGACAAAGTGTAAGAAATAAATACTTGGTATTAACAAGATCTGCAGTTTTGTGCAGTAAAATGTTATCTATCTCTTACAATTTTCTGGTTATGTAAGCATTTCCGAATGAAAAGAACGTCAAAGGAGATTTCCAGAAGATTCAATGTACTTTCCATTTATCATGAAAGTACCTTAAAACATGATACTTTAATAAAAAATCGCCGGAGCCATTTTTGAGAGGGTAAAGACATGTCAGCAAATGCTTCACGTAAAGGGTAGTCCGGGGTGGAGAGATTTACTTGAAAATCTTCGTGCTTTCCTTGGAAGAAGCTGAAATTAATATCAAGTTTGCTAACACAAAGTTTTCGTCTTCGAGTAGTGCTGTTCATAGACATACACATATTGGACCCCGAGCGGGATGGGCTAAGCGGTTTTGTCTGTGACCCACGTTCGGGAGGTCTGTGTTCGATTCCCGTGGCCGGCCTACCTAACCCACGGTTCTTTTCGGGGGGTTTCTGGGTCACCAGGTGATTGCTGGGCAGGTTAATTACATCCGCTCTATTTCATCTCCATTATTATTTCACATCATCTCTCTAGTGGCCTCTTAGAGTAGAGGTGTCGCCGAGTGTCTCGACATTGATATGCTACTGGTAAAATAGTTCATCCTGTTGTAGAACGGTCTCTGTTTTCCGGGTCGACCTGGTTGGCCGCTTCAGATCCGCGGTGAGTGGGATGCCGGTTGTACTGGTCTGCCTAGGAGTTTCCAACTGGCAAATTGTAGGGACCCTGCCCTCTGCACTGTCAGGACTCCTCGACAGGACCGCCCTCTGTCTCCACTCGCCTTATCCTTCCTCCCTGGGGTGCTCCACTTAGGGGTATAGGTGCAACAGACCTCCGTGCCGAATCCCATCCATAGCATAGTCCAATCCAGTGTACACATAGACACATACACATATAAATAAACATACGGACTTTTTTTTTTCTAAAAATGCTTCTGTAGGTTAAGAGAGTCCCAAAATATATATTTTTGTTAAAATATAGATATAGAATTTTATACGTAATAGACAAATTAAAAAAGAGAGTGGTCAAAGTCATAAACACATCTTCTAAAAGACAGGTGTTATGACCTAGGTCACATCAATATCTTGACGAGGGATAGCTAACCACATAGGATGAGAAAACAAGACAATGCTCTTACCAATGTGTCTATTATTAGAGCTGAAAGGGTTAAGTGGAAGGAGAGAGAGAATGAGAAAGGGAGAATGAAAGGACCTGAAATTAGCAAACGGCTTTCCTGTCGTGATTATTCTCGTCTAGAAGGTCTGAATAATTTCTCGGATCAAAGACAGGAGAGAAGAGGTTCAAAATGAAATGCAAGGAGAGATGTAAGGCAGCAGAATTTTGTGTGAGTTAATGAGCTTATTCATGATAATAGGAGAATTTATAGGGGAACTCAAAAGTCAAGAAACGTTAAAACGTATTCAACATTTCATCCTTGAAATGCAAGAGCACAAATAAAGTAATATTTTGCTTTTCTTTCACTTTAGATCCCATCTTTTCTACTCTTGTGCTGTTTACTGTTTTATCGAAGGTGAATGAACTGAAATTTGCAAAGGAACTTACTAGCGAGATTTATAAAATTAGAGAAATTTCCATTAAAATTGGCTTCAAAATTAAAATAGTTCGTATCCTGCAAAGTTTCATTTACACCTTATGATTACGATACAAACTGTCACCTTGAAGGTAAATATACTTAGCAGTATCGCAAATGTGAAAAACTCTAGGGTGATATTCATATGATTTTATCTACTCAATATGGTTAGTTTTATGTAGCTTCTGCAAAATATTCTTATACAAGTTTATTTCTCTATCTAATTTATAAGAATTAGATAAACATTTGTAGAAATAGCTTATGATAAGCTTCAACTATGAGATAGGAGGCACACGTAAACCAAAATGACAATAAAATTTATTAAAGTAGGTAGCTTTAAGATTATATAAACTTTTCATGACATCTCGAGAAAGAACTGAGTGCTGACCATTCAAACAACAAAGGAAGATCTCAAATAATACACACAAATAACTGAGGTTATATCGAAAATAGCTCTTATCACAAAATAGCAGATAACTATAATGAAATTTCGTGTTACAAACAGTCCTATACTTAAAATAAGACCTGTAGCTTTCCTGGTGACGAATATGCTCAAGTTGTTCTCGGGAAGCAAGTCAGGTGAAAAGACGATTAGAAATCGATGTTTCGGGAGTGTGCATCTCTCCCATAATCAGAATATTTATTAAATGTTATAACCACAAATGAATCACTATCAAAATTTGCATTGCTGAATAAAAGACTGTGTTCGGGAGACGACCATCTTGGCAAAATGCAACAGTTACTGGGAGCGGAGAATTAAGGAGGCTTTGGTCATTTTCTCCGAGAGGAGCACACTTAATCGTGATTCTGTATTTCAGTTCAGCTCCTCTTGGAAATCGAAATGGAAATCCGTCGACTTAAGAAGCACAGATCAATACAGCTTGATAATCAAGTTAAGTAGTTACGTTTCTTTGACCCAATTAATTTTCTATACTCATGCCATCTCCTGACCTGGCATTTAATTTACTGAAAACAGTCTTTTGTTCAGTATTGCGAATTTGATGGTCTTTTTTCTTTGTTTTTATATTTGTGTTATATCCAGTGATTCATTTGTGGTTATAACATTTAATAAATATCCTGATGATGGGAGGGACGCACACTCCCGAAACGTCTATTTCTAATCGTCTTTCCCCTGGCTTGCTTCCCGAGAACAACTTGACCAAGTCCTATACTTTTGAGTGGCAAGTTTTTCTAATTCATGCAGTTTACCAGTTATAAAAAATTGTACATTTCCTGTGAATAAAGATTTTACACGCGGTTTCCAGGAAATTTAAAGTTTACTTTTTATTTTTAATGTAAATGTATCAAATTATCATGAATATAAATTCATACAATATTTTAGCAAACTCTTTGAGTTTATTTTGAGAAAATTAAAACTAAGAAATAGTTTTCATGTAAAGTGTATCTTGGTATAAGGTATCACAACTTTGTCTCTGTGAGTTTATGACATTTTCGCAGGAGAGACTTAACAAGTCATTAGTGAAAGGTTTTGTAGCTGTGCCCCTGACGAGTGGCCCCCGGGAAAGAGAAGTGAGCAGAAAGGGCACTAAGAGCGTGCAGATCTGAGGATGGGACGACAGCAAAGGGCAAGGTCTCTAAGAACTACAGATTAAGACTCTCTAAATAGTTCTCCTCCCATCATCGGACTTACAGAGGAGCGCCCGTGGCTCAGATAACTCCCCTATTCGGAAAATCAGCGTCTACGGAGAGCAATGCACCTACCGTATATACTAATATCCCCACCGATAGAATCCTGAAACAGCTAACGGAGATGAAGTTTGAAGTAAAATGAGAAATGAGGTGAAATGGAGGATGCAATCATCCTCCGCAGCATTCACCTGGCGAGTTGGGAAACCCCCGACAAATCAACGTAAGGTCACCCCCAGAATCAACCTATGACTTTCAGAATTCGGGCACACGTCCTACCGTCTGAGCCATCCTTAGCGGTGGACTATACTAAACTTCAACTCCAATTTGGTTTTTATCGTACATTTCGCACGAAGTATGCTGTTCACAGACAGAGAAGTGGACTATTATTATTATACGCACGCTTGTCTTTGCAGGAAACCTCCATATTGAATTTTGAAATGGAATACAATACCTGTGTGATCCTACGTGATGTGGGAGTGAGGTATTAGTCATTTATTTCAAAGCGGTGGGTTCAAACCTGACGGAGGGTGTTGGATCCCTTTGGTCATAAAAATCATTACCATGACTGCAATTTATTTGTGTCTCTATCAGTGATTTATTTATGCCTCTATCTTCTTCATGTCAATCGAGATAAACTTTAATAGTTTTCTTACATGTGCAAAGCTAAGAGCGGAAATGCCTGGTGAGCTGCGGTTTTTTTCTAGACCTTCCATGATGGTAGAATAAGATTAATTCATTATTGTTCCGCTTTTCGGATCCAGGCTTTCCTCCGTTAGCAAAAAAAGAAAAAAAACTAATTAGGTTAAAAAGGTGTTCAAAGTTGTTTTGGCCTAGTGCCGCAGGTATTTGGTAATGCCATTTACTGTATTTTGCATGACAAATTTTGGGTCTCCCTGTGAACAATTTAGTTAATGGCGGAAATTGAAATTGCAGAAAATCTTTGCTTTTCAAATGTATGCATATAAATGAAAAAGAAACTGTGGAATAGTTTATTTTCTTTTTTTATATACATATACGCTTTTTGTTTTTCATTTTGTAATTATTCCTGCTGACTTTTCTTCTTTGATTAACAGCATTCCACCATCACAGGTAGTATGCGCCCATTCACCATGAGTTTTGACCAGTCCAGTTTGCCATAGTAATGATCCGATTTTTTTGTTTTGCTAATTATTCCTGAACACGAGCTAATGCTGTTTGGTTTCTTTACTTTTTCGTGATTAGTTTTCTAATAGTTAGTCTTTATAAATGTATACAGTTGCGTTATATTGAGCTACCAAACACCTTATTGTCTTATTAACTTATTGATACATTTTAAGGCACTTTTTTCAATATTATTTGTGTAAGAAATCTTTCAAAAGAAATAACAGCCGAACTTGGAGTTTATTATGAACTGTATGTTCATGATTATGTCCTAAGTGCAGTATGCATATACACTTACTTCATCAGAAACTGGCTGCTCTCCGCAATTGAATGCGTTTTCCTGTTTTCTGCTGTTACAGTGAGAGAATATTTTTATTTACTTGAAAGCTCTATTTAAAATTATTTTGCTGCTCGCACACGAAAACATGTATGCGCCAGGGGTATCGCGCAATTTTGGTAACAGAAAGTAGTTTTTCTCACGTTTGAGGGAAGGTGGCTGTTAAATTGTTTGTATTCCGTTTTTACTTTGTGTGGGGTGTTAGGGAACAATGTAAATTGTTTGCGTAAAATGGAACTGCTTTTTGAAGACTTCGCTAGATATATTACTCTGTCACCTATTGTGGACGTTCAGACTGCACCGGATACCGTGAGTGGTAATTGGTTGTCCTTCCTGGAGATTGTGAGGCGCTTGGGAAATGCTTGGAGCATTGTAAATTGGCCATTCTCGAATTTGAAAATTTGAGTGAGCATTGGGAACGTGAAATAAAATGAAATGTGTAGTGTTTAACGCCCATTTTTACTACATATGGTACCGCAGGCGTACTGATGATACATGAGATGAAGATGGAGCTAGAGATGGCGGGGGAAACCGGAGCACCTGGAGAAAACACGACTCAACGCCGTGTTGTCCACCAAAAATCTCACTTTGCTGTGCTTGGGATCAAACTCGGGTCACCTTGGTGAGAGCCGAGCGATCTAACCGCTCAACCATGGCACGGCACCTGGGAACGTGATGGTTTCCCCTTGAGGCGTCAGATTAAACGTGTTCTTGCCAGAGCTCATCATTAGTTATTTGGAGTTGAGTTGATAAGCTGCCTAACGTGGAGTAGCTCACCACGTTAGGAAAACAGATCTAACCGTACCCCTAAACGTTTAGAAGGCCTTTGCCCTTCATGGGACATATTCGGCTATTTCATTCATATGGTAAGTATGCTCCGAATCATTCGAATATTCAGGCCTGTGACAACCTCGTACACAGTTAATTGTATGGCAGTCTCACTTTTCTCAGTTATTGAAACAAATATTTCTAACGTTCAGGTTGCTATTTTTTTTTTGGGGGGGGGGCTTTAGGAAAAGCCCGTATGGCCATCGAAGAGAAAAATTAAGAGGATTAGGAGAGACTAGATTTGTAGATCACTTTCTTGAAGAAATTGAATAAGAGCGTGGTATACGGGTTTGTGGCATAACTGTAATAGGGTATGACGCTAGCGGGAAAAAGAACAGAATGTTGCAGTAGTCGAATGTGGAGGGACGACCGTTAGGCTCGGTAGCGCGAGCAACTGAACAGGAGATGATTGAGGTCAGCGATTTCACCTGAGTCGTCAGAACACGCAGGGGAATCTAGGAGACGTAGTCGGTGTAGATGCGCAGGGTAACAGTTATGTCCAAGTAGCATTCTAATGATGGTGGTGAGATGTCGAAGGGCAATCCTGTAGACAGAGAACCAGGGAGTCATGCAAAGATGCATCTGAACTGCTGCGTAATGTTTAGCTTCGATGGACTGAAAACGAAACCAGACATCATTCCATCGGCGCTAGGCTTCACGCCGAAGGACAGGAAAAAAGTACGTGTAGAACAGTTGGATGCCTTGAAAGATACCTTTGGTGAGTTCCCCTTTTGCCAGGCGGTCAGCGACTTCATTGTCTCGAATTCCGTCACGCCCTCTTAACCAAAGGAAGTGAATTTGCTGTCCGGCTAAGGCAGCGTTGTTCATCAAGGTCAGGATTTCGTAAAGATAACAGTGCATAGCTCCAGTCCAGAGAGGATGTGAGAGTCTCTGCAGGACACGCAGCACATCGGTTAAGACCAGCAGTTTCGGGAAGCCCCGAGAAATCCCATATTGCAAAGCGTCATCAATGGCCAGAACCTCCGCAGTGTAGTTCGAAGCCTCCATAGGCATGCGGTGTCGGACCAAGTTATTAGTAAGTATGCATTACCTACTCCATCAGCAGATTCAGAACCGTCGGTGTAGATCGTGGTGAAATATGGCCATGTGATCTGCAAGAAATAAGAAAAGGCGACGTTCACGTCAGGGCTCCGGATGATTAAGCAGGAAGGTAATGCACCGAAAGATTCCGAATGTGCAACTCAAATTGATACTGAAACCCACGAAGAGAGAGATATTTCAAAATTACAGGGAAAACTGTTATAAATCCAGAAATGCCAGTAAGAGTAAGGGTAATCGTCGAACAGCAGGGAAATCCGCGTCGAGATAATTGGCTACGAGATAGTGCAACGTCCGCAATGCTGTGATACCGAAATTATGGTTTGACAGAAGCAAAGAATAATGATAGACGTCGAAGGAATGTTGGTCTTTGTGACGACCCAGGGCAAGGTCAGTGAGTTGGGGAAAGTATTCTAACAAAGCCATGAATGAAGCAGTGTCCTTAGAAGGTTTCTAAAGGAATTGTCACACGTATATGAATAGGAATTCTTTTGGATCGTTTACAATGGCGACCAAAACAGCCACAATGGGTCTTTGGTTTGAAAAAGGAATTTGGAGAGTGAAAGTTATATAAAAATACACACGCAGTTGTGGTCAGGGAGCACTCTTCGGCGTTTAGCCGATGGAGACGGGTCGCGGCTATGAAACCATTATAAACGTTATCCGGCGTGTAGCCGATATCAAGAGTAGAGTCAGACGTGAAGCCTATTAGAGCGGTCAACTTGTTCGGTCTTGAATATTTGTCAGGTCATCAAAATTTATCGAGAAATATAATTAGCATTCAGTCACTATAAACCGTGATTGGAAACCCTCGGTCGGCAGCTTCCATTTCGAGGTTTGAAATAAGAAGCAGTGAATAAATAATTTGGAAACGGGCATTCCAGTGTTGAAAAATTTCCTTCTCACACACATCCACGCATATCCTGAGAGAAACCTCATTGCTCGCCGACTTCTGTGTTCGCCATTATATTATATTTGCATCAAATTGACCTACAACGTGGAGCGGTGGTAACCTGTGATCGCCATCATTAAAATCCGTATCAGCTGGGTGTGCGTCGCGTCAAAAGAGAAAACTTGTAATAGAAGGCGCTGGATTAAGAGGTGTCGACGTAACTCCAATGGTGATTCTGAGGCCCCAACCAAAAGCAAATTCGTTGGTGTAGAAAGCATAGCTCCCAGACAAAATCGGAGAGTACGGGACTGAGCAATATCCAACTTGCGCAAGACCGATGTGGGAGCAGAGCCATAAAAGATACACCCATAGTCCAACACAGGCCTAATTAGGGAGTGATATAACAGAAGTAATATGGAAGCGTCTCCGCCTCACCATGAATGAGCAAAACTGCGTAGATCATTAAGAGTTGGGCCAATCTTGGAAAGGGGGTGCTAGATATGACGACTCCAGGAAAGGCAACTATCCAAATGGATACCCAAAAATTTTCCGGGAGATGCAAGGGTAAAAGTAAAAGGCCCCAAGCCGATAACGCCATCAGGAAATGTCCGTCGTTTCTTAGTAAATACGACGACTGTAGTCTTGGTAGGTGAAATATGTAACCGTGTGCAGAGGACGAAGTTGATAAATCGGTGGCTGCATCACTAAGCCAAAGACGAGTAATCTAAGAACTAGAGCACCGAGCTCACAAATAGACATTATCAGCATACTGGAGAATTCGAATGTGAGGACTAAATAGGGAGTCCAAATCCGCCATATAAAGAGAACAATGAAGAGGACTTGAAACTGCTCCCTCGGGCAATCCTCGAACCACTACTCTATAGCCAAAGAAGGAATTATCAGGAGAACGGATGTAGATGATGCGACGTCGGAGAAGATTATAAATGCCAAAGCAATACCGCGGAGGAAGATCAAGTGCTTGCAGCTTCAGAAGTAAAACTGGCAGTAAAAATATCGAAAATGTCCAAAAACATCGCCGTCAGATATCCATGTTCCAAATACGTGCGCTCGATGTCGACAGTCAGGATGCTGAGACTATCCAAGGTACTCCGGGTTTTGTGTGAACCATATTGGGACATGGGTAATAAGCTCCATGATAACAGCCACCATTCAAATCGTTGTTTAAGCAAGCGTTCAAAGGTCTTGGCGATACAGGAAGACAAAGCGTTCGGGCGACAAGAGGTACCAAAGCCAGGGTCCTTCCCCGGCTTCAAGATAGGTACAATGATCTGTGTATACAACTCTCGGAGAAAACACCGAGGGCTTAAAGGTCGCTGAAAAATCGCACGATGAGGAAGGTAGGAACATGCTGTAGAATATGTGGTCATAACCCGTACCTGAATTCAAAATAGTTTTCAGCAGACAGTTGAGTTCAAACATGGAAAATAGATACAAAAATTATGCGAGTCCCCAGAACAGAGATGCAGTAGGTGCTGGTGGTTATGTCACGAATGGTGGAGTAATTTGATCTACAAATTCATCGATCCAATCCCTCAGGGGACAGGTAGGAACTAGCTTCTTCCTCATTTATTAATAGAACCCCAAATCTGAAAAAGTGGGGTATTGTTAGGAAGTTTGGTACAAAAGGTCTTCCAGCACTCCTTTTTACACTGCCGTAAAAAGCGTCTGGCCTCGGCTGCGGCCCGTTTATAGGCCAGAAAATTGTACGACGCAGAGTTACGCCGGTAGTTATAGAGAGCCAATCTCCTCCTCTCAACGAAAATACTGCATTTGCCATTCCACCAAGGAGCTGGTATACCACAGCACGTAATCACTGGCTGTTTCCCTGGGATCGAAAGTAAAGTAGCTCTATTGATACGCAGCAGGAAGGTGTCGTAGGGCTCCAACGGTGGAAGATCAGTGGTAATTTCAAAAGAGTGGCGTCGAGAATTCATTCATATTTGATCCAATTGGCACGCCGTAAATTCCATCTTGTCGGAGGTCGGTAGATAGCAGAAACGTGTGAAAGAATAGTCGAAATTCCCAGCAGAAGGTGATCGGAGTCCATTGTGATGGGAACAACTCTCCATTTGAGGATAGAATAGAGGCATGGGGAGCAGAGAGTTAAATGAATCGCTGACTGTCTGTGTCTGGGCCGAGTGAGCACTTGGAAGAGCCATCGTTGAGAAGAACCAATCCAGAGTCCTCGATGAAGTCCAAGAGTGTTTTACCAGCAGCGTCAGCCAGGTCACAATACCATGAGGTATTATGAGCATTAAAATCACCGCCGAGTAAAATGGGGTTTGAAAACTGGCGCAGGAAATGATACCACTCTCAACTGGTGATGATAGTTCTAAGGGAACAGTATAAAGAAGCAACTGTGACCTCCCGTTGACCAAGCAAATTTCACATCGCCACGAATTCAAAATAATGTATTTGGCTGCGGTCTATCTGAATGGTGAAATGTAGAGTAGTAAAGTGCACCAGAATAGCAAATTTAACCCATCCGTCCGTCCTATCCTTAGAATAAAGGCAGAAGGAAGTTATGCGAAGAGACGTATCTGGAGTCAAACAAGTTTCTGACAGCAAGGCGATGGAGACGTGATATGCATAAGGTTCCTTCCCAAGAGAGTCGTAATTAGCAAGTAGAGAACAATTCCTCTGCAGCAAATTTGATGTCATGATTTATTTTGGATTGTCTTCGCTGGGTTATGAGCGTTCTAAGCTATGAGGAAGTCACGGATAAGTTCAAGTTGAACAGGAGCCGTGGAGAAAGGAGAATAAGCAGACAATACAGGTAATATAAGTTGTAGAAGTTGATCCACAAGCTGCATACTAGTGGGAGTAGACGGCGATGAAGGACCCGCCCAAGATGGCGGATGAGGATTGTGAGTAATGGAAATACAGGTACTCGTTTTTTAATATATAGAGTGGAATGAATTGGAGGAAAATGAGGAACTCACTCATGAAGAGGTCGTGGCGACAAACGAGGCACCGAAACAACAGGGGAAGCCAGTGCAGCCAGAGTAACGACCGGTTGGACTCCATGTGAAGAGGCTAGTCATGAAGTGCATGAAGGCGGCGGAAGAGTACTAGCTGACGTTATAGTAGACCTTCCTTACCGGGAGGGGAGGTTAAGTCCTAGGATCTGTCATCGAAAGGGCTCCGTCAACTGCCTGGCTCTCACCAAGGCGGCCCGGGTTCGATCCCAGGTGACCGCAAAGTGAGATTTGTGGTGGAAAACACGCCGCTGGGGCGGGTTTTCCCCGGGACCTCCGATTTACCCCGCCATCTCATTCCACCGGTGCTCCATCTTCATCTCATGTATCATCAGTTTCACCGCCTGCGGTGCCGTATGTAGTAAAAGCGGGCGTTAAACACCACACATTTCACTTCATTTGCCAACTGCCTGAGATTAGTTCGGACGAGATGGATGAGGCGAGCAAGGACATCTACTACAGAAGCCGGCACACGTACCTCCCAGTATTGACGAAATTTTGGGCACTTTCTGTCTGTTGCAAGATTAAGGTAGCAAGGACCAGAAGTAGAGGTACAGTCTTCCAAGAGATGGGATCCAGTGCATATACCGCACTTAGAAGCACTCCGACATTGATGCAAGCGCAAACATTTTGTGGACCGGAGGATCATGAGGCTCCACCGGACAGCGAGTTCCAAAAATGACCACATCTCTAGGCAACATTTGAGAGCGAAAGGCAATCTTACACGCAGAATGGAGAGCCATGACGCAAGGTCGCTAGAACGTGGTGGAGAGAATTGCTGCATAGAAAGAACTGGGTAGGCACTCTCTAGAAACTCAGTAATTTCTTCTTCCGATAGACTGGTATCCATATTGCGAATCACACCCTGTTTATGCACCGGGAAATTAGGAATATAAACTTAAGGAGCTGTCCCAGAAAATACCGGTGATTCTACAATAGTGTTAGCGGCCTCCGCCGATGCAGACTCAATTTTCAATCCATTTTTGCCCGCTGAGGCAATGTGCACAATAGCATGTCAAATTGTAGGGTTGTGACGAAGGAGAAGTTTACTCACATTCATGGGGTGAAACTTACCCACATTCTTATCCAGACTGTCAGTATACACCCAGAAATGTCCAGGATATGAGCTGCTATAGTGATTTCAATGACTACGGGGTGTAGAAACGTCAGATCTAGAAGTTGATGTGATAGGACGCGACGGGGAAGCAGTAGACAGTGTAGATGGCCCCATCGTCGAAGGCTGAAAAGGCTATTGTTCGAGGTGTCTACTGACCAGTTCCGAGCAGTCAGAGTCAAATGGAGCAACGGGTTTGCCTGTAGACCGCTGCCGCACGTTCGTCGTCCTCACTCGTAGAAAAAGTCGTAGGACGGAGAGAGGTGTTAGCTGGTTCACGGTGAAGAGTCTGCAGAGATTCTTGCAGAGAAGTGGAAGAAGAAAGTTGATCTTCCTGCTGATAACATGTCTGCATTTCAGAATAAATTAGTACCCCATATCAGGGGGTCAGTCATAGTGCACTAAGCTCTAATACTGCACTAATGTGAAAAGTAGCACGTAAAAACACAAAAAAACGTGATGTATAATTAAGGCCGGTAAGGTGCGCCATTCTAAAACAATTCCACCTCACACGCCCGAAACAAAACATGTCGTCACGGTGGGGCGATGTTACCTGCTCCGCTGTTGGCCAGCTTCTGATGCTATCGTTTGTCAATGTGATTTGCCAGTACAAGCTCCGGATATGTCAGCTATTTTCGTTCTGACGGTGGTTCATCCGTAACATATATTAATTGAGGAAACGCCATTTTTTTAAATTTCTGATGCTGTTTTAATGTGTTATGCGATTTTAGTTACAAGTTATTGATAAAATAATTATGTACCAATCCCCTTTGAGGTGTTATATGACCTGGTCAGCATGAAATTATCTGACGCTGCTTTTACCTTGTTGAAAGAAACTAAGGGCGAGAGAAATGCCGCCAAGATGTTGCATGAGGAATTGTTAAATTATTATGCTTCCATATGAGAACGAACTGCATATATTTCTAATTATTATTTAGCTTCTCAGGATTGGAATGAGTCCTATGTTGATCATGTCGAGCGGTTTGGTTTATATCTGCATTTCTTTTTGGTTATCTCAGATTAGACCGGGGCGTGTGAGAACGCAATTTCAGGGCTTAATGCCGCTACTAGGTCAGTCATGGTTTTTGAGTCTAAAATCCGTAATGAACTGAAGGGATTGCTTCCACAAATTATGAGATGTGCAGCGGCTTATCGTGTTCGTCAGATTCCTATCGATTCTTGGACGAGCAGTACCAGAACGAATTCTAGGCCTGTATGGGCTCCTAAATTAGCGAGATGTTAATGTTATCGTTGTTATTAGTCTGCGCATTTTGCACGTGAGTATTTTAATCATCCGGCTGGCCGGTCCAAGAATGACACATCTACATTTAACGACAGGAACATTCCGTCACGTAATTCTTGAGGCCTGGCTCACAGGTTGACCTTCCCACTCAATGATAAGATTATCGCAGTTTCGGCTATTTTAAGGCCTACGGTTTGAGTTATCCTAGGAAAGGCCCCCGTTTCGGCTTTGTTAGACTCCGATAGTGCGTGCCCGCTACTATATGAGCAGCATTTACGCCTTTTTCTTCCAGGTCAACTACAGCTAAGGTAAACTGTGTGGATATTAATGGGAGCTTATGGAAAGCGAAGTTCCAAGTTCCTCGATGACATATCCGCTGATGTTAAGTTAAAATTTGTTGACCATTATTTGGAGAATTTGTTTATTTCGCGGATTTTTAGTCATATGTGAGATATCTTAATGAAGTTTACTGTCGCCATCAAAAGGCTGGTTTGACAGTCAAGGCCTTCAGGGTTTCATTTGCTACCGAAAGTTTGAGGTTCTTTGGACACTTAGTTTCTCCTCGCGGTATTACCATCGATCGGGACTGTTCCGCTGCTTTGCATAAAGTGTTGCCTCCGACAGGCCGTAAACTTTGTCGTGTTTCTTGGACATATTGAACCTTTTCTCTAAGTTTATCCATGATTTATCACCCCGGGAGAAGCAGCTTTATGCTGTTCGCAAAACCAGATTCTCGTTTCATTGGGGAGTGGCTCAACAAGCTGTCTTTTAGACCTTAAAGACACTATTGCTCAACCTCCCGATTTAGCCTTTGCAGACCTTACCAAGCAAATTTTTTTGACCCATTCCGTTACTATCCTTCTAAAATATTTTCCAAGAGGGCGGTGGTCCACTGACTATATGTCTAGAACGCTCTCCACTTCGCACATGAAATACTTTATTTACGAGACCTTGGTGATCTTTGCTTTGGAGAAGTTCTACCAGTACACCAAACAGTTCCTTTTCGTTTTGAATATAAAATAAGTTCCTTACTTGTGCACTGCCTACTCCTCGGAAAACGGACCGTTTAGCTGCCTAGAGGGTTAGAATTTCGAGTTTTAAATTTACTGCCGTCCATTAAAGGGTTCCCAGAATATGATGGCTTATGGTTTGACTCGTCTTTTTGAAGAAATCCGCGACCAAACTGGCATGTTCACTTCCAAGGTACTGATTTGTTTTGGATTAGCTGAACATTTTAGGAGTTGCCTGGTCATCAAAGCACAAATTTAGATTTATTTAAAATAATGGGAGTGTTTGCAAAATGGAGAAGGCTTAGCTCCGTATTTGCAGAGGAAGGGTATGCTATTGGCACGATCAGCAGTCAAAGGTGTTGTTTCCATGACTCCTGGTACCTGATGTGTTTGCAATCTTTCATTCATCGTTTGCAGGAAGCAATTTGAGCATATATGAAACGCTGAAAAAGATAAGACAATATTTTATATGGAAATGGATGGATCGAGATTTTGCAGCTAGGTGAAACCCTGCTGGCTATATGCGATGGCAAAACTCGCTTTGAGGGAATCTGGCGTCGGTTCGCGTTTCCCGGTCATTTGAAAAGCGTTTTGTGCATTTTATTGAAACTTTTCCAAGAATTACTTTCGGTAACACATACGTTAGTGCTGACCGATGGCTTCACTAGGTTTGCCTGGCTCGCACCTGCTTCTTGTGGGAACTCCTCTATGGTTATTAAGTCCTTATCGTAATCTTTGCATCACTGGCCGTCCGCAAGTTATGGTTTCCGACAATAGGACTCAGTTTACTGCTAGCTCTCTAAAGAGTTTCAGTTTTAATTGGAGCATTAAATATATCACCGTCATTCTTTATCATCTTAACCTCTGCCATGCCGAGCGGGTTAACAGGAACTTGAAATTGTCATTAATAATAATCCATTCTTCCCAACAGAAACGTTGGGATTTCAACGTTGCTGAACTTCAATGTGCTTTGAACTCAGCTGACTACGAGGCCCATAAAGTAGTTTTGTTTTCGCTGTTGTTTGCTTATTCGCCTAATTTTGCTGTTTCTAATATATGGTCCCTGGCGAACCTGTGGTCTGATCAATTTTCACAACAGCAGATTGCCCAAAATTGGAAGAATGTGTTTAATAGCCTAAAATTGTCTTGGAAACGGAGGTAGACCTGACATGATGTGAAGGCTACGACATCTCCTTGCAAGATCGGCTCTAGTGTGATGTGTTGCTACTATCCCATTATTTTAGATTTGCCAACAAGTTGGCGTCCCGCTATTTAGAACTCTATTAATATTAAAAATGTTTAGAGGCGTATTGTGCCTGTTGTATCATGAGGTTACTCAGCGCGAGCAGAGGACCCATATTTCACAGTTGAAATTACTGGTTTAATGATTTTATAAGTGGACCTTTCTTTTCTATTTTCCCTAATTTGTGGGTTTTAATGTCTTTGTTCTGATAATTTCCGGTGTAAATCCTGTTCTCTGCTTTGCCTCCCTCTGCGTTGCAAACATAGTTTAAGGACCTTTATCTTATTGTTTTGTTTTGTAATTTACATCCTCCAACGTTAGGTCATATCGGACGATGAATGGAATGGGTGAAATGATGCTCAAATGAGCCCGGGGTCCATAGAGCTTAGTAGGGCGTATCAGCGTGATCGGCATTCGTGAGATTGACTGAACTTGTACTATAGTCTCTTTAGGTTAGAGAAAAAGGGTGAGTTCATATGTAAACAATCGGCGCGTGCCCGCCTTGTGTCAAAACAAGTTGGCGACTCTTATTTCCTTATAGAACATTATCGTTTATACATAAATATTTAAAATGAATAATACATACATGCTCATTGCAGTGTACAATAATGTACATGCGGAGGTTGTTGAACGTGAACGTTCTCTTTCACTTAAACATAAAATGTATCGTGCGAAACACCTTTCCACGTCGTAAGACGCAACATGCACAAATAATACACTACGCTACATCGCTGTCTGATACATTTCTTACACCTGTTGATCTGAAGGTCTCACTTTGATTTTGCAACAAGAAATCTTGTACAGCACACATTACTGAGAAACCAGTATTCTTTTTCTAACAAATCCTGGAGTTTATTGTTCACTTTTTTAATAAGCTCTCCAGTTTTGATTTCCTTAAATTTTACACACACCCCTTTCATCATGTTTAAAGCGTATAAGGCCCTCTGTGTTCTTAGGTATTTTTACAATTACATTCGTAACAACACCAGCACAAGCTTCTTCCTAACCGCTGTGTTTAACGGCACGCATACTGCTTTACCTACTGCATCGGACACCTAGAGTTCACCATAACACCTTTGCATTTGCAATAGAAGATGCTCTCTGTTAGGGAAGGGAACTCTCAGTGCTACTGCGGTATATTTCTTTACGCAGGGCCTGTACCCAGGAGACACGTGCTACCAGTATGCTACCAGCATTGGTAATGTGACATCATGGACCGGGTCACGCTAATCCGTCCTTTAGTCATCACTGATGTATCTATTATGTGTGGCACTTAGCTTACATGGCACCTCCCCTTTTTCAAGCGTCTTTCCCGATTTGTCCTTTTTCCCTTGCTCGTGGCTGGCAGTAAAGCCGCTCTTGTTGAGCCATCGTGTTCCGGATGTCCTAAGAGCCTCCTCCACTTCTGGAGATACGCTCTTGCTGTTCGACTCGGTGTATACCCTTTTGGATTACTCAATTGCTTCTTCTATGCGCTATTGCTCCACCTGGAGAATGTCCCTGTCGTGCTCTGTAGTCTGGGTGAAGTTATGCGCAACATTGTTTTGAGGCCGTTTCATGAGAAACCCAATCGAAAGATTGTGGAACTTCTTACTATTTGTAGTTGGGGCTGATAGAGCCTGTCAGCTGCTGCTTTATTATTTAAGAAGTTTGGTGTTTCCTCCGTCTAAGAAGCAGTGCCCGGGTATAAGATACTTTCCCCGGGAGAAAGTGTGTTGTAACTTGTGGGAGCTATGTACTGTGGGTTTCAACGTTTGGCGTTAGTGGAAGCGATGTCTGCTGTGTTCGCCATATGCTATGGAAGTCAGGCTCCGAGTTCCTTTCCTTTCTTCTATCCATTTTTAATTTCATGTCCGCCGCATTGGGGCGTCTTTAGGAGTGGGCGTTTAACCCTGGGCGCTGTCTTTCGTTTTGCCCACTTTGCTACCTTGAAGTACACTCTGGCTTGGCTCGGTCAGGGTTTCTGAGCTCTGCTGCTTCCGAGACTTGCTGGCGCTTGTTGATTGGCCGATGGTTCGGTGAGTGGTGCTCGGAGGTAGGAACCGCGAGGAGCTGTCTGTGGTAACCGCGGGAGAGAGGTGTGCTTGACCCGTGCTTGGTGGCCTACGTACGCACCACTAGGGCTTGGTAAGTTGCGACTTCCTTGATATGTTACAGTAATATTTATTGATTATTTTTGTTACGCTTTTAGTATCGCAGTTTTACTTCGTTGAAGAATGTAACTAGGTTCTAAAAGTTTTCAAAGTTGTTTTTGGCCTATTGCTACACGATTTGGTAATGTAATTTACTGCATTTTGTACATCAACATTTTGGGTTAACTTGTGTATGATTTAGTTAATGGGGAAATGGAAATGTAGATGAAATAATTGTGAAATAGTTTTGCCATTTTTATATACAAATAGATGATTTTTTTTTGTTTCACAATAATTTATTTAGAGTAATTACTACTTTTGAATTTTTATTATTTTATTAACGACATCTCTCCTCCACATGCATTAGGTGCCCATTCACCATTATTTTTGCCCTATTCGATTTGTTATAGATAGTAATGATTTTATTTACATTTGCCACTTATTCCTGAGTACAGGCTGTTTGGTTTCTTTTTTTTTCATAAAGTATTTTCTATTATTATTTGTAAATTTATGCAGTTTTGTTATATTCAGTTATAAAAGAACTTATTTTTCTCATTAAATTGTTTGTCACATTTCTAAGGTTTCCTTTTCTTTAATTTTTTGGAAAAAATATTGCAAAGGAAGTGTCAGCCGTTCATTATGACTTCAGTGTGAATTGAATGTTAATGGTTATATCCTAAGAGCAGTAAATAAATATACTTACTCCATCAGGAAAGTGAATATTTTTCCGCAATTAAATTCGTTTTCCAGTTTTCTGCTCTTATAGTAAGAGAGTACCTTTATTTACTTGACATCCATATTTAAATTTATTTTGCTGCTTGCACACGAAAGACATGTATGTGTGTTTCAGCGGTTTGGTACAAATATTTTTGTGTACATGTGTTTTTACATCTTTTAAGGTATCCTACTTGTGCAAAAGTCATTCAGCACATTGAGAGGTTCTGAGGAAATTACTCTAAAATTTAAGTCACACATTTAATTTGCCATGAACCTTTATTTAACATATAATTTGAGTAAAATATTTAAGTTATTTTTTAAAAAATGTATTCTTTTGAAACACTGCCCATGGAAATGGTAGTTTGTATACGGGGATATAATTTTTGTTGATCTTTCTGTCGCTCCGTGGAAGATGCTAAATTTGTTTAACAAGTTTTATGTTTAACCGAAGTTTTGTTTTTGAGTTATGCTGGTTAGCACCCACATCCGCACCCACACCCACACACCCAAACCCACCCAAACTAATACGTTGTTTTTCTGAAGATTTTTTTTCTTGTGTTGAAGGAGGTCGAAGCATGCAATTCCACTGAATTCTCGGAATAGAATTTATATATGAATGTGATAATATACTTGCTAGGAGTATATAATAAAGAAACTAAAAATAGTTATGGGCAGTTACGGACAAATCAAAAAAAAATATTTCTCAACCACTTGCGAATCGTTTATTCTCTTGAAAATGGGCTGCAAGTGGAAAGCATTCTAAGACCTTTTCCGTTGTTTACAAGGTTCTTGTCTGTTATGACGAACACATGCTAGTTTAAGCTTGGGAACTGCCCCTCGCCGATCGGAGCAGAACCAAGCCCGCTTCGATTGGTTATCTGGAATTGCAACATTGCATTCTTTAACAGTTTTAAAGCAGGAATGAACATCTACTTTCGTGAAGGCCACCTGGTATATAACATGTATAGTAGTAATAATTAATAGTGTAATATAATAAGTATAATCTGATGCAAAAATCCCCGCACTTTGAAAGCTTATCTTCCTGTCCTCCAATTCTCTTGGATCTCAATGGCTGCTTCATTTTTATACAATTACTAAACCTAATACCTATGTAGTGAAAGTACTAATTATTTTAAAAAATCTTTCTAATCATCATTCACAAGCATATTTCTGTTTTTGGCTTGTGCAATTATGCACTTAAACTCTTTCGAGATAACTGACCTTTACATCCGATATTTTTCTTCAGTGTGCTCTGAAAACATTAATTTTCTTGCATGCCATCAGTTTCTTTCGTTTCTCTAAGTAGGTAGTGATATTCTATCAAAACGTTCACCGAAATACATGTTTGGAGGATCCATGAACCAAGATCCATGTATGTGACTCTGAATAGCACAAATCAGGAAAGAAAATGGGGTTAAATTCGAAATTCTGTTTACGTTCAGCATATTCCAAAAGATGCGACACACATTTTCAAGAAGATAACTCCACCCAGACTATGCAAAGAACATCTTTTGACATTAAGTTTTTCTAAAAATTACTCTTAGGCTTTTTGTTTCGAAATGCTGATTTTAAGATATATGAAAATTAAAATGTATATGTTGCAAATAGTGTGCAAAATCCTGTTCATTAGGGAGGATTTGTATACAGTATTTTTAATATAATTACTTTAAGTATTAACCGCAAGTTAGAGATAAAAATTACTATGGCATTTTTAAAACATATAATTCATTTCGGGCCACGCCGAGCTGAGTGATCTCTCACCAAGGTGGCCCGGGTTCGATCGCAAGCGGCCGCAATGTGACAATTGTAGTAGACAATACGGCGTAGGACGGGTTTTCTTCGGGATCTCCAATTTACCCCGCCATGTCATTCCATCGGTGCTCCAACTTCATCTCATGTACCATCAGTGTTACCGCCTGCGGTGCCGTATGTAGCAAAAGCGGGCGTTAAGCACTGCACATTTCAATTCATTTCAAATTAAATTTTCTGTGGAATCAGCCTTGCTTTGAATGTGTCATCACTTTGTGACGTTTACTTTATTATGTAGAGAACATAAGGCGTCCCATTAAAATGTCGATACTTTGATTTCATCGGGAATACTCCTTATAAGGCCCGAATCTACAAGAGACTTTTTGAAAAGGGCCATATGTGTTTGTAAAGAACGCAACTCAGCAATGAAACGTACATATTCGAAATTTGTTATTTAAGGGCAGGATCTTACTAAGATGTGACAAGAAGATTCTGAAGAGAGTTCTCGTATCTCAACTACCCTTCATATGAAAATCCCTTTTTAAAGTTTTTAATTTTCTCAAAACGTGGCTGGCGGTTCTGATTAAAATAGAAATGAGACGATGCAACTATTGCTCTATAGATAGTCAACCTGAAAAATCCAATGCCATGGCCGGGATTTGAGCCACGGATCTCCTGGTTTCCATCCAATTTTCATATATTTTCCCTGTAAACCACTAGAGTCTCTCGTATTCGAGATGTACCGCTTGTGGCGACTTACTATTGTAAGGATTTTGTTGTTGTTTTAATTTACGTCCTCCAACGTTAAGTCATATCGGACGGTGAATGAATCGGGTGAAAAGATGCTCAAATGAGTCCAGGGTCCATGAAGATTGCAGTACCCGACATTCGTCTTGAAGGATAAGGGAAAACCCCGGAAAAACCTTATCCAAGTTATCCATCCTGACAGATTCGAACTCGGGACCTCTTGAACGTGAGGTAGACATGCTACCATCACGCTACCGAGGCGGGCACTATTGTAAGTACTTGAATCCCAGGCTTCACCATTAAACTCTTATTATTTAATTGATGTAAATTAATTATTTCTTCATACTGGCCGTTTATAGGCTAAGGTTTCGGATAGCTAGAGTCAATGTGAAAAATTCAATGCTTTGGCCGCGATTTGAATCAGGAGATCGGGTGTTCAGATCCCGGCCATGGTGTTGAATTTTTCAGGTTGACTCTTATCTATCCAAAACTTTAGCCTATAAACGGCTAGTATGAAGAAATGATTAATTTCCATTAATTAACTTAAATAATATTGCTCTATAGTTTGCACTGATATTTGTTTTAATACAGATGTACGATACTCATGCTAATCTATAATCTATGACGCAGATAACTTGTTCATTGAATTAAATTTTTTCTGAAACCACTTTTGTTTTTACTCATTTTCAGATGTTGTAGAATCATGTTCTGACAGCCACCGCAAACTTGAACGTTACTGTTCAATAGAGGTTCTGCAAACTTCACTCGGTATGTGAATGTAGCACACTTTTTAATTTTTTCTTGTATTTTGTGACTAAACAGCGTGCGAAATTGCATACTGATCTGATATTAGTAGGTTTCTCTCTTTAGTTGCATTTCATTCAATATCACCATCATACAATGGTAAAACAAAAAGTTTGTTAGTTATTTGTAGGGGCAGTGTGTTATAGTATAGCATGTTTTAGGTTCTGATTTATTTCTGGTAGTTTTCCAGATTTTTATCACCAGAGTATATAAATTTAACGGCCGATAGTGAATCGCAAACTCGAGCAAAGTGATTTAGTGCGTCAGTTAACTTGGGTGTTACCTGAGTACTTCCAATCCTTCCCTTACCTCTTACATTAATATTTAGAAAGGTGCGTAAGGAATGTTGCATCCATTTACTGACAGGAGACACAGTCAACGTATATCAAGATCTATAATCTACCATCTCTTTGGGTGCCTGTCCGAGGCAACAACTTAAACCCTCGACTCCTTTCGTTTCCTTATTTAGCAGTGTTAAACCCAACAATCCAAATTGATGCAAAATTTAACAATTTCAAAGTGTGAAAAGGTACAGTGTATCATAATTTTTATGTCAAAGTATTAAATATACTTCGATACCATGTTGATAATATAGAAAAAGACGGTACGATATTATATTAAACAATATACATTTAATATGACGTAGAGAATAATAACATTTGATATGTTGCAGTCATTTGACTTTCTCTATTCTTGCACAAACCATTGTTACAAACGAGTATTCCTCTATCTACTTTATATTAATCAAATTATGTAATTGCTAATTGTCTTACAGGTGCAAAGGAATATGGAAATATGTAATTAGGTTTTAAGCGATTGTAATAGTTTTTAACAGCATTGTTGGTCACTATGTTTTCCCACTCTCTTTACAGGGATACGAGATGCCGCATCTCGAAGCCGTGGTCGCTAGAGTATACATTTGTTTTCTGCTATGCAGAGGGTCGAGGGTACGAGTTCCCCTCAGGCATGTTTGTTTATGATTTTATATGTTTAAAGCATATGTTTAAAGAAGAACAGTAAAGCATGTTTAAGTACCTATTAGAAAATTCAAACAAATAACATAAATTTCGCGTTTTCAGAACATCTACATTATTTATGTAGTAAGACTTTGTCTATCTTTTGAGGCTTACCAGTTATGCAAAAATAATCTAGAATGAGAAGTGCTTCTGTGAACATTCCAATAAAATTCAAGATTCATATGAAGTTTTTTATGAAAATAACTTAAATATATAGCATTTCAATAAAACTTATCATTTTTTTAGAAAAATACACCATTCGAAAGGTAGTCAAATGAGGAGGGACATTCTTAAAAAATCTTCACGCTCTTTATGGACATATCTGTATGCAGTAAGAGAATATGAGGATTAAATACTTATAAACATAGTATGTAACTTTCACATCGTTTCCTCTGACTATAATCGTTTATTTTTATGTGAATTCCTTATTGACACACCTTGGTTTTATCTAGATACATTATGTTAATCGTTATAGAAATATTTTCATGTATATACATTTCGTTAAAGCTACAAGAAGTGTAAATGAAACCGAAACGGTTGTCAAATTATGAAAGCTAGTCGCTGTATACTAGTTTATAAATCCCATGCTTCCCCCACATTATAAGAACTGAATAGTCATGTTGACTGGTCACAGCACTTGAGAATATAAAGGTAATGAAAAATTCAATGCAACAAGGGTGCATATTACGAAAATGACTCACTTGTTCCACAAAAATATATTTGAAATAAATTGTGTGTTTGTGTAGTGTGCTTTTCTAGCTCTTAACGTTTACCAGTTACACCGCAACATAGAATACTTTATTCGTCACACTACACTTATAGAGGTGAGCAATGCTCATAAGTCGGTGACTCATTAAAATTTAAGTTTAAGATTAAAAAACTAGAAACAAAGACTAAAATATTTACTAACGATACTAAAACAAAGAAATATCAAGTATGTACAATATATAAATTTTCTAAATTTATACACTAAGATATTTGAGATCTCAGTTCATCTATATGTCCCTCGATTGAATAGTACGCCTTATTGGCAAGTAAACTTTTAATTAACTTTTTGAAGAGATTTTGGTTTTCGATTTACCTAAATGTTTGTGGCAATTTATTATATATTTTAATTCCCATATAATGTAGACATTTTTCAAGCAGTGATAACCTATGAACTGGATATTCCATGTCTGTTTTTCTTCTTGTGCTGTGATAATATATATTCGTATTTTTTTTAATGCTTCAGTTATTACGATATGTAAAACTAGATTGTACAAATATAGGCAGGTAGCGTCAAAATTGTTAACGTTTTAAACAGTGGCCTGCAAGAAGCTCTATAACTTGAATGAGTCATTATGCGTATGATTTTCTTTTGGATTTGGAAGATTCTATCACAACCTGTTGCATTTCCCCATATGGTTATTCCATATCAATGCACTGAATGAAACTAATTGTAATATGATTTTCCTTGTTTCCAAATTTGTTATTTGAATTTTGAAACAGGTAATATTTAATTTCTTTTCTATATAAATTAGTTGGCTAATCCATTTGAGGTGTTCATCTACAAATACGCCTAAGAGTTTTGCTTCTTTAGTAGTAGCTGAGGTTAACAATTTTGAATTGCAAGATTTCTGTTTAAGTTGTATTTCTTTTCACTCCGTTGCGAGTAAACCATGCTTCCAATTGTTTTATGGCCTGATAAACGTTTATTTATAAGATTTTAGTATCTAACCCACTTATATACGCACACACGCATTATAAACCATTCCTTTCTAACGAATAAGACTTCGCAGGCTTCCCATAAAATTCAGCATATCGTACTTGATATGGAAACATTTTAAACATAACCAACATCGTTGGACCAATTTGGAAGTTATAGAACATTTTGGAAAATTATCTATGTGAAGGTTAGTTTGAATTTTGGTGGAATTTTCTCGAAAATTTTGCGTTGCATCTTTGGGAGATCCTTTATCTGAATACCACGATTGAAAATTGTGGGATGCTTCATTTTTTGATTACGCTATTCACACATACGCAGACACACACACACACACACACACACACACACACACACACACACACACACACACACACAAACATACTCACACACATGGACCTCCTTTTTTAACTATTCAGTGGATCTCAGAACATACTTCACACATTTTTAATGAATACATTTTTAATGAAAATAAGAATTGACCGCGATGTGGCGAATGTTCCAAATGAAAACATAAAATATCTGGTAATATTACATTTATAAGTATTTAAGGGTATGTATGACTGAAATTTCATGACAATTTTCAAAAAATCACCTTTTCCTCTTTTTAGTCTATAAAAAGAATGGTTAGATGGCATCCGCAAGCCATTTTTAAATGCTCTAATCTAGTTTGAAGGTTACGTGAATGATAGTGATAGATATGAATTCCAATTCTTTATCCTTGTTTTCTCGCTATTGAAAATTACAACATTTTTCATCATTTAAGATGCTCCTTGCTTCGCAGTTTTGGTGTTAGACTAATGAAACTTGCTACACACTTTCATAGTAACACATTCAATAGAAACTACCCTGGGTTGTATTTAAGCACACTTTCTTTACTTCAAAACACAAAATTTTCAAAATTTGGGCAAAAAAGCCATGTTCATAACTTTAAAAATTCTGGAGTTATTGAAACACTGGGAAACCTAGGAAATTTCAAAAAATGGATCTATTGGGAACATTTTCTTCAAATGTTAGACCAAAATTTAAGTTATTTTTCGCAAGGGAATTTTTAGGTGACGTAACCAAAAATAAATAAATTTGACCATATTTTCCAAACTGTCAGAGTGAAATTGACAAAATTTAGGCTGTATGATATTTTTACTAAGTTACAACTGTGGTATAGCGTCATTAGTTCAGTATTTCAAATTTTCAGTCATAGGTATCCTTAAACAACAAGTTCGATCTGCATCTGGAAAATATCTTAAGTCCGATCCGAAAAACTCCAGTTCCAAAATAAAATCTTACGTTGACTTTCATACAAATCTGTGATGTAGAAAAAGTTTCTTGAATCGTTTTTCTTGTGATTGGTTTAGACTGTTTCCGAGGGCATTGGTCTTCCGAATGTGCAGTTCTTTTATTTTTATTTTTTTGAACAGTAAGTCCTTTTGGAGAAGCAAGTTCTAGACGATATGGAGGAGAAATGCATATCAAACTATTTGCCCTCATCCCTCTTTCGGAGAAGGGAGAGAGAATTGAACTCACTGCACGTGAGGTCTTTGTGTGCTTAAAGAGAGAGAATCTGATGCGCCTCGGGCTCGTTTATTTTTTCTGTCCTTCGCACACAATCTTGTCTCATCTCTGGTCCCCTTTCCTTGGACAAATTGCTTCCGCGCTCACTACAGAGGAAAAGCGATGGCTTGTCTTCTAGTGAAATGCACCGCATTTTGCACGAAGGCGACAAGCTGTCATATCTTATGCAGTCTTACAGGACGTGCAAGTAAGTTAAGCAAAATGATTATCAGAGTAAAGAAAAAGTGTATTATACTGATAAAATTTATGGGCGACATTTGCATATCTAGTTCATGACTACAGCACAAAAGGACTTTTTCCTTTCCAGTTAAGATACTAAGAGGAAATATTTTGAATTATAGTCTATGAAAGCTTTAAATTACTGTAAACCTTCTTGACCCATCATCGTCTGTGATGAAGGAATTTGTTCCAAATAGATGATCCTTGTATGACTTTAAAATCTTCGAACCTCTCAGCTCTGAGTCAGCATCAAAATGATATTAATCCAAAACAGTACGGGATAACCAGAAGGAAGTGACTTAAAATATATGTGTTCTCTATATTCAAGGTATTAGGATTAGGTTTTCATTAAGGAGGAGATTCGGTACGTAGGCCTCCATGCTGGGCCCATTGTTCCTCTGTCCCCAAGTGGGGCACCCCCGGGAGGAAGGATGAGGTGAAGGAGACAGAGGGAGGCAAACCCAAGGAGCCACGACAGTACAGAGGGCAGGGTCCCTACAGTTTACTTGGATAAGGAACTCCTCCGACAGGCCAGGACAACGGATATGCTCCCCGACAGCGGGACGGCAACTAACCCAGCAGCCGAACCCTATTGGTCCCACGCAGGCGAACCGAGCTCCAAAGGCCCCTGGCTGGTGGTTCCGAAATGGTCCCAGCAGAGGAGCGGTGACCGGCAACCGACCTATCGGAGGAGGAAGTAGTTTTCCTCAGAGCACATCATACGCCGCCGAGACACCCGCCGACAGTTCTACCCTGAAAGACACCACCAGATGAGAGACGATGTAAAATGATAATGGAGATGAAATGGAGGGACAGGGAATTCGGGGATATAATGAACCAACCCAGCATTCGCCTTAGCGACCCGGAAAACCCCCCAAAACCCCATGGGTCTTGTAGGTTGGTCACGGGAATCGAACCCGGGCCTCCCAAATGAGGGCCAGAGACGAAACCGCCTGGGCCATCTCGCTCGGTTATTCAAGATATTCTGGATAAACAAGCCGGGTTAAAAGACGATTATAAATGGACTTTTCGGTGGCGTACATCACTCCCATCATAAGCATATTTATAAGAAATATAATAGCTACTAAATAGAGATAACACAAAAAAATCAACAAAGGCAAAACACTACTAAAACTCGCATCGTTTAACAAAAGATTGCAGTTAATTAAATGCCAGGTCAGGAGATGGCGTGAGTGTAGAAAACTAATTAGGTCAGAGAAACGTAACTGCTTAACTTTATAAATAAGCTGTATAGATCTGTGCTTCTTAAGCCGATTGATTTCCATTTTAAGGCCGGTTTTCAAGAGGAGCTGAACTGAAATCCAGCATCACGATTAAGCATGCTCCTCTCAGAGGAAATGGCCAAAGCCTCCTTAAGTTTCCGCTCCAGTAACTACAAAGAGTCTTTTGTTCAGTGATGCGAATATTGGGAGTGTTTTGTCTTGATTTTCTTTGTGTTATATCTATTTAGTGTTTACAAAATTTCTTAAAAATATCCTGATGATTGGAGCGGTATATTCTTCTGAAATGTCGACTTACAATCGTCTTTTCACCTCACCGAGAATATCTTGAATATATTCGTCGCCAGGAAAGTTTCAAGTCTTATGTGTTTTCTAGTTTACAGGAAATAATTTTTCCAAATTAAATCAATTAAAAGTTTAAATTACATAAAGCACATAGTTCTAGTATTTGATAGTAGAAATGTAGGGGAACATGGGACATATCGGGGTAGTGAGGCAGAACGGGGTATACTGTTTTCTCTCCAGTAGGTGGCACAATCTACCGGAATCTGTAAAAACTGCGTCATCTTAATCACAGCTACTAGTACACGTCGGTTGACTGCCATAACAGACTCTGTTGTGTGCGAGTTGTGCGATGGATACAGTTTGAAGCAGTTTTTCCGAGATTCGTGATATTTTTCAAGGCCTGTACGTACATAATATCTACATTTAAATAAAAAGCAATAAATATTATAGAATATAACACTTAATTTACTTCTAAATTCATGTTTTTCACTAAGTTATCTCTGAATATCGAATCATCGACAAGCATTAACCTAAGTTTGTGTTTACGTGGCAATATGGGTGGGGCATAATAGGGTACTACCCCATTATGCCCCTGGTGTAAAACTCACTGTGTGTTATTCATATAATTGACTATTCATGTTTCATGTGATTTCAGAACTGTGCGTAATTACGTAAAGAAGTCATAGAGGCAAGAGTGGTCTTTAGTCTCAATGGAGGGGGCTGTGAATAATGAAATTCGCTCCTGGGTTAGATCTAATCCAGGAAAATTCGTGACACTGTTTCAGGTTGCATAATTGGTGTCAGTTATAGGCGAGCCTCAACAATGAGCACGGCAGTCAATGGGTTTCGAAAAACAGGAATATGGTCTGTGAACATCAATATGTTTGATGATGCTGATTTCCTACCGTCCAAAACGACAGATAGCGAGCTTTCTTCTGGAGTTCCTGATGATATTAATCCTTCAGGTTCTGAGATGTCCGTTGTCTCTGGTTCACCTATGGGGAGAGAAAACATTGAGATGCCAAGCTGCAGTAGCTTCCAGAGTTCCAGCCCAGAAAATATCACACCCATTACAAAGGTAGATCAGAAAAACAGGAGAGTTTGGAAAAACAGTGGGAAAAACACAGAACTGACAACATCCCCTTATGAAGAAGCGATGTTGAATGCGGAACAAGAAAAAGTGAATAAAAGACCTGTAAAAAGGCGTCTTGCTCTGCCAGAAAGCGAAACAAAACGGGAATCATCGAAAGGTAGGCGTAGATATCTTAATCCTTCTGTATCCAAACGTCCCAGAAGTCATCTGTCTGCTGGTAACAGGAAAGAAGTGGCAAAAGACGACGAAGATGACTGTCTTTACTGACAATATTATTCAGAAGGAGAATGGATTAGACATTCCTGCTGCCTGCAATTGGCTCATAATTCTTGAGCAGCTGTCAAAAGGATGACGAAGATGTACATATTTGTGCATATTGTGAGGAGTAAACTAAATGTAAAGGAAATTATAAAACTGATAAAAAAATTGGTCAAAGAAATAATACCCCTTACTGCCCCACCTATGGGGCAAATTGGGACAAATTTACTAATTTTGTTTTTGACGTGATAGCTAATTCTATTTGTTGCGAGTGTCTATTTAATTTATGTTTTTCAGGCAATTATGCAATAATAAACACATTTACATTACCAAAACACAATTTCTATATGTTCAAATGTAAAATATAGATGCACAAATATTAAGTACCCTATCCTGCCCCATGTTCCCCTAATTAGGAAATTAGAAATGAAGGAAGAGGGGATTTTGTTTTTCCTTGTTCCATTTATACACCGCCTTTAATTGCAATGGTTATATCGGCGGCCGTTCTGCTTTGGAACATATCGAAGGTGTTAACTCGAATTCATTAGGTTTTAATCATTAGATCACGCACACATTCGCACTCTCATTCATACTTCCAAGATGAGGAATTATCTTGGTTGTAGAAAACTCCCTACCCCCACCGCCGGGAATGGGGGAATTTGCTGTAAGAATGAGAACCTAAGAAAACAGAAACAAAACATTGGTGTTGTATTTTCTTTAATGTCAGCAATCATGTTTACATGAACAATGGAATGTTTTAGAGGCAATGCATACATCAACATATCAATACCTTTTACATGTTCCATTTAATGAAAATCGTAATACACTTTACAAAATATGGTTTTTCCCCGTACTCGGGGCAGAACCGGATTCTCAATGGGGCAATACCGCGTAGTATTAGTCTTTGTTTCTAAGAAATGATTCATATGTGTACAGGTCAAGTTCATCATCTTTTCATTCCGTGTTACCTTCATGGGCCCATCTGAAACACTTTTTGCATCTCACCCAACCATCCCTCCTATTTGAAAATGCATATAACTCATTATGACGAATATATGTGTAAGCGTTATCATCCAGCAATTTATTCTCTGAGTCACTAGCTGAAACACTAATTTTTGGGACTTAAGGTTTATTTGTATACGCTAACAGTTGTCTACAGGTTTGTCTTTTTTTAGGTTTCTTGCTACTTTCCTTTTCGATGAGATCTTTTATATAACGACAATCAGTTACATATTATAACATTAGTTTTTACTGATATTTTGGAAACTGTTACCTGATCTATTGGAATTGGGACTATATCGCCAGGTGACAAGGGAAAGGAAAACAAAACTTTTGGTGAATGTAAATCCATGGTATATTGAGGATCCTATAATAATGAAATAGGACTGAAATGCATAAAATTTACATAAATTTGTATGACAATAATCAATTACTTTCTTTGAATAGAAAGCAAAATTTCTAAATGCATGAGGGCGTAACCGATTCTGTCCTACCACGTCCATTCCCCATTGCCATATTTTAAAATACTCTAGATTCCTACCGTCGCACCGTAGCTGATTGATACACCGCTTGGCTCACATCAAGGCGGCCCGGGCTCCATCCCAGGTGACCGCAAATTAAGATATGTGATGGACAACACGGCAATGGGGCGGGTTTCCTGCGAGTTCTCCGGTTTCCACCACCATCTCATTCCACCAGTGCTCCATTTTCATCTCATGTATCATCAGTGTCACCCCCTGCGGTGCCGTATGTAGTAAAAGTGGGCGTTAAACCCTACACGCACTCTGGATTCCTTTCGAACTATAGCCAACAAAGAACTTCCAAATTATACATTTAAAAGCTTAACACTAAAACTACCAACAAACTAACCAACAAAACATGCCGACACAACTTTCACTGTTTGTGGGTTCGATGAATAAGATGAACAGTTACCTCACAATCTCGGTTTTTCTTCAAAATGCAATAAATCCGTTAAATCCTGAAGATCGAACTGACAGATAAGCATGGGAGCAAGGAGTTACATGCGTCGGTGGCAAATGACACCATACTCCAGTAAAACTGAGTCCTTACCCGGTTTCACCTCTGCACGCGCTCTTACCCTATGTTCCGCTGCATAAAATTAGCTTAGCAGATATGTTCAACGTCATAAAACTGGATGAGCTAAGCTTGTGTAACTATGAGGCTCCACATTGACTACCATTATATAGACACTGACCAAGCCAGTGGGATATTATAGAATGCTATATGCCTATGTGTCCATAGTTGTTATACTTTCTTTATGGCCTATAGCGAAGTCATTATCTCCAACACGATTATAAATTCTGTATTTACAGTTCACTTAATTTCCTCCATTCACCATTGTTTATTTGTACAAAGACATTGGGATTGGTATTTCATTATGGAGGGGATTCAGTACGTAGGCCACCATGCTGAAACCATTGTTCATATGCCCCCAAGTAGGGGCATCCCCGGGAGGAAGGATGACGCGAAGGAGACAGTGGGCGGCCGACCCAAGGAGCCACTACAGTACAGTGGGCAAGGTCCCTACAGTTTACTTGGATAGTGACTTCCCCCGACAGGACAGGACAACGAACTCACTCCCTCACAGCGGGGTGGCAACGAGCCCAGCAGCTGAGCCCTAATGGTCTCAGGCAGGCGATCCAAGCCCCGAAGGTCCCTGGCTGGCAGGCACGAAACGGTCCCAGCAGAGTAGCGAGGACCGGCAACCGAGCTACCGGAGGAGGAAGTAGTTTTCCTCAGAGCATATCATCCTGCCATGCACCGCCGAGACACCCGCCGACCTTCTATCCTGAAAGAGACAAACAGATGAGAGGTGATATTAAATGACAATGGAGATGAAATGGAAGGACATGAAATTCGGGAGATGTCATTAACCTACCCAGCATTCGCCTAGCGACCGGGAAACCCCGAAAAAACCCATGGTCAGGTAGGTCGGCCAGGGGATTCGAACCTGGGCCTCCCGAATTCGGGCCACAGACGATACCGCCTGAGCCATCCCGCTCTGAAAGACACGGGGACAGTCGGCATGTGAATGAAATGCTAACGAAGGAGGAGACAAGGGGTGTTCAGAAATGTTGGTCAGTGGTACAAGTAAATATAAGTGAGACAAATAAGTGGGAAATATTTGGTGTAAATAGCATGTAACAAGCACATGAAGTAGCTAAGCAAAGGGAACAAGAAGCAATTAAAGATGAAAGTGCAAGGTGAAATAGGTGTAGAAACACAGGGAATAGAAAAGAAATGAGAACTAGACGGAAGAAACTTCTAAGAAAGCATGTATTGCCAAAAGTAACCACACATAATAATTAGCAAGGTGAAGGAAGCACAGCGAGAATGGAGATTGTTCTTGAGAGGTAGAGGAAAGAATACGAACAAGAGAGATGGAATAAAAGTAAATAGAAAGAAGACTTGTTAAACGCTTCAAGTGAAGTTTAACATCTGTAACAGGAAAGGGGAGATCTTCAGAGGAAGAACTTTCCTCTGAAAAGTGAGGTTAACAAGAACACGGCTGAGTAAGGTAATCATAAGAAGTTTAAATAAATGGTAAACAATAGACAGATAGGTAAATAGAAAGGAAAGGGTTGAAGTCAACATTATTAGAAGAAAGCAACAAGCA